>BPTQ01000004.1:774059-1250949 GCA_019973895.1 Chrysanthemum seticuspe
GGTTGGTTTAACTGATAAGGGTGGTTAAATACCAAATATACCCTTTGGAGTTTATTAACACTTTAATTGTATTTTTTTCTTTTATTTATTTATATATTAATAAGAAACGCCACATGTCTTGTTCTTATTGGTTCTTATTGTTTTTATTTTAAGGTTGGTCACCACATGAACGCAAATCTATACATATATATGTATATATATATATATATATACGTATATATACATGTATCAATATATATATATACATATATGTATGTATATATACATGTATCGATATATATATATATATATATATATATATATATATATATATATATATGTATATATATATATATATATATATATATATATATATATATATATATATATATATATATATATACATACATATATGTATGTATATATACATGTATCAAGCTTAAAGTTATAAAAATAAGATCAAGTCTAAAAAACTACTAAAACACTTATAAATAATAATTTTAGCAATAATACACATAAAAATAATATTTTAATACAAAGTAACATTTTAGCAACTAATAACCAAATGATACATGAGTTTGAATTAGTGATACACCTGATACACATTACACTAATAAATATTCCAAAACTGATACACATACAAAAACCTAATACACATTACACTTCTAACCAAAGTGTATCACCTAAGTTTCGTAAATTTTAAAAAGAAACCTATCGAAACTTTAACAATTTTAGTTGTTGTTAATAAAAAATTTATTTTTGTTGTAAGGAGAGTGTCGCTTGTCAAATTTTAATTGGATCTCATTTTAACAACTTTAAGCTTGATCTTATTAGATCTAGATTATATATATATATATATATATATATATATATATATATATATATATATATAGGGAAGGGATCCAATAAGAAGAATAATTAAAATGAGAAGGGTAAGAAGTAATTCTAGCCACACATTTTAATATGGGAGGAAAAATTTGAATGAAGATGCATCCATTTTTGTAGGTGCATCTAGAATGAGTGGTTGTGGTTACTTCCTATCCTTCTTATTTTTATTATTCTTCTTATTTGATCCTAACTCTATATATATATATATATATATATATATATATATATATATATATATATATATATGTATATATATATATATATATATATTATATACATTATATATAAGAGGAGGCATGCCACGTCATAATGCCACTTGGCATCCCATAATGCCATGTCATATTTCCATGTCATCATTGTATTTATGTGGCATTTTTTTTTTAATTTTTTTAATGACATGTGGCATTTTAATTAATATATGTATAATTTTATTTTTTTAAATTTCAAAATTCGTTTTTTATTTGTTAATTTTTAATTTTAAAATTGTTTAATTAAAAAGAAGACATGTATTGGATTTGAACTTGGGTCATTCATGAGTTTTCCAAACAACTTACCACTAGAGTAAATTGTTTTTTGATTTATATCTTTCAAATCAATACAAATAAGGAGATGCTAAAAAAATCCTGCAATTTGTAATTTAGGAATGTATATTATGAAGATAACAATTAAAAAAAATATGATATGTATTACTTACAAGATAATTATTCCTTATATATTTTTAACCTATTTTATTTTATTTTATTTTTTTATAAATACACCCTATTATATTATTAATTATAACAATCCCTAATAAGGTATAGACTTTTTAGTTTTACAGGTTAATAATCCCTATTTTTTTTATTTTTTTTGTATTTAAATCGAACCTTGATCGTGTTTAGTACAATATATGAACACATGCTATGAGTTGTTGATGAGTTTTTTATGCCATATGTTATGAGTTGTTCATGGGTTGGTTTTGACTGCTCCATGAGACATGATCTTTGCAAGTAATTCTCGATTCTTGATCAATCCAAATTGGAGTACATGTAACTTACGAAAATTTTATCTTTGTGTAGCAATTTTTTAAAGTTGACATAGTTAAGAGTTAATTAAGTGAATACTGTAAATTGTCACAGACCCAAATAGCCAATGGCACTAAAATTATGTTACTCCTGAATGAACTCTAATTAATTGAACTATTTCAGGCTTTCACAAGATATGTTCGGCGAGAGTGCACTTGCTTGTCATTAACAGGTACCCAACATCTTTTCTTATTAAGATCTTATTGGAGTAATGTTTGGCAGTCAAATATCATAAGGTGTTTATTAGTATTAGGGGCTTTAACAGACACAATCACCCGCTTACCTCTTATATATTTCAGTATCATTTGCTGTAATTGTGCAGAAGACCACATCTGCAATTCTATCTTTCTCTTTCTTAAGAAACTGGCAGATGGTTCCTGTCAGAAATAGCATTAGAATATATGAGCGAAGGAGTTAACCACCGGCATATATATGCAAAAAGAGAATTAAGGAAATAGAAGATACAACTTCTTTACACATCTACATACACATATCTATGTATGAAGTATGTATGCATCTGTAACAAACTAAACAAGTCTAACATAGCTGATCATGTATTTCCTACAACACATTGATATGTACTCTACTTCAGATTTAGTCTTTGACACTGCCAAAAATTTCAAGTCTAGAATAAATATATGAATTCAAGCAAGCTTTTCCAGTTCCATTCCGTTGCAGATTTAGTATAGTACACAAAACCATTTCATGTCATTAGTCATTGGATGTGAATCTTCAAAATCAAAACTCATCCAAGTGCCATTAGGTAATACATGCTTCAGTTGATGCACCCCAAGATCACTCACAGTGCTGTGAAATTAGAGCATCAGATCAGTGCAGATTGTAGGAAGCAAAAGTCAAAGTAGGAGAAAAAGAAATAAAAACCTTGCGTATACAAGAAGTGGGCCTAATAAGAAGGAACTTTCGTTTCTCCTTAACTGTGAATCCTTGGTATCTGCTTAAATAACACATATGAAACTGAGATAACTCAAACTCAAACTTAACAATATCATATAAATGCAAATAAATTTAAGGTACGGAAGCATACCAACAAAAAAAGTAGCTAGGTGATGCCACTGGATAACCTTTGGTATGTGCCAAGTACAAAAGTGTATCCGTCGTACTGGTCTTGAATATCTCAGCAGCAGCAGCAGCTGTGATCGACGGAGTAGGGTTTACTATTAGTATTTGGTAACATGCTTTTGATATAACTACATATAGACACCTAGACTTGGTATGTGAAATAGGCTGAATCAGGAGGTTCTTGCGCAGTTGATCAGTGGATGGTCAGCCAGGTGGGACTGAACAATTTTAGATGCAAATTCCAACCAAGAAGGTACTCTATTAGTCTATTTCAAAAGTAATTGCGGTTTGCTGCAAGTTTATTGTAAGTGGCATACAGTTCTGTACATGACATTATGTAAATCTGAAAGTCGCTGACCCGAGGATTTTTCTTGCTGAGCAGAGAGATCTTTTATGGCATTCAAAGAGTATTGGTTCAGTTGGTGTATTGATTGGGTGGGTTCACGGGGTAGGGACCTCATACGCTTTGTGAAGGAGTTGTTTTTTGTCATTTCAATAACGTTAAAAGAATATTTTGGATGTATATTCTCATTATAGTCATTTTATTTGATTAGGGGATCTTAAGCGGCATAATATGTTCATGGACATAAAGACATTAGCGCTAAAAATAGCGGATCTTGGACTTGTTCGAACTTTTACTTTACTGCTTAAAAAATATACTCATTGGGTATTAGTAATATTCATAACCATGCCTATTCTGACAATTCGTAATGAATTGATGGTTAAGTTGTGACTTTTATCGCTACAGATCACATCGATAATTGAAGTTTTGGTTGTAACTAACATCTACATTATGGTTGGTCTGGCAAAAGAGATGTTAGATCAACAACAGAGTGTCTTGGCAAACGAGCCTGGTACTGTCAAAACTAAGCAATATATCGTTGAGCTTCAACATCAGGTACGTTGTTTATTTTGGTTCGCTTTTCACTAACCACATAAAACACTTTCAAAATGTTGTGGCTTTTTCATATGTATGTGTTTTTGATTGATTATTTGTTCTGATATATTTCGTACGTTTTAAATTTGGTTTTTTAGACATAGTAACGAATGGTCTATATTTCGGAGTGCTTGTGTGTGGCGGTGATGGTACAACAGGATGGGCATTGGATGCCATTGAAAAGCAAAACTATGTATCTCCTCCACCAGTTGCTATCCTTCCTTGCGGAACAGGAAATGACTTGGCCAGGGTTTTGAACTGGGGCGGTGATTTAGGGGCAGTTGAAAAACAAGGAGGGCTATGTACAATGCTGCAACACATGGAACATGCAGTAGCAAATGTTTTATATCGTTGGAAATTTCTATTGTAAACTAAACGGGAAGCCCTCTTCATTCACTAAAATATATTAATAATTATCTTCGTATGCGGTCTTTTATATTATGCCCTTTTCATTTGATTATGATGTCATTATGGATGTGAAAAAAACTTACCTTTGTTGTATTGTTTTCACCCTTCAAGGTTAGACTACTGGAAGTTTGTGGATTAAACCTTCATTAACAGGGTGTTAATCGTTGAACATGTAACTGCAGGTGTTGGATGTGATGCAAGGTTGCTCTCGATATTCACAATCTGAGAAAGGAGAATCCAAAGAAATTTTATAACTAGATGAACATGCTTTTCGACATTCAAGTTAAGTTAATTTGATTAGACTGAATCATAACTATATATTAATATTTTTTATTTGATGGCAGCTTATGAATAAAATACTATATGCTAGAGAAGTGTCAGGAGTATGATGGATAGAAAGTTAGCAGACTATCCATGGCAAGTTCGAGTAATTGTAGATGGCGTTGATGTTGAGGCTCCTGAGGTTAGTTCAACGCTTTCCATTGGTTTGAATATTTCTTTAAGAGTAATTTTCATTCTATACTGAACACACAAATTAATTAAGAACCTTAGAATAAGCAGATTCAAATTTTAGTAAAACGAGATATTGATTATATGGTTTGCTTCATTAAACCAGTTGATCTAATATAATTGTTACATCGTTGAGCAGAAGAACAAGCCTGAGATTATACTCGAGTGCTTGACGTCTGAATTTCAATGGGATTTAGAAGTTATGTTGATGTTGGACAACTCATCCTAAAGGTGATTCAGGTGACATTCAGTCATTCTAAGTTTACTATCAATAAATCGAACTCAAATTCACCCAGTTAAGTGAATTAATAAAGTTAGTAATATTTGGGTGTTTGGGTAAACATTTTTTAAAAGTTTCCTTTTGATACTACTAACAAGTTACGCATTTCTTTAGCCAAATTAATTACTTTGTGAAAGTTGGTGACTCACCTATTCAAAATGTTTATATTTTTGCGTGTTTGTGGTGTAACATTTACAAAACTTGGTGTAGTATGCATATATTCACTCTATTTATAATCGTATAGGAGTGTGCCAACTAAAATTAAGAAGCCCAACTCGAAAGATGGCCAACCATCCTTGGGGATTAGATAGTATGAGCATCAAAAAGGGTTAGAGTCAAAGAACTCAGATGAGGATGACACTCCTCCAACTGACAACAAGCAAAACCTGATAGATAACTCTTTGCAGACTGAAGTTTTACCTCCTATTGACGAAGATTCAAAATAGAAGTATTCTTTTCCTCTCCCTTAATTGTGTGTCAAGATGTGTAGATTGGCAGGTTGATTAAAGGGTCAAAATAGGGTCGGCTTGAAACAGGTTATAAGAAGTATGGATTGGTTGCTGTTGACCCACAAACAATTTGTTCAAGTCCTAATAGATAGTTAATCCTTTGATAATAAACTCATTAACATTAACTATAATAACGAAATGAATGCAGGATGCTATAACAGTAATAATCTAAATCTAAGAATAACGAAATCTAGAAGGGTTAAATTATATGCAAAACACAAAAACACCTTGTGGCTTCTGCTTTGTCATGTAAGTTAGAAGCTCATATTCAGTTCAGTCTAAAGCTTCATTCAAGTTTCCTAAGATATACAAAACAAAAGTCACTTGGAATCTGTAATGCTAATTTTTGTAATTGTAGTTGCATGATATAGGACAATGGTTATGTGATGTTGCCAAGTTCTCAACATTGACATACTCTAGCCAACTTTGATACTTCCAGTTATGGACAAAATAATAGAAGTGCAACTAAATCTTATTCACTTTCAAACTTTTTGATAAAAAAAAAAGAAAAGAAGAAGAAGTTAACATTAGAGTTTGTGCTTTTCAGGTACTACTCTAGGGAAGATACCGAAGATGTTGTGAAGTAGATAAGTGGGACTATTCTTGATGATCGTCCTATTCGTGTAGATTTTGATTGGGGATTTCAGGAGGGAAGGCAATGGGGTCGTGGTCGAAGTGGTGGACAGGTGACCTAGAATTTATTTGTCTACTCTCTTAAGTTTACTTTATTCATGCTTCCACAAAAATCGACGCCACACAAATCGATCACCACACAAATCGACGCCAACTATATACACCCATTGCAGACAAGTAAACTGTAAAATACTATATCAGAAACCGTAATTGTTGCACATAAGCTGCTTTGATGCTCTTTGACTTGAGGAACATACCACGTCTGCTATTAGTTTTAGCTTTTGCATTCCGTAGCACTTAGTAAAACTAACATGTCCTGAAAATTCAATTATTTCATTCTTTTACAGAAAACTAATTGCAAGAGATTGGCACGCAGGGTTTCTGTGTCTTTATATTCTGATAGAGACGACATAATGACTTTGAAGTAGCATTTTTGGCGGTCTTATACTCCAAGATAGTGGTGCGAGTTGTATTGTCAAATGGAGCACCTTGTGAGCTGGCATAAGCCCGTTCAGCAATGTAGTATCTGACTGGTGGCTGGCCAGCCTTGATGAATACATCAGTAGTTTGACCCAGTCCAAGCATGAGGACTTTGGTTGTAAGTGGTTTTACGTATGAAGCATCAGCTATGACCACAGAAAGTTTAAGGTTGGAAATGGTGACAAAAAAATGTTGATTCAAGGCTGAATTGATAACTCAAATGAGGTTTGTCTCTCCTGATTCAACTGGTATGATGACTGTATCTACATTTTAAAGTGGCAAATTATTTTTCTGAAAAAATTACTGAAATTTAAAACTTAAATAATTAAGATACCTTAAAGTGGTGTTAAACAAAGAAGAATTACAAGCTTATAATAATGATTGAACTAGGTAGCGTTTTCTATTTCCATGCCATTCTTTTCAAAAATAGGATCACAAAGTGTTTTTCAAAACATCCTCTTTGTTAATTCATGAACCTAGATATGTTATTTGTATTAGTTGAGGCACTAAACTGAACGGGTCAAAACGGCTTTAGGTTAAAATGTCCCAAAAACTTTTAAATGTTTTTTATAATGAAACATTGGAACAAGAAATTAAAGAAGAAACTTCAACGACTATAAAAAGTGATTAGCCTCCACCAGTAATAACTGCATTTTATCCGGCTTACATACCCATTCCATTGCCGTTGTGGCCATCAACCCTCACCCTAAAGTATATATTGAAATAACCTGTATATCGCTAAATGTATTTGTTAAACCATACAAAACTATTACATAAACTACACACATTCTCTTAAAAAAAGTAAACTTTTGTGACTTATATGCAGATTTTGGGAAGTTTTGTTAACTTCTTATTCCTTTTTTACAAGTTGGGTTTGATGATTCTTAAAATAAGTGTTGCATTAAGAAATAGGTCACAAAAAGGCAGATATTTTGTATTTAATCTATTTTTGGTTAGTGACGATTATGATTCGTTTGTATCTGACATGTATTTGACCACGTTCTGTCCAATGATGGGGCCTATTTTTAAAGCGGACTTGGATGACGTCACTATCATATTGAAGTTTTTGCTAATTTGGATTCGACATCAGTGATAGCTATACCAGAAGAGAAAATTGGATCATCAAAGAGTATTGACGGAGGACTTGGGATGTATAAAGTTTATACCGACATAAGAGAAGGAAAGAGTTGGGTGGAAAAAAGGAATGATGGTTGGATGGAGGCGAGGTTGACCAACCCACTGCTATACCATTACTTGAAAAATCGTGAGGAACTCAAGGTAAATTTACCGACATCGGTGTATTGGGGTCTTAGTGGGCCGCCAGGTGAATAACCTAAAGCAGGAGCTGCAACTCCTTGCATCAAATCAGCAAGTTACTATGGTGACATCTACTAAGTCGGGAACTTTCTTAGAGCATTGATTTTTTACACACACATACATAATTTGAGATTATTGTTTCTTTTACGTGTCGGTTTTCTACATCCAATCATAATGGTAACATGTCAATGGAGGTAGTCAATTCACTTAATGTTTCTGCCTAACCCATGGAAGACTTGAAATACATATAGGCATCAAATGTTAATGTCGCCAACTTTGTTTCGTTGAAGTTTTCAGCCCAAATTCACTACCATGTCTGGAAGGCTCATATGCTTTGCCTCATGGAGAGTCGGCTAATGCGCGTCATCATTGATGCCAATTTTGATAGTCCGGAGGCTATGAGCATCAAGATCATTAAACAATATGACAGCCTTCATAAAGGTTGTATTTACGGTGCACTAAATGAAGAGGTTCTCAAGAATGTCATAGGATGTAAATCTGCACGAGATGTTTGGACGAAACTAGAATCCTTTTACGATCCCAAAATAGGTACGTGTTTACTTAATTGCCAATAGTAGAAATTGACCCTTGAATTGAAAATTTTATGTGAAATGCAGATTCCACTCCACAAGTATCCACAATTTACCCAGTTGTAGAAACAACATAAATAAACTTACAATATGACACTGATCACAAGGCCCGTCAAAAAATAAAGTTGAGGAAAGCTACTGAGAAATGGCGTTGGTGGTAAGCAAAAGCATATTAAAAAACAACAAAGATATGGCTACAGAGGTGATCAGCAGAAATGGCAACACTATGCTTCACTTAGCAGTTGTAAAAGGCCAAAATTGTTTCCTTGAAAAGTTGCTGAACTTCTTAGATGTTGGAGAACAAATAGAAAAGAAAAATTCATATGGTCGCACAGCCCTGAACATTGCCGCAATCACTGACAATAAATATGCAGCCGAACTCTTGGTTAGAAAAAGAACAAGATTGTTGGCAATAAAAGACAATGCAGAATACATACCATTGCTTAGTGCTTATTACAATACGAAGCTAAGTACATACGTATATTTGTTGGAAGTCTCAGAAACTGAAAAGTTACATCTTCCTCTAAGCCGTTATCCAGATGACCATGTCCAGATTGCTGTAAATTTTCTCATTACTGCTATTTTCACAAAACAGTATGGTGAGTAGTCAGCGCATCTTATTGTTAAATGTTGAACAAATATATATTGTCCTATAAATATCGATGCTAATGTTATTAGTTTCATATAGGTACCAGCAAATATAAGATTATCGTCATTATGTTAGATAAATCTTGAGCAGATTGCTACTCTTTATTTGGGAATGTATTGTTCTTAACTCTTTTGTTTCATGACAGGAACTCATCAAATTTAGATTCATATCAAGATATTATAAAATTGTCTGAATTATGTATACAAGGAGATGTAATTTGTTATATTCAAGTGCTCCGAAACTTATTTTTTGCGGTTACCCTAAAGTATTTTCTCATTCATGTGCAGAAGTGAAGCTGATTTTCTTAGGTCTCTACTTCGTGTCGTGGCTGACATATTGTCTGATTTTGATCCAATGGGGGATGTTGAACTTTCACTCCTGAAGTATGCATGTAAAGTCTTACATAAAGCATTACGCGAGTCTATCCATTCATAATAAAGTAGGCTAAAATTGCAACCTTTGAGTGTCTCCTTTTACTGTAATTCTGAAATCTATTTGATTGCTTTGTTTCAGGTGGCAAGTGCGCAACGTCCTCGTGCCACTCATTTTTGGGTTTATAATGATGGCCGTTATGAGGAGGAAGGCCAAAATAATATCAATGGAAATATGTGCAAAACTTATGTAAAGTGAAGTCTTTTTTGACACGCTGTTTATTTAGTCTTTCCAATTACCATAATTCAAACACCCTTTCATTGTGATGACTATGGCATCAAGGCATGATCAAAATCTATAATTCTTTTAGCTCAAAACCCCTGTTAAACCAATACTTTACTCACTAACATAAACATCACATAAACTTTTGTTCAACTTCTAAAACTTTGTAGTTATATCTATTTATTCATTGTTAAACCTAATCAAGATAATCTACACCTTTTATGTTATGATTTGTACACTTGAGTTAACACATGTTTCATTTTGTATTGATTATTTATGACTAGATTTCAGTTTGCGTCGCCCTTTTTGATATAGATAATACCCAAAAAAACCATTTAGTATTGCTATTTTATTTTAATGTTAGTATTGAACTAATGATGCAAGATACCTACATAATTACTTCTTGATAAGATAACTGTTATTAAGAGCGCATCCCCTAAAACGTAATGTGGAATATTACAATAGAATGACATAGTAGAAGTATGTCAAGCTCACCTTTCTTAAAAAAATTCAACGTAAGCTAATACCATCAAAATATTAGTTAAGCCCCCGTCCTTAAAAATGAATTTCCGTTAAGAAACACCATCAAAAGAAAACCACAAATCCTAAAAATAAAAACCACAAATCAAAGTACTTACCTGCTTTTACCTGTTTTATAGATTATGGTAATATTAATTATAGTTCTTAACCGTTTCATTTAACATTTAATTACTTTTTAGTATATAATTGTTCAACTAAACCCTAAAAATAAAAACCAAAAATCAAAATACTTACCTGCTTTTAGCCATTTTATGGATTATGGTAACATCAACTATAGATATTAACCGTTTCATTTAACTTTTAATTACTTTTTAGTATATATTAGTTCTACTAAATCCTAAAAATAAAAACCACAAGTCATACCCGTCCATCGGACGGGTTTTGACACTAGTATATATATATACATATATATATATATATATATATATATATATATATATATATATATATATATATATATATATATATATATATATATATATATATATATATATGTATATATGTATAGAGTAGGGATCTAGTGAGAACTAAATTAAAATAAGAAAGTCGTAAGAAGTGACCAAAACCACGCATTTGAGATGCAACGACTTGCATTAGATGCATTTCTATTCATATAGATGCAACATCTTGAGTTTCGAAAGTTAATTTGATGTATATATGGTGCAAATTGATTTTCATGATTTCGGCACGTGCAGAGGAACAAAAAACAAGAGAAATCATGAAATGCATCTAATATACGTATATGCATCTGATTAAAAGCTAGAAAACACATTATGGTGCGTTATAATGCATCTAAGATTATAGGGATGCATCTAATTTAAGTCGGTGCATCTCGAATTTGCAGTTATAATTCTTCTTATTTCTTCTTATTTTAAGTAATCTTCTTATTTGATCCTAACTTTATGTGTATGTATGTATATATATATATATATATATATATATATATATATATATATATATATATATATAGTAAAGATTAAATGAAAAGACAAATTTCCGTAAAAAGCAAGGTTGCAAAAATCGTGAATCGGTAGTCGGGCGGTCGATCACCCTGTAGCTTGTAATCGGTCAAGGCGGGATTAATCAGTGATTAATCGGATTGGCATTTTCGGCATGTTTTGGGCATTTCTGGCGAGATTTGGGTATTCTTGACTAGACTTTCCTTGAAAATCATCTTGTAACAGATAAAAACGGAAACTATAATTGATTAAAACTTGTTCAAGACAAGTTTTGGGTGTTTTCGACAAGATTTGCAAGTTTCCAGCAAGTTTGACCATCGTTAACAGTCATTGACCGCCATTGACCATTGTTGACCGATTTGTTTGACCTAGTTACACAAATCGGCAAGGTTGGTGGCCCAGTAGCACCTAATCGGCCTTGTAGGCCTTGTTTTGCAACACTGGTAAAAAGATAAAAAGAATTTTAATTAACAAAGCCAATTAATATGTTCGTTTTGGAATTATGGAATTATGGCATTATGTTAGTTTTGCTATAAAATCAATAGTTTCAACATGACATCAGAGCCAATTAATATGTTCGTGTTTGAAATTTGATTAACCGGTCTTTTCCGTGTGTCTGTTTATATTAAAACGTTGCCAGCGTCATCGTTATCTTGTTTTCGTCAGTTGAAATGGTTACCATGTGACAAGTTCCCTTTTATTCAAGTAAGTTGATTCAATTTATTATGTTAGCTTTTGATTGGATTATGGATGGGGCATGCTAGTTATTGATTTGGTATTCAGTAATACAAGATTATCAGTTTTGGTTTGTTTGTTTCTACATGGCATCAGAGCCAATTCATATGTTCGTATGTAACGTTTGATTAACACGTCTCTTCCATGTGTCTGTTTATATTAAAACGTTTCCACTGTCATAGCTATCTTGTTTACATCGACTGAAATTGTTACCACGTGACCAGTTCCCTTTTATTCAAGTAACTTGATTTAATTTATTATGTTAGCTTTTGACTAGATTATGGATGGGGCACGCTAGCTAGTGGGCCGATTGATTTGGTTCTTTTAATATTCAATGGATATAATCCACTTTGAATACAAAGAACAATTATATGTCATTTATTTAGACGAGGATTGGTTTGTTCGAATTTGGGTTTTTGAAACTTTAGTTTTATTACGGAAGAGGCTGTTGGTATTTTATTGATTGAAAAGTTTATTTGGTGTTTGTTCTTCGAATCTGTTTATTATTGGGTTGTACAACTTAGCGAGGGCGGAGCCATGATTTTAAGTTAAGGGGGCGAACTTAACGTGAAAACGATAGTGAAAAATGTCGCTCAATGATGTATCTAATGCGTTTATTTATTTTATTTATTTTTTATTTTTTAAATTTTTTCAAACCATGATTCAACGAAACACCATACTCACTAAGAATAATTAAATTTAGGAAAACAAAGTTTGACAAGTAAATTCATTCTAGTATTGTATGCATCATTCTTTTAATATATATATATATATATATATATATATAATTATCATTTGTGTTAATGTCGCACCCTTTTCACCTTATTTCAAGCACAACTTTCTTTATTTTTTTTCTTTTTTTTTCTTTTTTCTCATTTGAAAAACTCTCAGCATGAGACATTAAACACATAAAATCATGGGGGCTTTTGCATATATATCCTCTCGAAAATGCAAAATTGCATATATATCCAAAGCATGCATAAAAACCATTGTAAAATGTGCATAAAAAACTTGTACAAAGGATATATATGCAATTATTCACTTTGGGAGAGATATATATGCATTTTTGCCAAAAAAAAATATATAAAAAGTTTGTTGCAAGAAAATTAAAAGTTAAGTACACACAAAAATAAAAAAATGTCGTGTTATAGATACATTTTTAGACAATTATTCCTTACTCCATCCAACCCACATGAACACAAAGCACATATGGCATCCGTAACAATCATCAAGGCGTTATTTCCTTCAACGATATTCTTACTTGTTACGATATTCCTATTCTCAACTACCCTATATTTTGCTTCATGTTCTTCGGAGGAAGTTGATGCTCTCTTAAAATGGAAAGCAACTCTCCATAGCCAAGATAACAACACTCTTTTACCTTCATGGGCAAATGATCAAAAAACAGTGTCTCCATGTAACTGGTATGGGCTTTCATGCAATGAAAATGGTAGCATAAACAGACTGAACCTTTCGTCTTCTGGTTTGAATGGTACACTTAGTTATTTCTCTTTCAAGTCGTTTCCAAATCTTATGTATTTCAATCTTAGTTTCAACTACTTTTTTGGTATCATCCCATCTGACATTGGTCACCTTTCGAAACTAGTTTATCTTGATTTCTCTTCTAATCAATTCACCGGAAAAATTCCACCGGAAATTGGACAGATGAGAAATCTTGTCATACTTTACTTGTATGATAATCAGTTAATTAGTTCGATTCCGCAAGCCATATGCCGGATGAGGTTTCTCTCTGAGCTTGTTTTGAGCCATAATACTCTTTCTGGTTCAATTCCTGCATGTTTCGGTCAGCTATTCAATCTGAGTTATATTCGTCTCAACGACAATAATATTTCTGGCTCCATTCCTTATGAACTGGGAAGTCTTTCTAATATTAAGAAAATCTATTTTTACCGCAATTATCTATCTGGGCCTATCCCTAATACATTTGTCAACCTAAAGAAGCTGACTGACTTGGTTCTCGCTGAGAATAAGTTGAATGGATCAATCCCCACAAAAATTGGTACGTTGATGTCACTAGCACGGCTAGAGCTACAATCGAACAATCTAACTGGTCAGATACCACGATCTTTAGGTGAACTCAGATCCCTTCATTTACTTCGGCTCTATGGAAACAAGCTTTCTGGTCCCATTCCAAAAGAGTTAGGAAATTTGGTATCCCTTAAAGAAATGCAGTTGGGTGAGAATCAACTCAATGGTTCGATGCCAAAATCATTTGGTAACTTAAAAAGCTTAGAAATATTGAATCTCATGGTAAATCAACTTGCGGGTCCTATTCCACAAGAGTTAGGAAAACTGAAGTTGGTTCGAATAGAGATTAGCAACAACAGCTTTTCAGGTACTTTGCCTGACGGAATCTGCAATGGTGGTAAATTGGAGAAGCTAGTAGCTGTCAATAATAATCTAATAGGTCGAATTCCGACGAGTTTATACAACTGCTCAAGCTTGATGCGAGTACGATTTGATGGAAACCAGCTCACAGGAGATATTTCCGAGAGCTTTGGTGCCTATTCGCACCTCGATTACATTAATCTTAATGATAACAACTTTTATGGAAAGATCTCAGACAATTGGAGTAAGTGCAAGAACTTAACGACAATACAAATGGGAGGGAATCAAATCAGTGGTAACATACCGACTTCTTTTGGAAACTTGACTCGGTTAAAAGTACATAATCTTTCCTACAATGATTTAGTTGGGAAAATACCGAAAGAATTTGGACGCATGACTGGATTGTTGACCCTTTTTTTGAGCAATAACCGACTTTCTGGTGTCGTGCCTCTAGATCTAGGATCGTTAGGTGAACTCTCGTGGCTAGATCTTTCCATAAATAAGTTGAATGGGTCCATTCCATCTTCCCTTGGTGATTGCTCGAAACTAATCAACTTAAACTTGAGCAACAACAAACTTAGTCATGAAATCCCAGCTCAAATAGGTAGATTGCTTCACCTGTCGTATCTTGATTTGAGTCAAAATTCATTCACCGGTGAGATACCTTCAGCACTTTCAAGTCTGAGTAGTTTAGAGATTCTCAATCTTTCACACAATAAACTTTCTGGTTATATTCCAAACACCTTCGAAACAATGAATGCCCTGTGGAGCATTGACTTATCATATAATCAGTTGGAAGGCCCCATTCCCAATAACAAAGTCTTTATAAATGCTTCAATAGAAGCACTGCAAGGGAACAAGGATTTGTGTGGAAATATTACTGGGTTGAAACAATGTGCATCTGGAAGGCATAAATCAAAGGGAAACCCCAAACTCGCACTCATTATTTCCCTTCCACTCCTTGGAGCTCTTCTACTTGGTGGTCTCACAGGAATGTTTGCTTTATTTAGTTGGATTTCGAAGAAGATGTTATCAACACCACTGGTGGACAAAGATGTACGTGATGAAGATTTCTTTTCAATTTCAACTTTTGATGGTAAGGAGACTTACCTCGAACTCCTAAAGGTAACCGAGGAGTTTAACGAAGCATATTGCATCGGAAAGGGAGGATGCGGAAGTGTGTACAAAGCAAGCTTGGCATCAGGTGACATAGTTGCTCTAAAGAGACTTCATTCTTCGGCTGAAGTGATCAATCGTGATGATTTTCTAAACGAGATCAGAGCATTGACAAGGATACGACACCGTAACATCGTGCAACTACATGGCTACTGTTCACATGCTACAATCTCGTTTTTGGTTTACGAGTATCTTGAAGGGGGTAGCTTAGCTGATATTTTGAGCAATGAAAACGCACATTATTTGGATTGGAAGAAGAGAGTGAACGTAATCAAAGGTGTTGCACATGCTTTATCGTATATGCACCATGATTGTTCACCCCCTATCGTTCATCGTGACATATCAAGCAAAAATATCTTGCTTGATTCAGAGTATGAAGCATGTGTTTCGGATTTTGGCACGTCCAAGATTTTGAACAAAGACTCGTCGAATTGGAGTAATGTCGCAGGAACATATGGATACCTTGCACCAGGTAAGTTTATTATGTTTTCAATCATTATATACACAAACTAAGTTGTAATGTCCTTTAAAACAGGACTCCGCGTACTCTTAATTTTTTTTGTTTTTTGGTTGCAGAATTCGCATACACAATGAAAGTAACCGAAAAGTGTGATGTGTATAGCTTCGGGGTTCTGGTTTTAGAAGTCATCAAAGGTGAGCATCCAGATGATATGGTAACATCTCTGACATCTTCATCAACCAACAAGGTTGACCTTAAAGATTTACTGGATCATCGTCTACCAGTTCCGCTCCTGGAAATCAAAGAAGTAGTGACATCTATCTTGGTTCTATCGATAAGATGTGTTAATTCAAACCCCGAGATAAGGCCTACAATGTATGATGTTTCACAGGAACTTGCTTCATTTCCTTAAGACATCTCTAAGAGTAATAATTACTTTATATAGACATAAAGTATTTTCAGTTATCATATTTGGTTCCGGTCTTTAGAGTTTTTATGGTATTTTCCGATGTAAGATGATGTTGTTGTAATTACTTTATATAGACATAAAATTTTCCGATGTAAGATGATGTTGTTGTAATTACTTTATATAGACATAAAGTATTTTCAGCTATCAATAAATCACTTTAGTTTAAGTTGTTTGAATACACTAGACGAGTACCCGCGCCTAGCGGTAGCGTTTTCTAGCGTCAAATAATTAATGATTTGTGATATTGTGGTGAGTGTTTTGTGTAGCGTTTAAAATAGAACGTGAACCGATGAAAATGCAATTGCAAACGGTTGTACTATACGAAACTAAAGTCTAGAAAATTTTTTTAACATCTATCAAACAACATATAAAAACATTTAATGAAAATGAAAGTAAACATTACATCAGTTATGAGATAAAAACTAACAACACACGTTACTTGTCGCGTAAAAACTAATAAGGATGGGATTAATGGTGCCGTTTTTAAGAAGAACGCATGTACCAAAATTAGCATGAATGTGATTAGCCCAAAATAAAAAATAAAAATTGCTAATTTTGGCTATTTTGTAAAAGATTTGGGCACATTTAGCCCAATCTTTTTTTTGAAATGGACGTATTTAGCCTATTGAAAAGTTAAATGTGCACTAACGGGCACATGTTTTCTCTTAATTGTAAAACATTATAATCGTTTTTGAAGAAAAACTTGTATATATATATATATATATATATATATATATATATATATATATATATATATATATATATATATATATATATATATATATATATATATATATATATATATATATATATATATATATATATATATGAGGATAGTGAATATGGGGTTGTCTCATATCTAAGTTTACATGCAAAACCTTTAAAATTTATGTGAATTTAACAAGAAAAATGTTAAATCTACCTCATTTCTATTATGTTATTCACGATATTAGTGTTTTCTCATGATTGCATCATAACATCACTTAAGTTGGATTCACTTTTATACTTGTCTTATTCTACATCATATAATGTAGGGTGTTTATGAGGATAGTGAATATGGGGTTGTCTCATATCTAAGTTTACATGCAAAACCTTTAAAATTTATGTGAATTTAACAAGAAAAATGTTAAATCTACCTCATTTCTATTATGTTATTCACGATATTAGTGTTTTCTCATGATTGCATCATAACATCACTTAAGTTGGATTCACTTTTATACTTGTCTTATTCTACATCATATAATGTAGGGTGTTTCTATTAAGTACGCAATTAGTTCTAGATCCAACAATGGTTTGATTTAATTCACCATTAAAAGGCGTTTCACAACGCATACATTAGTTCCACTACATGATCTATGTTATAATATTAATCAAAATGGCGTAATTTTTAATGATTTGGAATGGTTTCGCATGTAAGCTTAGACGTGAGACAACCCCATATTCACTTTTCCATATATGAGGATAGTGAATATGGGGTTGTCTCATATCTAAGTTTACATGCAAAACCTTTAAAATTTATGTGAATTTAACAAGAAAAATGTTAAATCTACCTCATTTCTATTATGTTATTCACGATATTAGTGTTTTCTCATGATTGCATCATAACATCACTTAAGTTGGATTCACTTTTATACTTGTCTTATTCTACATCATATAATGTAGGGTGTTTCTATTAAGTACGCAATTAGTTCTAGATCCAACAATGGTTTGATTTAATTCACCATTAAAAGGCGTTTCACAACGCATACATTAGTTCCACTACATGATCTATGTTATAATATTAATCAAAATGGCGTAATTTTTAATGATTTGGAATGGTTTCGCATGTGTTAAAAAAATATTTATGGGTTCTAAACAAAAAATAATAAAAGTTTGAAGATTTGGGGATTAAACATAATGTTTTAAAACCCGGTTCGACCCGGATGCTTCAACCGGTTGAACCGTTCTCGTTGAAAAAAGGGTCGATTTAAACCTAGTCAACCCGACATGTTGGGTCAAAACGGGTCAAATTAAACAGGGTCAACCCACCGGGTTTGAAGCGCCCCCGGGTCTACCCGGTTTTCGATATGTATTAATAGTTTCAAATTTTCACTTTTTACTTTTTAATTTTTCCTTTATATATAGTATAGCAGGGTACCCGCGCGTTGCGGCGGCGGGTACCCTGTGACGATTAACCGGAGAAATAGATCTCGATGAGACCTGATTCACCAGTTTGTATCGGTTTCAACGAGTCCTCTCTAGTTCGTTTTCGGATGGTTGTTATTGGTTAGCCGAACCGGTGGAGACACCGGTTTCCAGTTGAACCCGTTGGTCCGGTCCGATTTTCAAAACTATGTACCATCAACTTGTTAGCTTGTATGAAGCTTTGCGTGTTTTATTAATTTGTATAAGGTGTATAATAACATGTACTTTTCGTTTTAGGGTGTTTCAAAAATAACATTAATTAGTGTTGTAGCTTGTTTAAATTGTATATTGTGAAAATTTTATTGTACTTTTTAGTAAGGGATGTTTTAATTTGTTTTTTTTTTTTTTTTTTTTTAATTTGGTAGATATGCTTTTAATTGGTTGTACAATATCAATAAATTATTTTATTTTTAAGTAATGGGGTGTTTTAATAATAGTATTAATTACACAAACATTTCTCTCACCTTTGACTTTCAATTTTTTTCATTTTTCAATGTTTAGCCATGTAGTATAGATATTGGTTACATGTAACAATAAACCACGCGCCAAGTAGTTGTATATTTTTAATATGTTAGCGAGCAGGCACCACGAGTACTATAAGTCTGTAAAACTGCCTCTTAAACGTTGCTAGCTAACACGTTAATTTCAGTAATGAAACTTATTTAACATTACCAGTGAACAATGAAGATGTTAAAAACTATATAACATTATTCATTTTAGAATTTGGGTACACAAAATACCAATGCAATTCTGTGTGGCATTTCATGGAACGACTGATGGCGATCGTGGTGAAAATGAAATTGGAGTGTGCGTGTGGGAACGGTTACAAATAATTTGCTTAGACAATGAAAGTAACTTAAAAGTGTGATGTCTATAGCTTCGGGGTTCTAGTGTTACAAGTCATCAAAGGTGAGCATCCAGGTGATATAGTAACTTCTCTAACATCTTCATCAACCAGCGAGGTTGACCTTAAAGATTTACTGGTTCATCGTCTACCAGTTTCCACTCCTGGAAATCAAAGAAGTTGTGACATCGATCTTGGTTCTAGCGACAAGATGTGTTAATTCAGATCCCGAGATAAGGCCTACAATGTATGATGTTTCACATGAACTTGCTTCATTTCCTTAAAGACATCTCTAAGAGTAATAATTACTTTATATAGACATAAAGTATTATCATATATGGTTCCGGTCTTTAGAGTTTTTATGGTATTTTCAGATGTAAGATGGTGTTGTAGTAATTAGCAATGCTTAAACATCACATAGTATCAATAAATCACTTTAGTTTATGTTGTTTATATATATATTGCTTACCTGTGGCAATAACAAACCAGACCAAGTAGGCAAGTAGTTTTATAATTTAGTGAGCATGCACCACGAGTACAATAAGTCTATATTAGAGTACTTACAACAATAACACCATAACACCAATAATACCGCCCACGTCAGCGCCACATCAGCTTTAACATTTAACATTAACATCCCCAAAAAATACCCACAACAATAACATCCCAATAACATCAATAACACCAATAACATTTCATATTTTCAATTTCAACCCCTAAACTAAAACAAACACTTCATTTATTAAACTAAAACAAACATTTCATTAAAACTAAAAACATATTACAATACGAGATTAAAAAAAAAATACAACGAAAAAAAAAAACACACTGCAAATAAAACGTTACAACAAATTAAAGGAAATGACGAAAATACGATCTACTCACGAGGTTTCAAGTTATATTTTTTGATGATTCAATCTTTTTCGTCATTGATCCACTGCACGACCATTGGATCTTGCCCCTCAGTAGGCGTCATAAAAAACTTTATCTCTTCCAACCTTGTTATTGTGAGATCTTTTTCCTGCGCGGCCCGATACGCCGCTTCGGAGACTTCTCGTTTCATACGAAACTCGTTTGCCATAGTTTCGGTGAAATAAGCTGACGAGCTCGTTCCTCCAGTGCTTGTTCCCCCGGTACTTGTTGTAGTCTCGAATCTTGCTTTCTTGGTAGCACGTTTCTTTCTCATGGGGCGAGGTTGTTCATCATGACCAAACAAATCCTCGTTTGTTTGGCTTGGGACTTCGCCGGTTAAATCAACTGGTTCCGGCGTGTTCCATTTCTTATAATGACGCAAAACCTCCCAAGCGTCTTCGAGACCAAAAGCTGATCCCTTGGTTTCCTCACGATACCATTACTTTGCCCGTTGCATCACATCCAACTCACTTTCGCCGCTTCGTTGATCCCGTTTCGCACGTTTGTAATGAGAGTTGAACTTTGTGCATATGACGTTCACAGTTTTCCACTTGCTTGACAGCATGTCCTTGTTGCGCCGTTGAAAGTTGTTTTTATTGAACTCATTTCTGACCCGATACCAAAACGTATCTCTGGGTTGGCACTTTCCAACTTTCGGATCCTCCGAAACAGCTATGTAACATGTTGCAAGTAATGCTTCCTCTCCTGGAGTCCAACGTGCGTTAACAACAACTTCCTCTTCATCAGAATCAACAGGCTCGGGGTCTTTGGATTTCTTTCATTTTCGCTTAATGCGACATTTTCCTTTTTTTGGAGGAGACGTGGGTGTGTCAGCAACATCATGTGTTTCAGTTTGTGATTGTTGTGTGAATTGTAGGTTTTGAAAGTTGGAGTTTAAGGTGTTTTGTTGGTTTTATTGTTGCCAATACAGAAATTGTTGATGTTGTTGCCACATTTCTTGGCTCGATAAGCCAAGTGGGTTGGGGTTTGAAGATGAACCCGTGTTCGGGTTAGATGATGAACCCGGGTTTGAAGGATTCCACCCACCAGCGAGAAGATTGTAGAAAGTATCGTCGTTGCCTCCCGACATTGTTTTTTTGCAGTTAATTGAAGTTGAAAGATTGAGAGTATGAAGAGGATTTAGTAGTGGAAGTGTGAAAAGAAATGGTGTTTTAATTGGGTATTTATAGTGGTAAAAAAAAGTTTTTGATTTTTTTTTTAATTTTTAAAACTAGCCGTTTAGGGTAGTTTTTGAAAAAAATTTTGAAAAATAACGGCTAGTAGCCGTTTAGGGTACTAAAATGAAAATTTTTTGATTTTTTTTCCTCCCCTTAACGCCCATTGCCAAAGCAACGCCGGGCTCTTTTCCTCCCCTTAACGCCGTTACCACAATGGGTATAACGGCCTCAACGCCGTTATTGGTGGTTTAACGCCGTTATGGCGTTATTATTGAACATGCTCTAAGTACTGCCCCTTAAACGCACGTTAATTTCTATAAAGAAACTTATTTACATTACCAATAAACAATAATGAAAATGTTAAAGACTATGTAACAATACCAAATTAAGAATTTGTGTACTCAAAATTCACTACAACAATCGGATGGACGGGCGAGGAGACTTTCGTCCGGGACAAAAAGTCCCCGGCGAAAGTAACTAAACGACAAAATTGAATCTGACGTGGCACATGAATTCGCTGACTTGTTAAGGAAAATTCAACGTGAAGTTTCGCCGGGGACGTGTCCCCGGCGAAAGTAAGTTTGATTTTTATTAAACTTTGACCGGACAGTCAAAATTCAATGTAAAATTTCTCCGGGGACGCGTCCCCGCCAAAAGTATTTTCAACTTTTATCAAACTTTGACCAAAGCCAAAGCATGTTAATTGTTCGTGGGAAAATTCCCGCCAAACCTTTTTCCGGGGACATGTCCCCGGCAAAAACCTTTATCAAGAAAAATTACACTTTATATACCATACCTTATCCTCAAATTTCTTATCTTCACAAATTTCTTATCCTCAAAATTACACTTTATATACCTGAGATGGAGCAATTTAATCCTTTTATGTGTTCTTGTGGAGCAGAAAATATAAATTAAGAACATCACATAGAGATTATTCATCTGGACAACAATATTATTCATGTCCTCTGTCAAAGGTGAACAATCATACATTTCCTATATATGTAAATATACAAATAATTGGGTTGTAATATCTTATAATTTTCTTATTATGTAACAGCCCAGAAAAGATAATGGATGCGGATATTTTATGTGGAAGGATGCATTTGACGAGTATTTAAGAACAATCTCTGCACCAACAGAGTGCTCGAGCTGCCATGAAGAAGATCTTAGGATAAGCTTGCTAGAAACACAAAAACATGTGCTAGAGACAAGAATAAGGGTGCTTGAGGCCAAACTTGAAATGGCAACGATTCCTGACGACCACGCATGTCAGTCGGATGCATTACTTCGTGAGTTGTTAGGTGACATGGAAAATCTTCGTATGTAGTAGTAGTAGTAGTAGTAGTAGTTGTTGTTGTTGTTGTTGTTGCTAATCAAAGTAGTAGTTGTTCTTGTAGTTGTTGTTGTTGATGTTGTTGTTGTTCTTGTAGTATGTATCTGTCAAGTATTTTTATAAATCAAAGCACATGCTGGATTTGTAAAGCTGACCATGTTCTTAGTTAACAATATTATGGACACCCCATTTCCAATACTAAATTACATACGTTCAAATAATGAAACTGAAGAAACTCTTTCTACTCTGTTTCGTCAAGTCTCATCAATAAATCACAAGCGTTGGATAACCTGGAGATACAACCCAGCTGCTCAAAATTCAAGTCTTCGTTTCTTTTGACCAGATTTTTTGTAACGACATACGATGGAACTAAAGATATGTCGTTTAACATGATATGTATACCAATGCACCTATACTTAGTCGTTTAACATGATACGTATACAAATGCACCTATACTTGGTCATTTAACATGATACGTATACCAATGCACCTATACTTGGTCGTTTAACATGATACGTATACCAATAGCACATATACTCGCTCGTTTAACATGATACGTATACCAATGCACCTATACTTGGTCGTTTAACATGATACGTATACCAATGCACCTATACTTGGTCGTTTAACATGATACGTATACCAATGCACCTATACTTGGTCGTTTAACATGATACGTATACTAATAGCACATATACTCGCTCGTTTAACATGATACGTATACCATAGCACCTATACTTGGTCATTTAACATGATACGTATACCAATGTACCTATATTTGGTCATTTAACATGATACGTATACCAATGCACCTATACTTGGTCGTTTAACATGATACGTATACCAGTGCACCTATACTTGGTCGTTTAACATGATACGTATACCAATGCACATGATACGTATACCAATGCACCTATACTGCTCGTTTAACATGATACGTATACCAATGCACCTATACTTGGTCGTTTAACATGATACGTATACCAATGCACTTATACTTGGTCATTTAACATGATACGTATACCAATGCACCTATACTTGGTCGTTTAACATGATACGTATACCAATGCACCTATACTTGCTCGTTTAACATGATACGTATACCAATGCACCTATACTTGCTTGTTTAACATGATACGTATTCCAATGCACCTATACTTGGTCGTTTAACATGATACGTATACCAATGCACCTATACTTGCTCGTTTAACATGATACGTATACCAATGCGCCTACACTTGGTCGTTTATACATGATACGTCATATATTTTTAGACTTTGCCGTATCGCCGTGTCCGTGCAACCTAAGTTAAAAGTAATTAGACTAGTTTTATAATTTTTAGGTTAAATTTAATTATATAATTTTATAATTTATTATTAGTTCTAATTATTTAAAATGATAGTTTTAATTTTATAATTATATCTTTTCCCGGGGACATGTCCCCTGGGAAAGTTTTGGCATAAATTTTCATTTTCCCTCCGCACTTTTGCTTTATCCCGCCATCATTTTCCCCGGGGACGTGTCTCCGGCAAAAGTGTCTCAAGAAGACAAATAAAACTTTCGCCGGGGAGTTGTCCCCGGCAAAAGGTGAAAGGAAATATTAACCTCAATTAGTAACAGATCTGGTCTCACTCGGGGAAAAAAAAACGAAAACCCTCGTCTTCCTCCTCTCAACTCACCACCACAGCTACTCTCACACCACCACCACCACCACTGCTACTCTCACACCACCACCACCACCACTACGTTGTCTTCCCCACACTCGCACCATTGCGCACTACCTCCATTGCTACTCTCAACCCTCTCATTGTTTAATTCTTTTCTCAAACCATCTCATTGTTTAATTCTTTCTCTTCCCCTCTACTCTCACAACATCCGAGACCGAGACCAGGTACACATTTTTTTTAATTTTGCTAATTTTAAATTTTGCTAGTTTTTTTATTTTCGTTATTTTTATTTTTCTTTTAATTGTTGTTATTTGTTAATTGTTAATTGTTTAATTTTTAATTTATAATTTTTTTGTTTATTTTTTTTGGTACAGTAGCTGTGGTGTGACCAACCCGAGACCGAGACCGAGACCGAGCCGAGACCACAACCGTGAGCCGAGACCAAAAGGTATGTTTATTATTTTTTTTGTTTTTTTTAGCGGGGACATGTCACCGGAAAAAGTTTATAGCTCCCTATTTTTGAATGTATATGTATTTTTTTAGCTTCCTGTTAATATGAATAGGGTATGCAAAATTTATAGTTATTGCTGTTAATATGAGTAGGGTATGCAAGATTTTATTAATTAACAAAGTATATACTAGGATTAAAAACTAATTAAGATTAAAACTATTGTATTTTATAGATGTTTTATGCCAGTTTTATACTTTGTTGGCTAGATAATTCATCATACTTCAATAACATGAATCAGAATGTGCTCTTGATATAACTTACCACATTTCCTGCACATAAATGGCTTGATCCCATGTTTTCTTTTGTAATGTGTCTGAAGGGTTCTGAAATCTTTGAGCGGTTTAGCCCTTGGGTGGTCGATGTTGTTATGGCACCTTGGTGCACAACAGTAGCATGGTAGTCTTAGTATGGCTGTTGGTTGTATTCCCCTAATGGATTCTGGTCCTCTTCTATATTGAGATCCATGCCCCCACATATGCATCTGTATTAGAAATAGTTATAAGCAATTGATTAAGTATGGGTATTATGAATGCATGAATACACAATGTGCTTCCACTTTGCTAGTGGTATATGCAGCGTACTAGTAGTTTTTAACCAAACAAGTGATGAAATGGTTACCATTTCTTACCAAATCATGTCATTGGAACAACCTGCTATACAATAGGCCAATCGTTGCACATATCAGTACTCAATTAATCTGTTCAGCATAGCCACAAACTGAAGCTAATGACCTAATAACTAAAAAAATTAGACATATGGATGATCTTAAAAACCTTAAACAAAGATAAGTGTATGGATTTAAAAAACATAATAACTTAGAGACTGTAAATATATGAACACAGCACTTTGATACCATTTATTTTGAAAGACCTAATTTAGTAGTTTCATTGTTCCAATGATTCAAACACAGCACTTTAAGATCAAAGATTCAAAGCTTTTAAACTGGAAAGCATTCAGTTTGATGGTCTTTGACTAATAGTTAACATTGTTCATGATTTAAACTTTTCAGAAATGAATTAAAGAATGAACTGCCACATTGTCCTACACTTTTTACATTGTGTTTATCCCTGTAGACTCTTCATGGATCTGTTAGGTTCTCCAAATTTAGAGCTAGCTCTTTAATCATAAAAACAACAAATATCACCCTAGTATAGACATAGTACTAAAACAATTTAAACAATAGAAACAGGCATGTGTTTGCACACCTTCAAAAACTATACAACTTGATCAAAATGAAATACTATTTGGTTTCAAATGAACTTGGAAAATAAAAACTTGGAATCCTTGAACAGCAGTCGCCTTGATCAAAATTGTGGAAAACTAGAAGGGGGGGGGGGTTGAATAGTTTTGCCGATTTTAAAGTAGTTTCAAAAACTTTTAGATTCGTTGATATATGAGATCTTGTGGATATGGAGAAAGTATAGATCTAATGATAAAGTAAGTAAATAAAGTAAAGCGAAGGGAAAGAAAAGACACAACCGATGTATAGTGGTTCGGCTACAAGGACACCTTCCTTGCCCTACTCCACTGCCCGAGTAACCTACTCGAGAGTTCAAGCACTAGGTCAACAAACCCCTTCACTTGGCGGAGAATCCTTCACAACGTTGCTTACACTTTTTTCGGTACAAAGCTAGATACCGAGTCCGTAACACGGTGGACCAAACCAACATGACTATTACATAACAAATATGTGAAATATCAAATACAAGATCTTCGCTACAGAAATCTTGCAGAGTGACAAATCAATCAAGGACCCCTTGCTTGGATAAATTGTAGAATGCTCGTGATCTAGCCTTAGAGAAGGACCTATATGAGGATCACAATAGAAAGAAAGAAGAACAACTCTCTAGATCAAGTGATCTATATGTTAGAAGAGAATGAGAGTGTATGAGAGATTTAGTAAGAAGAGGGGTAATTTAGAATGAAGAAATGACTCTCTATTTATAGGCAAATTCCTTCACTGTTCCCACGGATCCCACGGATCCCTTCCACAAGGGATCCGTCTAGTGTAATCCTAGGGATCCGTGGAACGCTTCTCTTTGCCCATGGGTTTTTTGGTTATGGGTCATGGGTTGGTCCATGGGTTATCTTTAGATTCCATGTATCTAAGTATACATTGTATCAAGTCTCTTTGGGTATGGTTTAAGATCCATGGGTTATGGTCCATGGGTTATGATTTTTACCCATCCTAATAAACTATTACAACAAAAGCTTAATTACTATATTTTTGTATTTAAATGGCTATATGTAAATGCTTTACAAAACTAACATGTATCCTTTATAATTATACTTAAGATAACATTATATTTGTTATCAACAAAACACAAAGAGATCGCAAAATATTAATAAACGGTTTTACGGTTTATTTGTATTAACAATCTCCCCCTTTTTGTTGATGACAAAACATAATGTTATGATGAGTAAAACTTAAGAATAGATGTAAATTTTGAAAGCCCTAAAGCCCCTAAGTTTTACTTCTTCTCCCCCTTTTTGTCGAAACAAAAAGTTAACCCTTGAAAGAAATAAACATAAAAGTGTGGAAAAAAAAAATAGTCCACGTATCACTAACTCCCCCTTGACGGTAGCTCCCCCTTGTTTGGGGCGTCAAGTGAAGAAAAATAGAAATCCTACAAAAAGAAAGGTTAGTAACATGCTTAAATAATCTTGTGATTGTCGAGAATCAAGATTGGGAGCCAAGGTATGTAAACAAGGCCTTGTAATAAAACAACAAATTGTAGTGGTATTTATGCCACCTACAAGCATGTAAAAATAAGAACAAGACTTTTTCTTGAAAATGACTCAAATGAAAAAGTACAAAAAAATAGAAAATAGTAGTAATCATTCCTTCCATGCTTGCATAAGGTTTATGGATGGAGGTTTTGATGAGTTATGGTATTGATGCGATCAAGTATGAGGTTGAGTATGAATCGCATTTCTTCCCTAACTTCTATTGCGATTTCCTTAGTGGATTGGCAATGATCACAATGTAGGTGATGTGGGTGATGAGTGCAGAAGTTTTCCGGGTTGTTTTGATTTGAGTTATGCGGAAGATGTGGTGGAAAAATAGGAAAATATAGATCAACAACCAGAATATTTGTAAGTGGTGGTGGAAAAGAACCTAGATGTTCTTGTAATGTGATGGGAGCTAATAGTGGTGATGTTTCAAGATCTTGAAAGATATTATTTGGAGATGTGGGTGGTGTTGAAAAGACTACTTCTTTTTGTTTAGACTGTTTAGATCTTGTTGGAGTCTTAAGGAGTCCCAAAAGAGTGACTTTGGGTGGTGATGAGGTTGGTGTACTTGTTGGAGATGAGGGAGGTGCTATTATGGAAGCATCTTGTGGTGAGTTATTTGTTGAGGATGAACCATTTGAGGTTGTTTTTGCTAAGCAACAAGATCGGATACTAATCCGTGCGGATATCCTAGAGTTTGATTGTGGTATTTTGGATGGTGGAAGTACAAAGGTTTGGATATCATGATTTTTTGTACTAGATGATTCTCCTAAAGGGTTTTTGGATGACATGGTGTATTGTGTATGTGAGGATGAGATGGATTATGCAAGCATTTTGGGAGTTATATATATAGAAAAACAAAGCATTATAATGAATGCTTGGACCAAAATGAGGATTAAAATCTAATGATTAGATATGAATTCAAGGCATGTGATCATGAGAACACAAGCATTAAAGAGCATACTCCCAAAAATGAAACAAATGTGGATTTTTCATCCAAAGTGAAAAGAATAGAAGTTAAAAACAACTTCTGTCTTCATGGATCCCACGGATCCTTCCGTTGAGGGATCCGTCCAGCATGAAGGCTGGGATCCGTGGGTCTGGTGATTCAGGCAGCACAAAATTTTCTTTTTGGAAACATTTTTGCCTATTGTGTGCCTATATGCAAAATATTTGGAGTTGCGGTTTTCTCGACCTCTAAAAAGAAAAGGAAAATAACTAGAGAAAAACAAATCCTATTGAGATAACCTGAAAGCACACATTTGGTACATAAGTACGTAATATTGTGTTATCAATGCTCCTAATTCATTTTTGCTTAAATGAATGTACCCGAAAACACATATTAATTATGTGTTCCCTTTAGCATTCAAAAGACATGAGATGCAATGAAAACGGGTTTTTACTTTGTATTAATAATGAAAAAGCGATTTGTCCTAGACGTGAGAGATTGCTTTTGTGGAATTGATACGGAAAGGTATCATTCTTTTTCGAAAACATTTTGAAAAGAGATTTTCTTTAAAAATGTGTATGTAGTTATATGAAAAAAAAATTAAAAGTAGAAGACTTATCTTGGGTTTTGAAAATTCCCATATTGTTTGTGAGTTGTGCGTGAAATAGAAATCCTAGACTCAGAAAGAAGAAGGCTAGTGTTTACATACCTTGTAGAGTCAAATAAGTTACGACGTTGACCAAGACGAAGTAGGTTGAATTGTTCCCGCTTCAATGGTTTGGTGAGGACGTCGGCTATGTTGTCTTCGGATGCTACCTTCTCATTAGAGATGTTTCCCTTTTGAACATTGTCTCTTAAGAAGTGATGTCGAATCTCTATATGCTTTGTGCGAGAATGCAATACCAGATTATTGCTTAGGTCGATGGCACCTTTGTTGTCACATAGGATGGCTATGTCGCTTAGATGGATGTCGTAGTCGACTAACGCTTGTTTCATCCATAGTGCTTGTTGGCATGCTTTGCCGGCGAAGATGTACTCGGCTTCGGTTGTTGATATAGCTAGTGCCGTTTGTTTCTTAGAAAACCAAGACGTTAAACAACATCCCATGAAAGTACATACCCCACTTGTACTTTTTCTATCAACGTAATCACCTGCATGGTCAGAATCTGCATATACAATTGCTTCTACTCCCGTGCCCTTAGGATACCATAATCCTAATTGTGTTGTACCCTTAATATATCTAAATATCCTTTTTACGGCTTCTAGGTGTGATGTTTTAGGGTCTTCTTGAAACCTAGCATATAAGCAAACACTAAACATGATATCCGGCCTACTTGCCGTGAGGTAGAAAAGACTACCTATCATACCACGATATTTTGTATTATCTACGGATTCTTCGTCTTCATCTTTTGTGAGTTTGGTGTCGGATGACATTGGAGTTCTAATAGGTTTTGACTCTTCTAGACCGAATTTCTTTAACATCTCCTTGATGTATTTAGATTGATTGAAGAAGATACCATCTTCTACTTGTTTTATTTGTAGACCAAGAAAGAAACTAAGTTCTCCCATCATACTCATCTCGAACTCGTCATGCATGATTTTAGAGAAATCATCACACATGTCTTGACAAGTGGATCCGAATATAATATCATCTACATATATTTGTACTATGATTATATGTGACTCTCTTTTCTTAGTAAAAAGTGTGTTGTCAACTAACCCCATGGTGTAGTTGTGTTTAACTAGAAATGACTTGAGTCTATCATACCAAGCTTTTGGAGCTTGTTTAAGACCGTAAAGGGCTTTCTTTAATTTATAGACATGTTTGGGTTTTTCAAAATCAATGAAGCCCAGAGGTTGAGCTACATATACTTCTTTGACACCATTTAGAAAAGCGCTTTTGACATCCATTTGATAAAGCTTTAGATCATTAGCACAAGCATACGCAAGAAGTATTCTTATAGACTCTAATCTAGCCACGGGGGCGTAGGTCTCATCAAATTCTATTCCTTCTTGTTGGTTATACCCTTGAGCAACGAGTCTAGCCTTGTTCCTAGACACGACTCCGTTTGCATCTAATTTGTTTTTATAAACCCATTTGGTTCCTATTATGGTTTGATTACTAGGTGGAGGGACAAGTGTCCAAACATCATTAGAAACAAATTGATTTAGTTCTTCTTGCATAGCCATTACCCAACTCTCATCTTTTATGGCTTCTTGTGTATTCTTAGGTTCTAAGGTTGAAACGAAACAAAACAAGTTACTATGGTTTTGAACTTGAGACCTTAATGTTCGTTCGCTTAGTTTTCCTATGACTTTATCTACGGGGTGATTTTTGGATTCTTTAATGTTTATTAATTCATCACTTAGAGGTTCTTCTTCTTCACTAATCTTTTTCTTTATTACTATAGCTTCACTTTCTATAATCTCGTCATCTATAAGAGGTGGAGAGGATTTGGGTGGACTTTCATCAAATTTTAAATTTAATGACTCTTCTACCTTCATTGTTTCTTTGTTTAATATGACGTAAGCTTTGCTATTTGGCGAGTAACCTAAAAAGATACCTTCGGTTGATTTAGGATCAAATTTTGTAAGGTAATCTTTAGTGTTAAGAATAAAACATTTACTTCCAAAGACTCTAAAGTGATTTAACGTAGGCTTTTTGCCTCGAAGTAACTCATATGGAGTTTTTCCTAAGATTGGTCTAATTAAGACTCGATTGAGTATGTACGTTGAAGTATCAACGGCATTACACCAAAACTTTTGAGGTATGGATTGTTCATTAAGCATGGTTCTACTGATTTCTTGTAAGGTTCTATTCTTTCTTTTTACTACCCCATTCGATTGTGGAGTGCGTGGAGCCAAGAAGTTGTGAGTAATACCATTAGCGTCACAAAAAGCTCCGAATTGCACTTCATTATCGAATTCCCTACCATGATCCGTCCTAATAGACACTATGGGACTTCCTAGTTGTCTTTGGATCTTTTTGATTAATATTTCATAATAGTTAAAGGTTTCCGTTTTGTTCTTTCAAAATTTTGTCCAAGTATACCTAGAATAGTCATCCATTATGACCAAAGTATAGTAGTTGCCTCCATAACTTTGGATAGCGGATGGACCAAATAAATCCATATGTAGTAATTCTAGACATCTAGTTGTGGACACCATGTTTTTAGCTTTATGACTCGAATGAGCTAGTTTACCTACATTACAAGCATCACAAAAATGATGTTCATATTTTAACTTAGGTAGGTCTCTTACTAGATCTTTGGATGATAGCGATTGAAGTAGTCGCATGTTGGCGTGACCCAATCTTCGATGCCATAAGGTCGAAGTATCATCCATAGAGGTAAGACATAGTTTGTCCTTAGGTTCATTACCGATTTTAATGACATAGACTCCATGTTTCCTAATTCCTTTTCCTATGGTAATGCCATTTTTTAGTATCTTACTACCGGTTTCGGTAAAAAGTACATTGCACTTTTTATCACATATTTGTCCTATACTTAAGAGGTTAAAGTTTAGGTTTTCTACGTGACATACATCGTTAATGGTTAGAGATTTTTTAGAAATCGTACCTTTACCGATGATTCTACTTTTGCTATTTCCAAACACCACATTACCTCCATTGAAGGATTCATATGTGGAGAATAGATCCCTATTCCCCGATCATGTATGGATAAGATGAATATGCATTCCATGGAGCAAAGTTTTGAAAATGAAAACCGTTTTGCATGTTTGGATTCCATCCCATTTGATGGTTACTTTTCAAGTAAACGTTATTAGGTTTCCTAAATGAATTAGGTTTTGAAAAAGATGGAGCTTTGTTTCTTGCAAAAGTAGGATTATATTTTGGAGGTGGTTGTCTAGTGGTGACATGAGTTGGTTTCTTCCTATTAACTATAACAAACTCAGTTCTAGATGAGGAAGCTACGTTATTGCTACTGTTTGCTACAACAGATCCACGGATCCCTTTCTGTATACTAGCCGGTTCCCTTTTTAGGGGATCTGTGGGATCCGCCACAACAGTGGCCGGTTTTTCTAGTTCCTTAACAAATTTTGTTTCTTTACTTTCACTAGTTGATGGATCAAGTTGTTGACTACCTAGACCCTTTTGATTGTTACCGATTTTAACACCTTCGAGTATTGTATCTAAAGTGTTCGTACTCATTCTAGCAATTTTAGAATCTAAGTTATCCACTAGTGTTTGAAGTTGAACGCAAAGTTCACATTGACCACTTGCTATTTTACCCTTTTCTAAACGTTTTAGTTTTCCTTTTAATTCTATGACTTCTTTATCTAAACGTTGATTTTGACTCTTTAAGTGTTTGTTTTTGTTAATTAGTTTTAAGCTAATATTGCATAGTTTGTCATATTCATTATGCAATGAGTCGTCATCGAGTGATGAACTACTATAGTATTCGTGACATACCTCGTCATTTGCCATGAGACAAATTTTTTCATCCTCCTCGTCGCTCATTCCCCATGTGCCACTCACGAACGCCTTTTGATCATCCCGTTTGGGACACTTACTAATAAAGTGGTTTGGGTCCCCACATTTAAAGCAAGTACGATCATCCTTTGGCTTCTCGTCCTCTTTGCTTTTCCGAAAGCCTTTCTTATCGTCATATGGTTGTTTGACGTATCTTCCCTTTCTTCTAAAGAACTTTTTAAAGTCCCTTACCGCCATCGCGTACTCTTCTTCGTCACTACTCGAAGAGGAGTTCTCCTCATCGCTCGTAGCCTTTTTGGCTTTAAGCGCAAGAGATTTGTGTTTCTCTTTTACCTTTGAAGCTTCGGAATCTTTAGCAAGGACAAGCTCGTAGACTTTCAGGTTGCCTATGAGTTCATCGAGGGTGAAAATTGTCAAGTCTTTTGACTCTTCGATCGCCGTCACCTTGGATCTCCACTTCGATGGAAGTGCCCTTAGATATCTCCTAACATGATTACGGCTAGAAAAAGATTCATCAAGTGCTTGTAAAGATGTAATAATAGTATTAAAGTTAGCAAATGAATGACCTATAGTTTCCTCATCTGATATTGAAAATTGTTCATATTGTTGAACAAATAAATCAATTTTATTATTTTTAACTTGTCAGTTGCCTTGATGAGTTACAACTAAAGAATTCCAAATTTCTTTAGAGGTTTTAAGCATAGAAATTCTTTCGAATTCCTTTTTCGGTAAAGCATTATATAAAATCATTTTTGCTTCACTATTTTTAGAAAGCTTTTTCTTCATTTCATCGTTTAGTTTATCATGAGGTATGTGAACTAAATTTCCTTTATCATCATTTGAGGTAGCCTCAAAATCACCTTCAACAATAATGTACCAAAGATCAATATCTGTAGACTTCACATATATTTCGAATCTATTTTTCCAATAAATAAAACCATTAGTTTCAAGTAGTGGTGGTCGTTGCATAGATTGCCCTTCCTTATAATTTTCGGAAACCATAGTGATCGAAAAGTTTTTAAAATACAATTTTATTTTAAAACTTTTATAAACTTAGCTCTTGATGCCAATTGTGGAAAACTAGAAGGGGGGGTTGAATAGTTTTGCCCATTTTAAAGTAGTTTCAAAAACTTTTAGATTCGTTGATATGTGAGATCTTGTGGATGTGGAGAAAGTATAGATCTAATGATAAAGTAAGTAAATAAAGTAAAGCGAAGGGAAAGAAAAGACACAACCGATGTATAGTGGTTCGGCTACAAGGACACCTTCCTTGCCCTACTCCACTCCCCGAGTCACCTACTAGAGAGTTCAAGCACTATGTCAACAAACTCCTTCACTTGGCGGAGAAGCCTTCACAACGTTGCTTACACTTTTTCTGGTACAAAGCTAGATACCGAGTCCGTAACACGGTGGACCAAACCAACACGACTATTACACAACAAATATGTAAAATATCAAATACAAGATCTTCGCTACAGAAATCTTGCGGAGTGACAAATCAATCAAGGACCCCTTGCTTGGATGACTTGTAGAATGCTCGTGATCTCGCCTTAGAGAAGGACCTATATGAGGATCACAATAGAAAGAAAGAAGAACAACTCTCTAGATCAAGTGATCTATATGTTAGAAGAGAATGAGAGTGTATGAGAGATTTAGTAAGAAGAGGGGTAATTTAGAATGAAGAAATGACTCTCTATTTATAGGCAAATTCCTTCACTGTTCCCATGGATCCCTTCCACAAGGGATCCGTCTAGTGTAATCCTAGGGATCCGTGGAACGCTCCTATTTGCCCATGGGTTTTTTGGTTATGGGTCATGGGTTGGTCCATGGGTTATCTTTAGATTCAATGTATCTAAGTATACATTGTATCAAGTCTCTTTGGGTATGGTTTAAGATCCATGGGTTATGGTCCATGGGTTAAGACTTTTACCCATCCTAATAAACTATTACAACAAAAGCTTAATTACTATATTTTTGTATTTAAATGGCTATATGTAAATGCTTTACAAAACTAACATGTATCCTTTATAATTATACTTAAGATAACATTATATTTGTTATCAACAAAATACAAAGAGATCGCAAAATATTAATAAACGGTTTTACGGTTTATTTGTATTAAGAAAAATGAAATACTATTTATTTATTTAATTATTTATTTAATTATATATATGTTTCTTCACTAATTTCTATGTTCGTTTAACAGATGGCAGATGTTGTAGCTAGGTCTCACGGTGGCGAGGGAGGTAATTCGCCACCTCGTGGCCCCTCGAGGAGGATAGGCACCAATTGCCAGCGTAAGAATTTCTGAATTATTTTATACTAAACTGTATTTGATTACATGTTATTTTAAATTGATAAAATGTTATTTTATGTCATCATCACTTGAATTTGATTACTTGTAGGCTCTAAATCAAAAGCTGCAGACCAAAACGCCAAAATTGGGAAAGGCGGGAAGGTGGTGCGTGGTCCCACGAAGAACACGACACTGAAGGCAAAGAGGGCACTGGATGGTCGTCCTGTGTCGATCGAATTTCGGCCCAACCCGGAGGGGTTTTGGACACACGTGGGCCCTCACTCTTCTTGGTTCTCCAACTATGTTGGGGAGGTGTTACGGGACTCGATTCCCATGTTTTGCGATTCATGGGCTAAGGTTCCCGAAACGGCCAAGGCCCACATCCATGAGCATCTACACGTAAGTTTTTTTAACCTTTATTTAAATTTGTATATTTATTCAAACTTGTTTGTTTATTTAAAAGTTGTATATTTTTTTATTTATATTTTATTGCAGCACTATTTTGATCTCGACACACACCTTGCTGGCCCGAATGGAGAGAAGATTGTTGACAGTATCGAGTTTTATCTGCAAAAACGATACGACGACAACAAATATAGGTACAAAAAAGATAACTTTACGGCAGCAGGTGGGCTGGAGAAAATTGAGGAGATCAAAAGAAAGCGTCCAGAGAACAAGACACAAGAGGATTAGGATGCGTTGGTAAATTTATGGATCGACACTTTATAATAATAATAATAATAATTCATTTATATAATAGTTTTTATAATTTAAAATACGCAGGTTAAGCTTTGGACAAACCCCAAGAAGCAGAAGATCTCAGAGGTGAATCGACAAAACCGAATGGCGAACACGAGTTCTAGCCTTCACGGATCTCAATCGTATGCTGCTATTCGCCATAACTTTGTAAGAAACTATTTAATCATTTTATTTATATATATATACATGGTGTTGGGTGTGTCGTTATTGATTTTATTTCTAAACAGTTGACCAGCGAGGCTGAGGCGGCGATTGTAGAAGACTTGATCGAGCTTTACCGTCGGAACCATACGAGGGGCGATGTCTTTGAGTCCCCATTATCTGAGGCTAGATATGTAAGTATAATTTATTTTCAAAGTCACCCATTTTGATGATATATAATGCATCACGACTTATATATTACTTTTCTCGTTTTTTTGTAACTAAACAGAACTAGATGTCGCGGATGCGGGAAGAGAGCACCTCCGATAGGACCCGCATGACTGACCGTCAAATTCTGCGTACCGTGATTGGTGGTAAGCAGCGCGGTCATATTCCTGGTGTAGGTCAGGTCTTACCCGGCGGTGGAGTGAAGAAGACCTTTAGCGCCTCCCGGCCTCGTGATGAAGCGGATGTGTCCTCACTGCGGGAAACAGTGCAGAAACAATCCGAGGAGCTCGCTACACAGAGGACTCAGATGGAGCAGGTCATGGAGTTTGTGAGGTCATTCCCGGGTTGGCAGGAGTGAATACAGTCCGCCCCGGGATCAAGTGCTACTCCACCAGGTGGGTCGGGATCTGGAGAGGGTGGGTCGGGATCTGGTGCTACTCCATCCGGCAAGTCTAGAGATACCGGAGACGGTAATGGGGGTAGTGGGGTTTGAGATGCCGATTTATGTTACTTTAACACATTTTGGATATGTTTTTAGAGAATAACATGGATTATTATGTCGTTTATGTGCATTATGTGCTAGGATTCCCGTAAATGGATTATACGTATAGTTTTGGGCCATTTGCGGATAGGTAGTTTTGGATAGTTTTGTAGATGATCATGCGTTAACGGTTTAGGAACCGTTTTGGCGATTTTGGAAAAGGATAACTATGTTAGCGATTGATGGGTATATATGATATTATGTTTAGCGAAATTGTGTTATGATTGGCATGATTTTGGAAAAGGATAACTATGTTAGCGAATTTGTGTTATGATTCTGAAAAGGATAACTATGTTAGCAAACAGGTTGTAGATTTTTTCCGGATAATTTCCGGGAAAAATCTGGAATTTACCCATTTTGCAGCAATATTTTGCATATTGGGTCAGCTCGTTTTGCCGAGGACATGTCCCCGGTGAAGGTTCAAAAGCATATTACAATTTACAGCTTTTCCCGGGGACGTGTCCCCGGTAAAACAAGGACTAATGACGTAATTAGGATACTTTAAGTAAAGTTTAAAAATAGTTTCCCCGGGGACGCGTCCCCGGCGAAAACTGAAGCCACGTCGGACATATTTGACAGGCGACAATCGACTGCGGGTCCCACATGTCCCCGATAAAAGTGACGAACAGTCCCCGGGAAAAGTATTCCCGAGAAGGTATTGCCGGGGTCTCTTCGCCGGGGACATGTCCCTGGCAAAAGGTTTCGTAGGGGACATGTCCCCGGCGAAAGCACCGAAATATCGCCTACGAAAGCGGCGATTGTTGTAGTGATTCGGATGCAATTCTGTGTGGCATTTCATGGAACAGCTGATGGCGATCATTGTGAAATAATGGGCACTAATTAACTTTTAAACCTCTATCTACATGTACAACAAACCTCCATTGGACACCACTTATCTACGTTTCCGGGCGAACATGCATCCAAAACAAATTCAGCAAAGCCCATTTTGAAACACACAAACACAGTTAGAAAACACAATAATATATATGAGTTTGTTGTTTGTTGTTTGTTTTATCTTTTTTTTATTACTGTGTTTGTAAAGAAAATTTCCACACAAGGACCAAGAATGATAGAATGAAGGTGAAATCTCTCACCTCGGCCCAATAAAAGGTAAAACAAACGCACCAATTGTGCTTCAAACCTAAACAATCATAAGAGAGGCATACCAATCTTATGAACTAAACACACCAATGTTGGCTAGTTTTACTTCATCAATTGTGCAATTGTGGTTAGTTTTACTTAGCTAACATCGTTGAGTTTCGTGTAAATATCACAATATCGTATAATATCGCAAAATATCATAAAAAAAATCAACTAAACATAGAAATGTATTAGTACGCAGACGAGGCTGAGAAGGCAGTTGAGAAGCTTGACGGTGAGAACTGATTTTTTTTTCTTTTAGTTGTGTGCTTCATGGTTCAAATGGATAATATGTTCTTTGTATGTGTTTGTTTCAGGAAGAGTTGTTGATGGGAGAGAGATGACAATAGTTCACTTTGCTAAATAGGGGCCTCATGCTGAAAGAATGTGTCACTAGCTTGTGTTATTACTGAGATGTCTATATGCGCATATGTATATATGTAGATGCACTAACATATAATTGTCAGCAGAATGTTGTAACTTCTATTAGTAGTCACCCAAGCTCAGATAAGGAAGATGTTGGTGAAAATGTAGTTGAGATGAATGCAGGAGTGTTTGGTAACAAGGATAAGGAAACTATATTGGAACATGAAGCAGTGAATTTTGAGTCATCTAAGGTAAGTACTGATGTCAATAATTTTGAGAAGGATTTGGATAATAGTAATAAGAAGGAAGATAATAGCCAAAGAGTAATAGTAGCAGCATTAATAAGGATGGTAGTACTTATGCTAAAATGTTAAAGGAAAATGTTAATTTTGTGAATAAGAATATGATTTTCATTGTACCAAAGATTAATGAGGGTGGTGATGAAACTGTTCAGTTTGATGAAGATATAGTTCAAAAAGGTTGTGCTAAGTGGCAGCTTACCATTTGTGGTTATTTTGTGGGGAAAAACATGGTGATACATGGGCTGAGATAGCATATCAGAAGGATGTGGAATAGATATGGTTTAAAGGAAGTGATTGGGATTGAGAATGGAGTTAATTTGTTCAAGTTCAAGGATGAGATAGGTATGAATAATGTGCTTAATCAAGGTCCATGGATGGTAAATAACAGACCTTTATTTGTCCAAAAATGGGATACTAAGTTTGGGATGAAGAAATTTGAACCCAATAAACTTCCAATATGGGTCAAATTAATGCATATCCATATGGAAGCATGGAGTATGGAATGGATTACTGCTATGGCAAGCAGTTTGGGGAAACCACTTGTTATGGATATTGTAACAGCTAATATGTGTCAATATGGTAATTGGCTGCCTGATGTATGCCATGACTTGTACAAGGCCTGATATTGGTTTTGTAGTGGGAAAATTGAGCAGATATACTAGTAATCCTAGTGCTCATCACTGGCAAGCAGTTCAGAGGGTACTGAAGTATTTGAAGAGAACTATGGATTATAGTCTCTCATATACTGGTTATCCATCAGTGTTGGAAGGATACACTGATGCAAGTTGTATCAGTAACACTGAAGACAATTCGTCTACCAGTGGCTGGGTATTCCTACCTGGTGGAGGTGCAATTTCTTGGGCATCCAAGAAGAAAACTTGCATCACCAGTTCAACAATGGAATCTGAATTTGTGGCCTTAGCTGCTGCTGGTAAAGAAGCTGAATGGTTGAAAAACTTGCTTCTTGAGATTCCATTGTGGCCTAAACATATAGCACCTATTTCTATCCGATGTGATAGTGACGCTACATTGGCTAAGGCTTATAGCCAGATGTACAATGGTAAGTCTAGACACTTAGGTGTCCGACATAGCATGATTCGTGAGCTTATCATGAATGGGGTAGTATCTATAGAGTTTGTTAGATCTCAACATAACTTAGTTGATCACTTGACGAAGGGTCTGGCTAGAGACTTGGTTGTAAAGTCTGCTAAAGGGATGAGTTTAAGTCCAACTTAGTCACTGAATGCTAGGACACCCAACTCGCTCCTGAGGAAACTTAGGAGCTGAGTTCAATGTGGAAAGCTGAACATTCAGTGGACTGGAGCACATGTTTTATTTACATCCCAAGGTTGTGCTCAGACCCTGCTGAAAGGAGGATGAAGTCTTTACTTCTTAATGGTTAATTTTCTTTGAAAAAAATGCTTGGCAGGAGCATGAATAAAGAGGAACCACCTATGTGAATGTTGAAGTTTTGCCGCTTCAGGAAGCTTTTGGACTTTAGCTTTTACAACATTTATGAATATGGATATGGACACATGGCTTGTATAGTGTCAGGAGCTTTTAAGTGTTTGAAAACTTGTGTGTATTTTATCTTCAGGTATTCAAATGGGTTGAAGGGTTCAATTCTTAGAACACCCTGATTCTCGAATATTTGAACGTGTAATGTACTAAGATGGAAATTCAATCCTCAGGATATTTTCGTTTATGCACATGTTTTGTTTAATGTTTGGTTTCATGCAAAGTAAGTGTACTAAATTTGGGGAGGATTGTTGGAAAATTCAGTGCACTTGTGGGATTAGTTCACACATGGTAATGGGTCAGAAGGTACGGAGTGTACACCCATAAGGTTCCTGAACACCCTGACTCTTTTAGTGGAAAGTACTGCTAGTGTTATAAAAGTACTGCTAGTGCTATGAAAGTACTGCTAGTGTTATGAAAGTACTGCTAGTGCTATGAAAGTACTGCTAAATGGCAGTTTCAACTGCTTAATGACCACGTTTAATTGGTCATGTAACAACTAAAGGCTATAATGGGGATAATTATGAGATGATTAATGGGCCGATTAATTCTCATAATTCCATTTGACTAGCTAAGAGTAATCTCCTATAAATAAGATATCTGATTATGCATGAAAAACACACATAAAACGATTAACACTTCTAAGCAAAAGGGTTATTGAATTGTGCCTAATTCTATAACTACATTTGGTCTTATCCCAAGTAGATATTCGTGTAACCCAGGCATTAGGGTCGAATAGTTTACTTTTGAAAGTGATCACACGATTCCAAGTGATATCCGGTAACCACATAGTGGGATTGTTGCTGCCTTCATTATCTTACCCTGTTCTGGGAAAACAAGACCAACAAGAACTGCAAAAAAAACAAAAAAAAAACACTTGCCAATTACAGAGAACCGAAACAAGAGAAAAATCCCCACCCACGGAGGCCGAGCCACCTGTTTTCACTCCCAAGTGTTTTTGATGCAGCCTCACACAAGCCCCCAGGAAAACGATGCAACAAAAAAAGGCATAAAAGCAAATATCCAAACAATCTTGTTCCAACAACGAGAAGCAAAACAAAGAAGCACCAACAACCCTCTTCTTCCCGGTCCGAAATAAAGAATCATTCGGAACCTCTATAGCTCCCACCACGGAAGAGATAGCTAAACAAGGATCTTGTAACCATGCAACCCAATTTAAATTCATCTTTTTTGCATTTACCACTAATCCAAAGAAACTCATAAGTGACAATGCTATCCATGCAAAGATTTCTCTTTGGTTTCTTATTGGCGAACAATCTAGCATTTCGAAAATTCCAAACATGCTACCATAACGCCAAGAACACCACCTATAGACAAAACTTTTCCGCCTTGGATATAGTTAGCTACTCAAACCACAATTGTCAACTTAGAAGATCATCTCGTCGGCGTATTAGTGATACGAAGGATCTATTCATCTATAATGGATCTCTTCGAAGAAACCGTAAAGTCACCTGAGCCCGGCTTTGTCCACCTCCACCTATCACCGGCTGATGACAGAACCATAAAACCCAAAATGCCAACGGGCTCTTCCCACTGAGTCACCTTAACACCTCCTCTATGAATACGATGAAAAGAGGTGTTCCACCCCAATTGTGCCATCTTCTCAACAATAGAGACATTCTTTTGATTTTACAAGGCATATATCCTGTGAAATCTGTACCTGAACGCAACATCACCAAACCAAATATAATTCCAGAATTTAGTATTGGAACGATTACCCACCCGCTTAGAGCTAAAAGCCATTGAATCAATCCATTCGCTTTTCAGGTCTTCTATCGATTTGAAATCGAGGTTTAAGTGGATACATGCAAACTAACATTGTTCAAGCTATGCATACCATGAATCACTTTTACCACTCTTACCCACAACGCCTCAGGATCTGTTAAAAATCTCCACACCCATTTAAATAACAAAGTACAATTAAGCGCAAACATACTATTAACTCCCAATATGGGAGAAAGAACCGACTTCTAAGCCACCAAAAACATTTTTTTCTCATTCCCATCCGCTCCCAAGAAGAATCTATTACGCAAAGCCTCTATGTTCTTAAAACCACCCTTTGGAGCCTTGAAAAGCGACATGTAAAATGTAAGAATCGCCCCAATCACTGATTTAATAAGCATTAGACTGAAACACCCCTTTATCGATATCAACCATAAGAAAACTTTAAGCAAAAACGACTTGATTATAATGGACCTCTTGTTACTCTTTTATAAACTGATAAAAATCTCTTACAAACCAACCCTTGAAAGTATTTTAAATGAAACTAGAATAATCATTTGAACCATTAGTTATGTAGTAAGGGCGAATGTTGTGAATAGATATATTGGGTTGAAACCCCCATCCGGGTAGTTTCCCTACTTGACTGGTACGTTAAACGAACGCATAATCATTTGAGGAAAGTGTTCACGAAAAGGAACACTTACAGGGGCACCAGAACTAGAAAACCTTAAGGCTTCGAGGTTATGAGCTTAGGACAATAATTATACATTTTTTTGTGACATTGTATTTGTTATAATGGTCATACACACTAAGATCTTGTGGTACGAACTTGAAATTTTCATTTACTTAAACCTATAAACTCACCAACTTAATGTTGACATTTTAGCATGTATTTCTCAGGTTCGTAAGTTGCTTGGTTTGACATACATGGAGTCCATTCATAGAGTCATCATTGGCCGTTACATTCACAAAGATTTTCTGCATGGACTTATACCATTTGGTTACTATTTAAAAACTATATTTATGTTGATGTAAAACTTGAGAACCTTGTATTGAAAACCTTATGTTGTTTTAACAAATCAAATTATGTATCTTTTTAAAACTACTCATATAAAGGTCGTTCTTTATACCTGGTGACTTTGTGCTATGAAGTCACGCCATCGGTTACCATTCCATTGCGACATTTTAGGGGTGTAACAACTTTCATGCCTATTTACGAGGACATTAGACTTAGAACCATTTGGAGCGATAGTTGAAATTCTTGAAGTCATCGCGACATACTTGACACCGTGATTCGAATCGGCCCAAACCAATAAGACACGAAGAACTTATGACCCGCTAAACTTGAATGAAACTCATTTTTGGACACTTTTTAAATGCATAATATTAAAAAGTGAAACTTACACTTTATTACATTTTGAGTCATAAAACCTCACTACAAATATATAAGAGTGATAAAACATCATAAAACTCATACGCATATAGTACATGTTGCATTTTACTAAAAAACTTTGTATTTCTAGGCAGCGTTTAGTATTCTCGGTTATTTCTAGGCCGCGTTTTGTATTTCTTGGTGGAGGAGGAGGGTGGTGGTGGACGGTGGAGGAGGAAGGATGGTGCATAAAATGACTCTACCAAATCAAGGACCAAATATGTAATATACTAACGAAGTGGGTTAACAAACGTTAGTAAAAAACCCAAATCCGTCAAATTTTTTTGTTGAGTACCTTTTTATGCAAGAAAAAAAGAAGAATACCTTAATTGGAAATGGACCCTAACTTTAATGCCTTTTTGTGCCATTTGCCCTTATTGTAAATGTAATTAATGTCACGTATATACGAGGGAACGTTTATATATGTAATTAATGTATTTCTTGTATATACTAATTATATTAATATGATTCACGTAAAGTAGATATTTGTTATCAAACTTTTATTCTCCTTCGAAAAAAACTCACAACAAGTGCACATATGGTCCACTGTAAAGTAGATATTGTTATCAAAGTTCTGTTGGTGGTCGACTGAAATTAATTCTCGTAGTTATTGGTATTGATCTAGTCAAATTTGTATTTATTGTAAATGTAATTAATGTCACGTATATACGAGGGAACGTTTATATATGTAATTAATGTATTTCTTGTATATACTAATTATATTAATATGATTCACGAAATGATTAATGGTCGTTGTTTATACCGTTAGAAGTTATAAATAATTAATAGAGTTAATAAATAATTTGTAAGGACAAGTTTATTGTATACTAACTTAGAGACCTGTTGACACCAGGCTATTTTAAAAAAAATAGATAAATGAAATGATAATAAAATTAATAACGTAAATTTGTTAAATTTAAAATATATGTGAGTCAGAATCGATTTACAACAATCGCGCTGCCAATCTTAAATAGATTGACTCGAACATAAAATGACGTGTGATTTTAATGATCAATTGAGTTGCTAACTAACCTTGTAACATTAAAAATAATGAACCATAGTATAATATAACGTGATTACACCAATGATGCATACATGATTCAACATGAACCTTGTTCAAAGACCTTCAAGTACTTCTTTATACACGACATTTGTTGTGGTTTTGGAGAGATTACCATCCTGATCACAAACAGCAACCTTCAAACCTCGCTTGCTTTTTACTCTTGATACGGCAACGTAATGTTGTCCATGTGTAAACACAGGATGAGGCAAGTACAAACCAACTTTAGAAAGCGATTGCCCTTGGCTTTTGTTGATTTTCATGGCAAAAGATACTGATATCAGATATTGTTTTCTGACACTCTTAAGAGGCAAACGCTTATCTGACGGAGTAATCCTCAACCTTGGAACAATCCCCTTTTTTCCGAAGTTGGTTCCGTTAATGATTTGCGCCTGAATAGAGGTTCTTGTTAATTTAAGTACTTGAAGTTTTGTACTATTACATAAACCATTTGATTGGTCTATGTTTCTTAACAACATAATCGGCACTCCGACTTTTAAAGCAAGCCTGTGGTTTGGAACACCTGAGAACTTCAATCCATTTATAAATTCAGGAAAGAAAATAGACTGATCTCTGACAGCACCGCGTTCACTTTTATCCACGTTGTCACAACTTAAGTAGACCATTTCTTCTCCTGGAAATTTGGCCAACAAATGTTCATTTATAGTGTCGACTAACTCATTTGTGGGTGTCAAAATCGCCTTTTCTTGGAAGTAGGCCGGATCATGTATGTTATCCAACATGTTTGGATAAGTAAAGTCAATAATAGATGCTATCGGGTCATCAGCAGCATCTATTAGAATATCTTCAGGCACATCTATCGAAACCTCTCATTCGTTTGGTCCTCCAAGCTTGCCGTCTCCCACATTCAATATCCATTCTGCAAATTCTCTTATCTCGCTAACATCTTTCGGTCGTGAACCCACAGTAAGCCTCATGTTAGCGGTTAGCTTAAGAACTTTGCAGTAATCCCATAGGTATGATTGCTTCAAAGAAGCACCAACAATGTCTTGGCGTGATCCTTTCGGAATAACAGGAAGAACCTGCCTAAAATCACCACCAAACACCATCGTCATGTTTTCAAAAGGCTGATCACACGCGTCATACCGGCTCCTACGAAGTATGTTTCTCAAAGATCGATCTAAAGCCTCAAAACAAAGCTTATTTGTCATAGGCGCTTCATCCCAAATAATAAGCTTGCACTTTTTTAACATTGCTCCCAGATCGCTTTGAGCACTTATTGAGCAAGTGGAGGTCTCATCAACGTTTATTGGAATATGAAACCTGGAGTGAGCAGTTCGCCCTCTCGACATTAACAAAGATGCAATACCGCTTGATGCAACGTTCAAAACTATATCACTTTTCTTCTAACGCCGGCTGCAAGTGTTTTCCATAAAAATGTTTTATCGGTACCTCCGTAACCATAAACAAAATAGATACCCCCTGTTCCACTATCAACGGATTTCACGATGGTGTCATATACACCCTTCTGTTCCGTTGTCAATAAGGCGTACAAACGTTGATATTCAGATTCCATCTCGACCGGGTTATAATCAGTTTAATCATATATAAGTCAGTTTCCAAATTCATTGATGTATCTGTCATCAGGGTAAGGCATCTTTGGCCAACGCCTCAAACTACTTCCTCTCGCTTGCATAACTTCTTCAATGTAGTACAAAGCGATATTTTTTTCCTCATAGCTAACTATCAAATCTGCATATAAAATATGACATGTTAATAGTTAATTCCTTATAAAGTTACAAAAACAAAAGGATGTGAAATAACTGTTTTATAAGAAAAACATGTTGGTAGTTAAAAGACAATAACAACACTTGTTGTTTCAAAGCAAAATATTTTGTTATAAAAGACCATACAAATATGACATGTTAATAGCAAATTTGTTAACAAACATAATAACTATTGCATAACAAACAAATGTTAATAGACCATAAAAATATGACAAGTTAATACTTAATTTGTTAAAAGCTTACAAAAACAAAGGATGTAAGATAACTGTTGATAAGTAAACATGTTGCTACTTAATAGACCATAATAACTGTTGCATAATATAAAAATCCCGATTATAAGTTTAAAAACAAAATATTTTTAACAGGCCATATTAACAATTGTTGTTTCAAAGTTTTACCTGGAATCCCTAAAATCTGCCTTCTCTTTTATTGAACATCTTGTGCCAGCAAATGCCATGTTTCCAGCCAAATTGTCAAAGGCGTTGTAAGTTCGACAAATAGATCATGAAGATGTTCAGTGAACGCCCAATGGGCTGCGTCTTTGGTACTTTCAACATACTCCTTATCGTCCTCCAAAAGGCCAGCTGCGTAGCAAGCATCTTTGTAGGTAGGATAAACGACACCGTTAACCTTTCTAATATCGGCGTGCGTCCGACACCCTTTTGCACTGTTCAACAGCATCCTACAATAGTAAGCATCTCCCGTTCCTATAGGAACACTATGAATTCTTTCGATGGATTTACCTTGTTTTCTATGCGTCCAAATTTTTTTTGGCGCATTCCACACAAACTTTGTAGGAAACTCAGCATAAGTTAAGTCCCTTGCTGGTGGATAGTCTTCATTCATTTGCATCCAACCATCAAACATAGAAGCGACAACAATTGGCTTTTGAATAACCGCTTCAAGGCCTGCGTTTTCGTCATATACAACTGTCTGCTCGCCTTCAAGATGAAAGGATAGCCTCTCAACGTTCGGTGTTCTATAATGAACCTCAAAACCAAATATTCTGAATTAATTGGTGGTGACAAATTTACAAAAATAATTGGTGTTTAATGGTTTCCAAAAATAAGATTGAACAATGATAACTAAAGATGGAGCATGTAGAGGAAGGGTTCTACAAAATTGGTGCAACAGAAAAGTTGTACTATGACTCTAAATATGGTATGACACGTATGAGCATTAAATGAATTTTTAATGCTTAGTGCTTAATGCTTAGTGCTTAGAAGGGCTTGTACAAAAAATTATTTTATTAAATATAATTAAATATAAAATAGGCAAGTAAAATCACTTTATTTGTTAGAAATAGTGAGATCAGCCATTCGTTTGAACAAACCTACTAGGAGATATGAAGTTTGTATATCAGATTCAAGACCTAGAAACACATGATGTTGTTTTGATCAATTTCGATCCTGGAGATACGAAGTTTATATATCAGATTCAAGACCTGGAAACACTACACACTAATGTTTTAAGACATATGATTATAATCAAGTCAATTAACAACTAAGAACATGAGAGATATACAAATATACATACCTGAAGACGTTGTGGTTGTAAGCTTATGAGTGGCAAAGACAAATGTTGTGGTATGCTTACGAGTGGCAGGTGCTAAATCGCTTGAAATTAACATGATGCAACAAAGAAGGGTGGTGAAACAAATTAGAGTGGCAAAACTGCATTACAATCCAAGTCGTAACACGTTTTCTTTAGTTACATTCCAAGTCCTGTCTAACGTTAATGTTAACTTCGTTAAAGCGGAACTTTACTATTTAATCCACTATACTAATGACAATTTCTGTGAAAGTTTAAAAAAATTTGGAGTGTTACACCAAAATTGTGACCTGAGTATAGATGAATATTTACAATATTTACTGTGTTCGTTTTTATTATTTAGAACAATTTTTTATATAAATAACTAGGAAATCCCGATGTGATAATCATGTATTTGTATGTGATAGAGATCCCAATTACGTGTATCCGGTTAAGCAATCCCCGCCGCTAGCTTTCACGCAGAAAAAAAAGTGAGCGCCTAGTGTGAAAGGTTGCTTTACTAAATAATATAATGTTAGCGCTTTAGTTTGTTTGATTGCTCATTTATTGATATCGACACATTTGACAAATGTTCGGGAGTTCCTCTATGCAATCCTTTTCCTTCTTCTTGTTGCTGCATATCTCGTTTGTACACATCTTCTCTTTGTTTTCGGGGCCTCTAGTGAGTTACAGACACAGTTCGAGAAGGTCAAATCTTTGATGATTCCATCATCTATGATTGAGTTGCGAAAACTTCTGGATAGGTATCCTACATCTGAACCGAATTCTTTCTGGTTAAAGAATCTCTTTCTAGTTGCTCTGAAACAATTAGGAGATTCCCTAGGTGGGCGGAGCTTGAAGAAGCGAGCCTAGAGTAGCAGCGCAACCTATTATTACTTTGCACACAAAACCAACAAGTTTATGTTGGAAATGTATATATTTACAAACATGTGAATGTCCGGATTCGAACTCGTGACCACGGGATTGCACACATTAGCGAATGAGAATTAAAGTTAATAATTAATGTTTATGTTTACGATTAATTATTACACATTAAGTCCGGTTAACGATCGTTAAGTATTTAACGGAAAAATAACTAACGACCGTTAAATGAAAAGAGAAAGGACTAGAAATGGAAAAGTTAGAAAAGTTATGGGTTTTTCCCTTGGGCTTTCTACATGGCCGGCCAAGGGGGGCTTCCCAAGCCCTAATTCATAAACTTGTTCCCTAAGTTTACCTACTAGTATATAAAGAGGATTAGGGTCTAGGGTTTCACACACTTGTGCATTGAATTAACCCTAGATCTCTCCTTCTCCTCTCTCTTGTCCCAATCGGCCGAACACCCCAAGTAAGGGAGTTTGGTTTCGTTTTTCTTAAACGAGGACTTGTGTTAGATCTAGCAATCGCTTGATTTGTTGGTTAATTCGTGTGTACAAGAACGTGGTAGTAAGACACTATTCTTACACCATATTGGTTTGAGTTGTAGAAAGGTAAGGGACAACTCTCTAATCCACTTCTTGGTCTTGCTCAAGAGATTTGATATTCGCAAGAGGTACGTTATGCATACTTTCAGTTAATTAATTTATTTGTTATGATTTTTAGTCTTCCGTTGTGTACTCTTGATGTCTTTATGTTTTATTGTATTTTATATATCATAAACTCAACAGTGGCATCACGAGCCTTGTATAACAAGTAATTAATTACTGAAACACATAATTAAAATAAACATAAATGTGTTATTATTTGTATGCTTAGATCTAGGGTTTGCAAAACCTAAACCCTAATTTTGAGGGGGGGGGGCGTTTTATTTGGTGCCCTAATTAGGGTTTTGTAAATTATTGTTTTAATTGGATTAGAAACCCTAAGATGCATGCAACTTTATGTGTATATGCGTAACTCTGTTTAATTGCATTAATTGTTAAGTGTAATTTTATGTCCATGATAATTATCTGCATGTTTTATCATGGATCTGCTTTTATTGTATGTCTTTCATGTTTAAGTGATATACACTAAATTCTGATAGATCTAAAATTGGGGAAGATCTCAATCATTATTTATTTAATAAATTATGTGCTATGTGGTATATATTTAGTTTTGACTTACGCAATCGATGAATCGATGCATGTGGTTCACCTTGTACATAGATGAAAACGGGTGGAAGTCTTAATTAAATATATGCATATTGAGAGATCTAGAATTGGTTATTAATAAGATTTATCAAAAGGTTTGCATGTGGCTATTTGCATGACTTATTTTTTTGTTATGCATTCATTGTTTATTTGTTTATTTTTTCAAATACTTGCTTGTTTGTTATGTGTAACAAGGGTATTTTTACAAGAAAAATAAACTGACCTAAACAATGGTGAAACATGTATTTTTAAGTTTAGTAATCGTAATCGTTTAATTGATTGATTTTTTGCACATAATAGTTAGAACGGCTCACCCATTAATGACAAACTGTGTGATGGGTATAAGGAGGGACCGCATTAAATTGTGAAGCCCTAAAGATGAGGGGCATGCTTTGCGCTGACCTGATTCTCCGCTCGTTTGTGCGTCTTAATGGAGCTACCAAGTATTCCTATATGTGTGCATTAAATCTTAAGGGCGAATTAGTTTTAATTCCATGCGCCACTTCAGTGGTAATTATCCGAAACACTAAGTGTTTACACTTATGCAAAAGTACGGTATTAACACTAAATTCCTTGATTGGTGAATCCAATACCTCAATTAAAGTTTGATGATGAAAAGCTTATACATTAAAACAAGTTATAAATGTTTTAATAAAACCTATGTTACGAAGATGAATGCATGACATCTTTGTACATATTTGATTTGACATCAAAGTTATTACCTTTTAATTTAAGTTATATGCCATCCAACGAAACGGAAACACCTAAGATTACCTTTTATTTGCATGAGATCGTGACTTAGATCATAATCAAAGGGTAAAATGTCCACGTGTCGTGAGAACGGGCATGGACAATTTTGCAGTTTCTTAAGTTGGACAACTTAATTGAGTTTTGTAGTGAGAACTGGCAACTCAAGGCATAAGATGGGATAAAACATGTTTACATGGCAATTGAAATTGGCTATATGTAAATCCCATAAATCTAGGAATTGCAATTGAAATTGACAATTGAGCAAAAGCTCTACCACTTTGTATAAGGTTCATTACTAGCAGATCAACAGATGTGATGAGATTATGACAATTTGGATCCTAGTTTTTCAGTGAAAATTAAATGGTTATATGCTTATGAACCATGGGTAATTAATTTTCTTGAAAAAGGTTAATTATCGAAAATACTAAAATTGAATTTTGTAATTCTTTTGAATGTATAATTGCAACATTTAACCGTAAACAAAGTTTAGTCTTTGATCAGTAAATTGCTCCATTCTGCTTTCAAACAAATGTTTGATCGAGAATAATTTACCGAAAAGACAAACGAAATCTCTTTTCCATGGGAGAAGCATGAGACTCAATCCTATTCCTTTTCATGAATGAGAAAGGTATAATAGGAACATTTGAATTGTCTAAATTCTAATGTAACTCATAGCAATGAATTGCACATCTTATTTTCCATAAATATTTCATTACCCTCATTTGGTGAATGAATCTTTTGTAACAACATGAATGTTGGTTAACTGGAAAACATGTATATGAGTTACAAAATTAGAAGCTAGACAAATTACCGCGAAAATTGGTAAAAGGAAAACTAGCTTAATTTATCTAGTTGGTTTACTTTAACCTTTAAAGGTGCTACATACCAGTATGGGGAAGGTAGACCTGTTAAGGAAGAAATTGCATACCCAATTTTTCAAGTTAATAACATTGATGGATAACCCATCATTCATAGAGTAGAATACACCTTTTAGTACCTTAGTAATGATTACGTATGGTTCTTTAAAGGTGTAGGAAAGTAAAAAGCAAGCAAGTTGGTTTCACTAGTTATGCAACACTTACAATGTTGTCAGATTCAGTGGGAGCATTTGTGTTGCATTACTGAATAAGAAGTTGTTTTAATGATTTCTAATTCAGTGGGAGCTACAAGCCTTATTTCCTATGTAGTAACCCAGATTATCTTCAAAGATAATTACTTTCAAATTGTAGGCACTTATGGTTTTCAAGGATTGTCATGTGCGTTTCCTTACTAATCAATATAGTCCTATATCTACTTGTTATATCTATGACACAAATCATATTAATCAAATAAACGAACGTGTATCGTGTTGTTTATCTACTACATGATGTTGTTCCAAGCACAAGTGGGAGAAATCTTTATTGTGTGCAAGGTACAACACATATAAATATGATTTAAATGGATTCTCTTGACCGCAAGGTAAGAGAGTAACGTTCTAATAGGAATTATACATTTAAATGTGTATGATTGCCCTATTAAGAACATGTGTCAAGATGATAACAAAGACTACTTTATTTTAAATATTTATGTCTTTCAATATTTAAGAAACACTTGTAGTTACAATTTATGTTACGTGAGAACGTGAACTAGATTATAGCCCAAGGTAAAATATCCACGTGTCGTGAGAACGAGCATGGATGATTTTGCAGTTTCTTACGTTGAATTTTTCATGGAATGACATAATTAAATGAAGTAATCTAATACTACTTTGAATTTAAGTATTCGTTGAATGACTTAAATATATGTAGTAAATATTAACTTGAAATATTAATTGAAACCTGAGGTGGTGTTCATAATTACTTTAATTACAAATGTTTATGATTTTGTAAAGTCACAAACATGAAGTCTTTTAATACAAGACTTACAATATAAAGTAAGACGTTAACTTGCTATGTTTTAAGACATATGCATGAAGTCAATGAGTTGATCAATGACTTATAACGTATAGTGGGATTATAACTGATATATCTTTTGATTTGGTCAAAAATACTTGAGTTATAATGTATGCAATTGACTTGGTAATTCTATTGTACCATTAAGTTTTACTTTGTTGGTAAATAGGTAAGCCAAAGAGTAGATGGTTACGTTCAAAAAAGAGTAGATGGTTATCTTAAATATTATTATATTATCTTACAATATTAATTCTAATGAAATACCATAGTTTTATGGTATGTTCAGTTAGAAGAATCAAAATCTATTGGCATGTTTGATTCAAGATAACTATAGTTTCTTCCACATGTTATCAAGGTTAGAAGATTGAGTATTGATTGAATATACTCAATAAGACTCCAACCTAGAAGATTGATAAGACACCATTTGTTTATGTAATGTGATGAATCACATTAAGTCTTATAAATGAAGTTCTGAATTTGTTAAACTACTTATAGAGTGAGTTGTAACAAACTAATGTTAGGAACTGTCAATGTTTTTTGTAATATCCCAAAAGAGAACAATGTATTGTTGCTCTACTTGATAAACTATTTAAAGGTAATCTTTAAATTGTTAAAGGCAAGTGGGAGTTTTGTTTAGATCTTGAAAGATTGAATTACAAAATACATAATCTTCTAAAATGCACTAGCAAATATCATGATGAGGCTAAACATGTAAATGATAGACCTCAAAATGATGGAATTGTCATTCATAGATCCGTAAAGATATCTCAGATATTTAATATGCTGAGGATTATGAGTTACAAGATCGTGGTAAGCTTGTTAATCATGATGATGAATTTACCAAATGTTGAATTGTGGTAAATCAATCATACTATGAATGTTGAGATGATGTCCATAAACATAATCAATTTTAGATACTTGGTTTATCTAAATGAAGATGATTTTCTTCAAAGGATGGAAACCCTAGTGGTTTAAATCTTTGTGTAGAAATCATATAGACAATATTGTACACATATTTAATGCATGTCTAGTGATAATAATATTAATCATATTTAAGCAATTAACTATGATTGAATATTCTTTTCTAGATACATTAAGTAAAAGTATAAAGATTATAATTGTCATACTTAGTTTCATTGATATGAAATTTTGACAATGAATATCAAAACTCTTTGTTGTGGAATTACTTTTGCGAGGACGATAAGTAATACAAAGTAGTTTTATGAATTCAAATAATCTTTGAATATGTACAAACTGCAAGAATCCATGAATGGATATATGCATGCATCTATGAGATGATTCTTATGTTTAATATTAAATCAATGTTTGATTTAATAAATTAAAATAAGATAGCTCATAAGTATTCCTGAAAGCTAGTGGGAGTATTATTTTCTTAAATCTTATATGTTGTATGGGCAACTACATTCCACCTAAATTAAGTTTTAATTGGGGATGAAACTTTGTTTGTAAGATTTGGAAATAAGACATACAACCTTGGAATATATGTTTATTACTATAAACATATGCGGTAAATCAATGAATCTAATAGAACATGATGGATATATAATGAGATCTTAAAGTCTAACTTGAAGGATTCATTATATACATCATGTTGTAAGATTGTTGTGTCATGCTTGATTACAAGATGATTTGACAACATTGAAAGTTGTTAGTGTAATAAATATTTTAAAAGGAATATGTTTGGATTTAGAATCACATTCCACAGTCTGGAGATGCTCCAAGATTCTATGGATGAAAATATGGCAATTGTTTCATAATTGTCATTGCCAACAAACTTGAGTTTTGGTAGGCACCAACATTACACTATAACTGTTCAAAGTTTACGGATGTTTAAAGAGCATATTGTTGTACACAATGATGCTGGTATAATTGAGATGACACTCAATTCTAGTCATGGTATCGTTGGTGATGACCATGTTGACTAGTTATGCTCAATTAAGAGCATAGTTGCATTATACATTAAAGAATAAAGAATACTTTAAAACTTTAAAGTTTTGAAAGATAATTGTCATAAGAGAGTGGTTCAGGTTATCACGCACCTTATGGAATGATATGACAATATCAAGATATGTGTAAACATATACAAGAAATTCACTTATTGAATTCTTGAAATAAGTATTCTCAAAATTCCTATAGATCAAAGTTAATTGAAATTATGCCTTGTCAACAAGTATGATTATCATGACTTGAGGCAAAATTCATTAACTAAGAATTATCATGCATTGATCTATTTAGTATTCGGATAAAGGATATTATAAACATTATTATTCAAATGAAATAAAGTATTTTGTTATGTTTATTATTCATTTATTATGATGTTATCTTGTATTTGCATGTTTAAATCCTTGAATAACTTAAGTTATTCTAAATAGTCCGTTGTCGATCAATATCATGGGAATGATATTGAATTAAGACAAATCTGAGTATTAGTTAGAATATACTTGAAAGTATATTGATGCGTAGCATGACTACTTTCAGATGATATTCAATGAATTGAATATAGGACTTATCCCAACCACATGATGATACTTTATGGATCTTTGTCATTAAGTATATCATGGATATTTATCCTCTGACTTGAGATACAAGAGATATGTCATGGATGTAGTGCATTTTTGTGAAGCAATCTAACGCTATACGTAACTGGTAGTTATAAGGGTTGTTTTCAGAAGTGTTGCGAAATTTATGAATCCTGCTTGTAGTCAAAATGGGATTTGTTTCCTTCAAATTTCATTTTGAAGTATAATACTACTGGGCCCCTCGTAGGGTTGTTAAGATGTTTGCATGGCCATGCCCAAGGTCTTCTGGAATATGTTCAGAAGAATTGGTAATCTTGATCAATCACATAAAGAGAGAAACAGAATAGTTAATTAAGAAATGAATGAGATCCATATTCTTATTAACATGGTATTAGAAACAAAAGGATGAATATGATGATGAATCATCAAACTTGGTTTTTCTCCAGAAAATCATACACGAGTTGTATTGGGGGCATTGGCGTGTTGCTAGACGCTAACCAATGTCATTTCACGTTTTGTAAACATATCCAAGTGGGAGTTGTTGGAAATGTATATATTTACAAACATGTGAATGTCCGGATTCGAACTCGTGACCACGGGATTGCACACATTAGCGAATGAGAATTAAAGTTAATAATTAATGTTTATGTTTACGATTAATTATTACACATTAAGTCCGGTTAACGATCGTTAAGTATTTAACGGAAAAATAACTAACGACCGTTAAATGAAAAGAGAAAGGACTAGAAATGGAAAACTTAGAAAAGTTATGGGTTTTTCCCTTGGGCTTTCTACATGGCCGGCCAAGGGGGGCTTCCCAAGCCCTAATTCATAAACTTGTTCCCTAAGTTTACCTACTAGTATATAAAGAGGATTAGGGTCTAGGGTTTCACACACTTGTGCATTGAATTAACCCTAGATCTCTCCTTCTCCTCTCTCTTGTCCCAATCGGCCGAACACCCCAAGTAAGGGAGTTTGGTTTCGTTTTTCTTAAACGAGGACTTGTGTTAGATCTAGCAATCGCTTGATTCGTTGGTTAATTCGTGTGTACAAGAACGTGGTAGTAAGACACTATTCTTACACCATATTGGTTTGAGTTGTAGAAAGGTAAGGGACAACTCTCTAATCCACTTCTTGGTCTTGCTCAAGAGATTTGATATTCGCAAGAGGTACGTTATGCATACTTTCAGTTAATTAATTTATTTGTTATGATTTTTAGTCTTCCGTTGTGTACTCTTGATGTCTTTATGTTTTATTGTATTTTATATATCATAAACTCAACAGTTTATTCATAAGAATCACTAGGAAAACTGTGGGAAATTATTTTATTTTCCTAAGGATATGTTATGTCATTGTATTAACAAGAAATATCTAGAAAATCACTAGAAAATTTTTCCGACGGATTTGTGACGAATATTTGTCTGTCTCTAATTGCTAGGAAATTATTAGGAAAAGTGTCATTAATAAATAATAATTGTGGTCATAATCCATGGTAAAATTATAGGAATTCCGTAAATAGTTTCCTTCAAAATATGTCATTTGGAAAAATTTATGGGTGTTGCCTTGTTTTCTTGTAGTGACAGAAACTCACCATAGACAATTTGGTAGATATTTGACAGAAGGCCGGGAATTGAAAGTGATCTTGACATTTGTATGTAAGATTTCTAAAAGGAATTCGTTGTCGATCGCTTACGAGGAGAATTTTTTTACCCGTTTTGTTAGTGTATTTTATAGGTATCGGCTGTAGTAATTGTCAATTTGTCACTATGAGAAGAGTATTAACGTAGTACTGCACTTATCTGAATTTTTTTTGGGTAAATATCCATAAATAATGGCAAGATAATTTTGCTTTTGTTTTAGTATTAGATATCACTTTGTTTCATGTAACAACGGTCGTTCCTTTTCTAAGAACATGCATCCTGGTATGCCAAAAATGTTTCAAAGTTAACACCAAACATAATCGTGTACGATATTGGAACAGAACTAACCTTAATAGTACATTTATAAAATGTTTTATAGCCATATAATACAAAAACAAAATGCATATACTATAACATTACATTGCATTGAACAATCATTATTGTAGCTAGTAACAACTGTAGAGCATAATCATTAATATTAGGTCGGTTAATACATCATGCATCTGGATTGGATGAGGATCTTTAACGATGAATAGGGCCTGATGGACTTGGTTCATACGGTTGAGGCAATTCGTAAAGTGCAGCAGCCACTACCGGTTTGGAAGCAACAGTTGGAGAATCTTTAGCATATGGGTCAAGCGACTCCACTAATTCTCGACGACCGATTTTCTTCTGGGTCGATAAGGCTTGGTAACTAGGTAATTTGTTGACCTGCGAGGCTAGGTGAAGCCCTTCAAAAAGTTTTGAATATCATGAATATCGTACTTCAAGAAAAGAAAGAAAAAAACTACGATACATCTATATATACATACCGTTTGCCATTTCGGACATAGTTGTTTTAGGCCTTATTGCTGAAATTTCAGTAGCGAACGAGACCAAGAGAATACAACAGAGAGCAAAGAAACTTTTGCTGTCCATTTTTTCAATGAGAGCAATTCTAGTATTATCACACAAATATGTAACTTGGTTTATATAATGTTTTATAGACAAATTGAGGACCCAAATTTGTGGGGTCAACTAAAGTCAATAAAAGCCTTCAATCAAATGAAGATTTCATTTTATTCCAAGGCAACGTCTTTTTTTTTAAAAGGTTTCACCGGTAAATATATTGCACCAAAAAACATTTAATTACAAAGGATATGAGTGAAGTCCTATATCTCACCCCGTTACATAGGCGGTAAAGCTAACATAACAAGACACTTCCTATCCTTAAAACAGTAAAACAACTACTACTCACTAGATTACATTTGACACAAAACCAAGCATAACCTAACATTTAGATTGCTTACTACCACGACCTTAGAGCTTGATATCATACATGTCAGAAAAAGCATCCAATTGCCCTGATAAATCATAGACCTGATCCGCATAATCATCATAATAATCTTCAAGCTCATGACCGCCGCCTGTTGATGCGAGAAATTTAGCCATAGGATTATCCGGCTCAAGCACATCCTCATCATCACTGTCAGAAACAATCACATCCCCCACTTTAGAGAATGGGTTACCCACCATAGAATACGGAGAGGAAGAATAACTAGGCTTAGTAGCCGTATCATGCGCCTTTTCTTTCAAATCAACCTTTTTAAGAGGTTTATCATCATCATCCACAAGAGTAACTTTCCCCTCAATAATTAGCTTTTCAAACTTCTCAATTTTTCCAACAATAAGAGTAGTACTAGTGCTACCATTTCCACCCTTAGCAGAGCTACAATCTTTGGTCAAGTCAACAGTAACACTAGGAGTATCAGCCTCATCAGTATCAACCATATTAAGAGCATCAAACGGATTTGATGTAGCAATATTCGTCCCACTTGTACTAGCCACTTCAGTAATCTTCTTATTTGTAGCATCGCTTCTTCGACACAAGCTGATACACCTGCTTCTTATGTTTAGAAGGGCTAAATTTAGCCTCTTTTCCCATCTCAATACCACGAAACGCCTTCCTTTGAGGAATTTGGAACCCATCATTCTTTTGTGCTTGATGTTTAAGGTCAACAGGCACACGTTTGGGACATTGGGTCTCATCATGGCCAACAACCATACAAACACCACAATGAGGTGGTTTCCACTCATATTCCACTCTGACAGTATGCAATACCTCCCCTTCACCATCCCAACTTGGCACAGCAATAACCATTGTCCCCTTAAGCTCCCGATCCGCCTTGATGTCAATCAAAGCTCGAGCATAATCAAAACGCCCCCATGACTGCAAACACATAGAGCTCGTGTATGCATCAAGCATAATAGGGGTATCGAGTTTGGTAGCCATGCCACTCAATCCATCTTCAGTAAAAGCAGCAAAAGGAATATCATGTAATCTCACCCAGACATGAATCGAACCCAAGTCCTCTTTAATAATACTCGTCCTGGGGGTCCACTTCTTCAAAATAATAGGAACGGATCGAATAAACCAAGGTCCATTCTCTAACACTCCATTTAATCCCTCAATAGAGGTAAATTTGAAGAAAAATAAACCCTTAAAATTCATCATAGAACATACCACACCAAACTTCTTCCATGCATTCTTCACGTAGTTATCAACTATGGGAAATGCAACCCTTTTGCCAATAAAATACCCGAAAAGAGTAATATCAAACTTAGAATTAGCTTCCAAGACAGATGACAAAGGAATTTTTACCTCGGCCTTCCCATTAAGAGGCTTGCTTGTATCAAGAGTGCGGAAATTAACTTTGCGGGTAGCAGAAGTAGATCCCACCTTACTTGCAAATGTAGGAGCTTTCAATCCATTGTTGACCTGCTCATCCCCCTCCTTAGTCACATTCGGATTACCAAACAAAGCCACCTTAGGCATAGAAGTTTTAAAGGATTTACTTCCAGCCATATCATCAAGATTACTAGCCAAAGTAGTACGATCACAGGTGCGATTAGGAGTAACGACACCTGGAGCCTTTTCTGGAGTAGTCTCATTCAATGATGAGTAGTTATCAGCACCACCAAAATCATGTTCCAACGTTCCCCCACCTTTATCCCTCTCTCTCGTAACCCCCATCATGAATAAATCACAGCAATAAGACCCTCAAAACCGCATACAGACCAACGCCAAGATCGCAAATAAAAAAAACCCTAATTGCTTAAAGTGGAACGTTTTAATGATCGAGTTACTAGAATAATAAACCGCCTAAAGAATCCAACTTAAGTAAGCCCTAATCGACCTAAAGTGGAACCGAGAAGAGAATATATCAGAAGGAACCAAAAAACGATTCAAAGTAATATTTCCCTAAGTCCAAAAGAATGAATACTAGGATATAATTAATTGCATGCAAACGAAAACAACCAATGCAAAAAAAGAATCTCAAAAGCTGAATCACCGACCCACTAAATCAATTAAGTAAGATTGAAATCGTAGGGAGGTGAATCGATTTAACGATTAGAAAATTCGTTTAAGGATATAGTCGCCAGAGAGAGAATACAAGAGTATTTACAAAAAAGCTACTAGCAAAATATTAGAAGCTAAAGTACACAAACACAAATTTAAAAATAAACCGATCAACACATTTTAGAAACCTCTCCAGAATTTAACTGTGAGAACGGCAAAAAGGATGAAAAAAAAACTTTTGTCAATTATAGAGAACCGACACAAGAGAAAAATCCCTACCCACGGGGGTCGAGCCACCGGTTTACACTCCTAAGTGTTTTTGATGCAGCCTCATACAAGCCCCCGGGAAAACGATACAACAAAAAAAAAAGACATAAAAGCAAACGATCCAAACAATTTTATCCCAACAACAAGAAGCAAAACAAAGAAGCACCAACAACCCACTTCTTCCCGGTCCGAAATAAAGAATCATTTCAGAACCTCCATAGCTCCCACCAAAGAAGAGATAGCTAAACAAGGATCTTGTAACCATGCAACCCAATTTAAATTCATCTTTTTTGCATTTACCACTAATCCAAAGAAACGCATAAGTGACGATGCTATCCATGCAAAGATTTATCTTTGGTTTTTTATTGGCGAACAATCTAGCATTTCGAAAATTCCAAACATGCCACCATAACGCCAAGAACACCACATATAGACAAAACGTTTCCGCCTTGGATATAGTTAGCTACTCAAACCACAATTGTCAACTTAGAAAAAAAAATGTTTGAGATATCAAGACTCCACAAACGACCCACCCTACCATCAAATCCTTGGCTAAATCGAAACCATTATCACATACCCCACACAAAATCAAAGTGACCTCAATCCCCCTATTATACAGATTGACCCTCGTCGCTAGTTTATTAATAGCCGACCACCAAGACAAAACGTTCACCTTTATAGGAACCAAAAGAGACCATCTCAGCGGCTTATTAGTGCTAGGAAGGATATATTCATCTATCATGGATCTCTTCGAAGAAACCGTAAAATCACCTGAGCCCAGCTTTGTCTACCTTTACCTATCATCGGCTGATGACAGAACCATAAAACCCAAAATACCAATGAGCTCTTCCCACTGAGTCACCTTAACACTTCCTCTATGAATACGACGAAAAGAGGTGTTCCACCCTAATTGTGCCATCTTCTCAACAATAGAGACATTCTTTTGATTTTCCAAGGCATATATCTTGAGAAATCTGTACCTGAACGCAACATCACCAAACCAAATATCATTCCAGAATTTAGTATTGGAACGATTACCCAACCGCTTAGAGCTGAAAGCCATTGAATCAATCCATTTTCTTTTCAGGTCTTCTATCGACTTGAAATCGAGGTATAAGTGGATACATGATAACTAATATTGTTCAAGCTATGCATACCATGAATCACTTTTACCACTTTTACCCACAACGCCTCAGTATCTGTTAAAAATCTCCACACCCATTTACATAACAAAGTACAATTAAGCGCAAACATACTATTAACTCCCAATCCCCCATATATTTTGGCAGAAAGAACCGACTCCTAAGCCACCCAAAACATTTTTTTCTCATTCCCATCCGCTCCCAAGAAGAATCTATAACACAAAGCCTCTATGTTCTTAAAAACACCCTCTAGAGCCTTGAAAAGCGACATGTAAAACGTAAGAATCACCCCAATCGCTGATTTAATAAGCGACGGACTGAAACGCCCCTTTATCGATATCAACCATAATAAAACTTTAAGCAAAAACGACTTGAGTATAATGGACCTCTTGTTACTCTTTTATAAACTGATAAAAATCTCTTACAAACCAACCCTTGAAAGTATTTTAAATGAAACTAGAATAATCATTTGAACCATTAATTATGTAGTAAGCGCGAATATTTTGAATAGATCTATTGGTTTGAAACCCCCATCCGGGTAGTTTCCCTACTTGACTGGTACGTTAAACGAATGCATAGTCCTTTGAGGAACTTGAGTGTTCACGAAAAGGAGCACTTACAGGGGCACTAGAACTAGAAAACCTTAAGGCTTTGAGGTCATGAGCTTAGGACAATAGTTATACATTTTTTTGTGACATTGTATTTGTTATAATGGTCATACACACTAAGATCTTGTGGTCCGCACTTGAAATTTTCATTTACTTAAACCTATAAACTCACCAACTTAATGTTGACATTTTAGCATGTATTTCTCAGGTTCGTAAGTTTCTTGGTTTGACATACATGGAGTCCATTCATAGAGTCATCGTTGGCCGTTACATTCACAAAGATTTTCTGCATGGACTTATACCATTTGGTTACTCTTTAAAAACTATATTTATGTTGCTATAAAACTTGAGAACCTTGTATTGAAAACCTTATGTTGTTTTAACAAATCAAATGATGTATCTTTTTAAAACTACTCATATAAAGGTCGTTCTTTATACCTGGTGACTTTTTGCTATGAAGTGACGCCCTCGGTTACCATTCCGCTACGACATTTTGGGGGTGTGACAACTTTCATGCCTATTTACGAGGACCTTAGACTTAGAACCATTTGGAGCGATAGTTGAAATTTTTGAAGTCATCGCGACATAATTGACACCAGAATTCGAATATGCCCAAACCAATAAGACACGAAGAACTTATGACCCGCTAAACTTGAATGAAACTCATTTTTGGACACTTTTTAAAAACGTAATATTAAAAAGTGTAACTTACACTTTATTACATTTTGAGTCATAAAACCTCACTACAAGTATATAAGAGTGATAAAACATCATAAAACTCATACGCATATAGTACGGGTGTGTTTGTTTCATTAAGAAGTTTTGGGTCTGAATCTGACTACCACATCTTACTGGTAAGAGGTGGCTAGAAAGTCTAAATCTGAACGAAATAATGTTGTTTGTTTTTGTATAATTGTCCGAATGATTTTAAGTGCTCGTTTTTGCAATTTGTTTATTAAAACAACGCAATGCGATGATAAGTAACTTATGTAAATATGAAACAAGACTTTTTATCATAAATATAACATAGTTAATAAACAATCAAATATATTATATAAAGTTTACAAAACGAGTAAGAGGCAGTAAGACAAGTCTCCCACCTCTTACTTAGTAAGATGTTATATGTCTAACTGGGTCTTACTCAAAAGAAAAAAACAAACAAGCGAAACGTCTGCCCATTTCTTACTGGTAAGAGTAAGAGGGCTGGTAAGACTTTTAAAAAAAAACAAACACACCCTACATGTTGCATTTTCCTAAAAAACTTTATATTTCTAGGTCACGTTTAGTATTCTCGATTATTATACTACGTTACACTTTTCCGCATACTTTGATTATTTGAGGTGAGTTTTATTTTTAGGGAAAAGGGTTTCCCCAGTAAAATATATTACACCAAAAAAACATTTAAGTACAATGGAATGTGGCTGAGATACCACATTAACCTCAAGAAACCGCTTGAACAACCACTAAATCATTTGTGACATGCCACAAAAACAATCAAACTAATTGCTACCATAAATAAGATCAACAACCTAACCTAGCATAAAAATAACAAGCCATAATTTATGCAAAACCAAACAAGAAAGAACTACACCATAATGTTAAGATGCCATCTTAACTCTTTCTTCACTAGTAACATACGAAAAACTCCTGCCTATAGCTTATGGTAAACCGACTAAAATAAACTAACAGTTAAATGCCAAACAATACCAAATACAAATAAGCTAAACAGTTCATAATTAATAATAAGCTTCCTAAACGCCAACTGATCCTTATACATAATGTGCAACACATAGTTTAATTAAACAATGAGAATCAAATAGTGAAGAAATCACTACCTCAGCAACAACTAAACACCTCAATCAATTGCAGCCGCGCAAATCAAGCTAAACACCTCAATGAAGCTAAACACCTCAATCGATCCAAAAGGTGTTTGGTTACCTGTATATGAACGAATTGAGAATATTAGGGCACAAAACTAATGAATTGAATTGAGTCCACAAAGCTAATCGATCCACAAAGCTAATGAATTGAATTGAGATTATTAGGGCACAAAACGTGAATTGAGATTATTGGTTACCTGTGAGAAGAAGAAGAACGTTTTGAGATTACATGGTGAGGTAGAATTCAAAAATATCGTGGTGTTTGAGAAGAATTGCTCGTTTGGTTGTGATCAGAAGAAAGGTGTTTGGGTTTTTTGTAAATTATTGTGTGGTTGTATTTTTATAAGTGTTGTTTTTATAGAAAGGTGTTTGGGTCTTTTGTGTATTTTATAAAAAGGTAGAATTCAAAAATAAAATGACTCGTAAATTATTATCGTGTGGTTGACCCGTTTTTGTTGACTATTTTTTTTATAAAAAAAAATAAAATGACTCGTAAAATGACTTGTAAATACGATTTGCTACTCGTAAAATGACTTGTAAATATTTATCTACTTAATGACGAACATTCTTGTCACTAATAATAGATTTTCGTGACAACTTTTATGTCGTCATCAACTTGCGTGACTAATTTAAATTGAAACTATCTATCACACAATTTTGTGACAAGGTTAATGACGAACTCTGAGTTTCATCACAAAATTTTAGCTTGTGACAAAAAATTATGAAGAGTATTTATTTCGTCACTAAATGGTGCAATTAGTGACGAGAATATGAGTCGTCAAAAAATTGTTCGTTACTAAAAGCACTTTTTCTTGTAGTGTTATCATGTTAAACTAACTAATCAACTTTAATCACACACTCTCTTAGCAAATAAACCACAACCTTCCTCTTTCTTAGTGTTTAATTCATCACCAGCGAAACTCATCGTTATTTATTATTCTTTGAATAGATCACTAGCTTCTTCTCTGTTGTTGGCACAAACTCCAATCATTAGTTTGAACCCACCCACTAGGAGATCAAATCAAAGACTAGTCGTTTTTTTAGTCTCATCGTAAACAAATGATTATTTTTTTGCATCAGATATTGGCATAATAGATATAAGGTAATGAAAATACGAGACGACAAAAAAAGTCTTTCAAAGACGTATTACACTATTACATTATCGATGCTCTTGGAATACCTTTAGAAACATATAGAAAGTCACATTGAATGTATACGATGTATGAACCAAAAGTTTTCAATTGTTTATTGTCCTTAGTTCAATAGGAAACGAAAAACCAATATCATTTAAAGACATTTGTTTGAACCGCGCCAATAGATCAAATAAAAACATACCGTACGTATTTTGTACTCTTCGAATGAAACTCACAACATGTGCAGATATGGTCCACTATAAAGTAGATATTGTTATCAAACTTTTATTCTCTTCGAAAAAACTCACAACAAGTGCACATATGGTCCACTGTAAAGTCAATATTGTTATCAAAGTTCCATTGGTGGTCGATTGAAATTAATTCTCGTAGTTATTGGTATTGCCCTAGTCAAATTTGTATTTATTGTAAATGTAATTAATGTCACGTATATATGAGGGAACGTTTATAAATGCTATTACCCTATAAACTATTTTTCTATCACCTTATAAACTACTTTAATGCTTTATAAACCATTGTAGCTACTATCTTGTAAAAAATATGGTTAATACCATCTAACTTTAAGAAAAATAATACAATTTCGACTAACCAAGCGTTGCATCATTAATCCTCAACTATACATAGCATGATCACCTATGTATAGTTCAAGAAGGGTCATGTTATGCTGGGAGTAGTTATCTTTAAACTTTGTTTAAAATGAATTTTTTACTTAAATCATCGAAAAGTAAAATTTTGTGTGTGTATAAACCGTTCATAGTTATTCACATTAATGAGCACAGTAATCGAGTAAACTTTTACCCCAACCTTATCATAAAGGGTCGGCCTCATTCTACACTGTGTTCCAAGCCGACTAGTTGAATTACATCAATAGTCATCCCAGGCACAACCCACAGACCAGTGATAACGCTCAAATTATACATATTTCTATACATGTTATCTGTGCTTTTATGCTTATATATTGGTTAATTATATGAACTTTCAATACTTAATTGATTATATATGCTATTGTAGGTTCCTAACATGTGTCGTGGAAGAAAATAGAAGAATACACGAATATATGGAGTTTAAACGAAGAATGAAACTCAAGTTCAAAGCTTCCCGAAACCTGCTCACTGTTTTGGTCATATCTTACGTATACGGGCTCCTATTGAAAGCTAAAAGAATAAGCCAAAAGTTTCATTTTTGTATCAAAGGATGAAAATGCACCAAAACGGTCGTACTTCCTAAAAAGTTTGGCGCACTTTTCACTACCAGAAAATTCATTTGAAGCCTCAAAATACGGCTGTTGTATTATTTTGTTCGCCGGTTTTTGCATTTGAGCAACTCAGAATCATTAAATAAGCCTCCCAAACCGATCATTGATTCGCGCCAAACCGTCAAGTTTAATCACGCAAGCTGGCCACTTGTGAATGGCCAGCTGTAAAAAACTTAAAACAGTTCAGACACAAATGCAATGAAGTCCAGGAGAGTATAGTATTTCCCCAGGTCGTTATGTCCCAACGAGCCGTGCGAGAATAGTCAAACGTTTAGTGATCGAGAAGATTTGAACAGATACAGAGATTTGATTGATTATAACTACAGAGAAAGTGTATAAATTACAACGGCTTAAATACAAATTAAAGGAAATTAAAAAGATAAAAGATATTAAATAAACGCTATCACTATAATTAAAATGGTGTTTTTATTTTTATGTTTTTATAAAACTGAAATTAAAAACTATGTGACGTACAAATGAAAACGTGAAACTTACACAATATTAACCCTAAAAATATGAAAATGATATTTTTATAAACCTAATGATAAAAGAAAATTACTAGAAAAAGAAAATTATTTTTATGACTATTTATCTAATTATTATTAATTAAAAACTAATTTTAATTATTAAATATTAACCTAAAATACAAGAAAATAGGAAATAAAGCTAGAAAAATAAGATTATAAACTGGAAAAATCTAAAATATCAAAAAAGAATTTTCAAAACTATTTTTGTATTTTTCTGAATATTTTTGTATTTTCTAGGAATTAAAAACTATTAAAAACTAATTAAATGGCTTAAAAATACAAATTTAACTAAGAAAAATCTAGAAAAATATTTTTTTGTCTTTTTATATTTATCTTAACTTAAGAAAAATGAAAACTTATTTTTTTGAACCTTTTCTTAATTTTTTGTATTAAATGCTATTTAAAAAATGCTTAAAATTGATTTAAATGCAGAAAAATAGCAAACAAGCCTAGAAAAATCTGAAAAATTCAAGTTAAGTCTAATTTAATATTAGGAATCTAGGAAAAATGGAAAAACAGGTGGTTATGTGGAGGAAAATGAAACTGCTATGTCAAGTGCTTATAAATAAGCACTTGAATAAGCCAAATGAACTCAACAAGCCACCAACTGATTACTCAGGCCAAAATATGCTAAAAGTACTCCAATACAACAATAAACAACTGCTTATAACCACTGAATTGCAACTTGATCAGATTTGGCTTATTTTGATTTCAAATGCAAAACAGTTTCTGGGTGCCTACTTTGGGCTTAAAAATGAGCACTCAGATAAGCTAGAAATCAGAAAGCAAGTAATGAGACCTCAACTAGACCTGGTCAAGAGTTTATGAGCCAAAGACCAGACTATGGGAAGCTCTTATGAGCCCTGTGCAACCTTGCAAAGAACTGAGAAAAACTCAGTTTGAGCTGAAACTTGTGAGCAGGGCAACTAGGTCCTACTTCACAAGCTTATTTGAAGCTTATAAAAATTTGACAAAAATCAACAAAAATGGTAATAAGATTGTAGACCAGCTGTAGTTTATGAAATTCCAAGTCTCACTGAATATGGCTCAGAAATGAGTCCAAGAAAATTCTCACCAGTTGATCCCAAAATGACTTTTCACAATTTTGACTTTTGAAGCAGTTGAGAAAATTTGACTTTATTGAACTTTGAATCCAATTTTATGACTGATATTGATGTAATATAATGGAACAAGCACAATGCAAGCAATGTCTAAGATTTCTAAACACAAATCAAGAATTTGCAAATCCAAAATCACAACAGATTAGCAGTTTAGACAGATTTCATGGAATGTTGACTTATGAGAGTTGCAGGCACATTATTTTGACAGATATGAGTTAATTATAGTCAAACAAGCATAAACCAACAATAAACAACCACTGACTAATCCTTAATAACAGTATAGACAGTAAATCCAAACACCCTTTTTTAACTGTTTTGAACTCAAAACTAATCCAAACACTGAACCAGCATGTAATTATGATCAAACTAACTTAAAATAACTTAAATACTACTATTAAAACAGGTTTCAACTATTTGTGACTACTAAAACAGATTATGTTAATGAACTTGAAATTTGCACTTACAATGGGTCCTAGCCACTATGGCTTGAAAACATGGAAACCAGAACTGCTATCCTATAAAATCCAACCCAACTAACTATAAATCAACCCAAATCCATATCTGCATCACCCATTACCACTTCTGCAACATTTTTGCCCATTTTTGACTTTCATTGACCAAATTCCAAAAGTGCATGAAACTTGAATACAGGCTCACAAAAAGCTATTATGAGCTTATATAAGCTTATATGAGCTTATAAATAAGCTGCTAGAAATGTGAACATAAGAAACTGAAACTCCAATTTGCAACAGTGGACAGGAAATATGAAATGTGAACCAAGACTTGAATTGAAACTTGATAAGAGTTTTAATACAATGAAACAAGTTAACTTAATACACTGAGACTTGAAATTACCACTAACAATCTAATTAAGACTAGGAATTAGAAAAACGACATACATTTTGGAAAAATAAGACTAAGTAATCCTTCTCTTCCTTCTTCTTCTCTCTTTTATACATCCATTTAGCTTACACGTGTCCTCTGATCAAATCCCATCAAAAATTAGAGCCATTGGATAGCTAGATTTCATATTGGCCTTTGGATTGGTTTTGGCGGGAACTGCCCATTTGACCTGTGGACTGTGATTTTAGCTACTAGGGGGGGGGGGTGGCATTTATTGTGGTGGGTAAAGTTGGTGAGTATGATGATGAGGGGGGTGGAAAAGGTGAAGTGATGCCTGAGAGTTGCAGGCACAAGTTGGGAAGAAGATAAGCCATTGGCGGGTTTTTTGGTTTGTTTGACTGTTGTTGACCAAAGGTCCAAAATGAGGAAATGACAGGGCCAAATGGTATAAGTGGCAAGGGGTCCAAAATTGGTATTGGCAGGGTCCAAATGGTGTAAAGGCTTATAATAGCAAGGACTTGTTATGCAATTTTCTGAAAATCAAGGACCAATCCTGTCAATTATGCAAAGTTATTTCAAGGGACCAAAACTGACAAGCTTCCATAGTACAAGGACCAAATCTGACATTTTCCAATTTTCCGGGGGCCATTTCTGCCAAATTTCAAACTTGAAGGACTAATTTTGTAATTTCTCAAAACTTTTGATATTTTTCACCAAAGGACTAATTTTGACAAGTTATGATTTAAAAAGGACCTTTGGTGATTTTTCTTTTGAAATTAGGACTCAGGGACTATTTTTGACAATTTTAGAAACTTGGGGGACTGAAACTGCCAATTATGCAAACTTTGCTCATTTTTCATATGATTTTAAACATTTTGCATCTGAAACATATAAAATGCAATTTTGGAATATTTTCAGTATTTTGATGCATTTCTGAGCATTTTTAGACGTTTTGCAGTTCAGATAGACCCAAAAATGATGAGTATTTACACACTCATCAATCCCTCACACTAAACTATTGCTAGTCCCTAGCAATCTTTTGAGAAAAACTTAATGGATTTGAATCTCTTTACCAAAAGCCATTACTTCTGGAGTAGCCAAATATTTCAGTTCAAGTAAGAACCATGGTACACCGATAACCATGTGATTTTGAGCAAACCACCAGCTTCCAACGGATTTGATTTGTCTTTACCAGAAGCCGTTTGCTCTGGACTAGCCAACTCTTAGATAAATTATCAATATTATCTTTGGTGAGCTGATTACCAATTATGGTTTTTCCACTGCCTTTACCACAAGCCATAAACTTGCGGGCTAGCCAACTCTTCACTTTTTAGGATATGGTGAGCTGAATACCATACAATTTTGGACAAATTGCAAGCCGTCAACGGATTTGAGATATCTTTACCAAGAGCCGTTTGCTCCTGGATTAGCCAATCCTTTTGTTTATTAGACAAGGCGGACTGATAACCAAATGAGTAAGTGTAAAACACTTACTCCAAAAAAAATTTTTGGCCAAAAACGGGGGAATTAGGCGGTATAATTACATGATAAAATTCGTGAGAATTCCCCCCCACACTTAGAAATGAATATTGCCCTCAATATTCAAAGTACCGGCGGTTATGCCGAAACATAGAACGTAAAAGGGAAATACTACGGCCATTATTTAGCAAGGATTTTTTTTTTTTTTTTTTTTTTTTTTTTGATACTCTTATATATACACAACATGTGGGGCAATTCCCCCACACTAGGGTGGTAGAAAGTAGAAAGAAGTAGATAAACTGTCAAGTTTTGTCACACAAGCTAGCCACTTGTGAATGGCTAACCGTAACAAACTTCAGACAGCTCAGAAATATGGGTGAAAACCCATATGGCATGCTACTGTTTTTGATTACCGAGTCGCTAGCTTGACTCGACCCCGAATTCATTTGTTCTTGGGGAAAGTAACGTGGAAAACCAATCTCAATCGGACTTTCGTTCACAGTGTTAACAAACATATGAACATCAGAAAGTTCCACACCGACGAGACACAACCGCGGTATTGTTAATAGTAAAAACTATAAAGAATGATACCGGGGTCAAAGATGGTGTCCTCATTCCCGAAAGAGAAAAGGGAAAGAGCAACCACACCATCTGTGAAGAATGGAATAAAGACGTACATGAGAATGCAAGTCCATTCCTCATCAGGAAAAAGCAAATCACCATTTTTGACATTTTTAAGCTTAAACTTGAAGCTTATATGGTGATTGTCAAGAAGATGTCCGGGAGGGAGGGTGGGAAATGGTTCTTCAATCAACAGATTTTCTAGAAAAAGGATGTCTTCCTCCGAATCAAAGTAAGTGTTATCAATTCCTGTTGGAATTGACTCATCACTAAGAAATGCATCGACTTCATTCCAAAAGTTGTCATCTTCCTCATCAGGAGTGAGAGAAGGGATGGAAGATTCGGGAATAAGACTAGAAGATGATGGATCATTTTTGAGCAATTCATCAATGGGAAGGATGTCTCCCATTGGATCACAAACATCATCATCCAACTCAGATGAAACTGAAGAGAGTTTGGTTTCATCCACAGAGTTAACAAACTCGATGCGACAAACTGATTCCGGAGGTGGGACAAGTGGTGTGCTCTTAGAGCTAGCAATTTCCACCACTTCCGATGAAGTCTCCGAATCTAGATCATCATCATCAAGAATACTTTTGACTTCCCTGGTACAACTTTCAAACCATTTGTTTGAACCAGGGTTGATTTTCAAAGCTTTGAGCTCAGCACGTTTTTGGTGACTCGTCTTAACCGTGAAATTTGAGAGTGTTGCATTGAATCTTTCAGATCTTTGATCAATTGTGGCAACACTCTGTTTGTACAGAGGTTTGGAGTTTTGGTTGATATTTAACGTGAGCTCTTCGTTGTCAACCCGTATGGTCAACTCTTCAGCAAACACATCAATCAGAGCACGACTCGTTCTCAAGAAAGCTCTCCCTAAGATGAGGGGAACTCTAGGATCTGCATCGAAGTCTACTACAACAAAGTCAGTAGGAAAGTGAAACTTTGCCACTTTCATCACAACATCCTCGGCTATCCCAAGTGGACGAGTTATGGTACGGTCCGCTAGCTCGAGTGTCATACAAGTGGATGAAAGTTTAGGAAGAGACAGTTTCTTCCATACTGAGAGTGGCATGAGGTTAATGCTAGCGCCAAGATCGGCCAAGGCGGAGCATTGAACCATCCCCAAGAAATCACACGGGATCAGAAATCTGCCAGGGTCTTCAAGCTTTTTGGGAAGCTTCTTGAGAAGGACCGCTGAGCATTGCTCATTGAGAGGGGTTTTAGCCATCTCAGATAGCTTATCTTTGTTGGTCAGTAAGCCTTTAAGCGTGGATACAAATTTAGGCATTAGAACGAGAGCATCAACGAAGCTTATATCAAAGTGTAGCTCATTAAAGATTTGGAAATTTTTTTCCATTTGCTCTTTGTTTTTGTCTTTGAGCTTCTCATCATTCATTCTTGATGGGTAAGGAATCTGACTAGACTTTTGAGCCGGGACGGAAGTCATTTCGGGCTCAGAATTTGTCTTCGGAACTTCGGGTTCCGGACTTAAAGCTTGGACTACCGAAGGTGGGACGTGTGCGGTACTTCGTGGGCTTGAGAATTGCACCTTGTCCGTTGTATCCTTGGTAACTTGACTCACTGCTCCTGGTGGAGGAGGCATTGGAGTCGAAGGTCCATTGTGCGTCTTACCACTACGAGTGGTGACGGCTTTCAACTCGGCATTTGGATTGGTAATAGTATTGCTTGGGAGTCCTCCAGAAGATGATGAAGCTTGGTTCATATTCATGTTCATGAAATTGCTCATCATATTCTTCAACTCATTTGTCTGCCGAGACATTGTGGTATCAATTTCCTTCTTTAGCTCAACCCTCATGTTATTGATCTGAGTTTGCATTGAACGTATGCTTGACTCAGTAATTTTTATGAAGTCATTTGGTGGGGGAGCATGAGAAGGTTGTTGATAACTTTGCTGATTTGGAGCTTGATAGGGTGGGTTGAAATTGTTCCTGTTTTGATTGAAATTCTGAGAGTTATTGAAATTTTGTCCTTGATTCGGAACAAAGCGATTTTGATTGCCATGGTTTTGCACAGGAGGAAAACCAGGTGGTGTCATACCGCTAGGTGCACGGTAGTGAGGATCACCCTGTGGTCGGTATTGATTGTGGTTTACCGAAGCTACGGGAGCTTGGTAAAAGGAAGCATCGGTTGCTTGACAATCATAATACGCGTGTGGACCACTACAAGTTTCACACACCTTGTTTACGGCTTTGATTGGTTCCGGTTTATGAATCTCGCTTTTGATGCATTTCTGAGCATTTTTAGACGTTTTGCAGTTCAGATAGACCCAAAAATGATGAGTATTTACACACTCATCAATCATATACCCTACTACTTGGTAACATGAACATACACATTATGATATTATCATCCTAATCCAAGAACACCACTTGGAGGAAGGATCAAAGCTTGACAACCATTAATCCAAACACCTCATAACTATTCGACCACCATGTTGAACGAGTTTGGCTCATTGTTTCTCGTAACCATAAGTGTAGTGACAGTACCTTAGGGCTCGGTACAAAAGGAGTTCTTATTCTTGGATTATTGCTAGTAGTTTTCATTAGGAAAACTTGCAATCGCCATCATTCACTCTTGTAACTTTGGTACAATCTATTACCTTTTTAATATGATTTTCACCGATTTTTATGAGTTTGGATTGTGTCTCATTTCTGTGATTATGGAGTAGTCATTTTATGTTTGTTTGGGATTCTTGTGAACTTGGATATGGAGTGTTTAGATATGTGCTTACTGAAATGGTAAATTGTGATTTATCTAAGTATATAGGTCGAAGGGATACTTACTAGTTCATGTTTTATCATTACACTTAAAATATTGGTTATAAATTATAACAATGATTATAGGTTGAAAGGATTCCTTGTTATTTATCGATATAAACATTTGTTACATCTATAAGCCAAAAGGATTTGTGACTTGTGTTAGCTTGAATTCTAATGTAATAAGTTCTATGTTAAACACCTCTATATCTCAGTGATCATGCTAAAACAAACATAGTGTCATCATTTTCTTGGTTCTTCGTATTTCATTTCGTTATAATATTGGTTTTATTTACACGTTTGGTTGGTTTAATACGTGATAATTAAATTGGCCTTAGCACCCTTAGCAAACTTTCTGTGAGAACTGCAATTCTCATAGGACGACGTGGACTTACCTAGGATATATTACATTCGAAAGGGTATACTTGCGCGTGTAGTGTTTTAGTTCGATTAACCGGTATATCTTGCTTTATAAATTTAAGACTTGTAAAACACGCATCAACAAGTGTGGTCAAGATTAGTGGTTTTTTCGTACGATTAGAGCCCTTAAGACGTACAAGTCAGAGATATGAACCGAGAAGTTAAGTGACTAGAGTAGAGCCAAATTCAAAACGTCAAGTTTCGCTAGAATTCTGGAAGAGGTCATGTGTTCACTTGGGAAATGGAAAACCAAATTCAGCACAAGTACCCACACCTCTTCACCAGCACCACTCCAGCAGCCAACACAAACTGAATTCTAGGATAAAGTTCTTTTAACCGGGGTGGACTATAGCAATTCATATATTTTAGGTCAACACCTACTTATAAACTCAAAATTATTTACTTTGAAAGCCCACTTAATTACTTTTACGTAAAACCATTAACTTAAATCGCCTAAACTGGAAAACAGCATTTAACGTAATCCGGCATTATAAAAATTGAAGTATACATAAAATATATGTCATCACTTTTAGTTTTCCACATTTTAGTTTTCCACATTTTGTAAGTATACATTTTTTATTTTTCTAGTTTTACGTAAAATGCTCTCGTTACGTGCTTATGTCGTTCATGCATGCATGTAACCTTACCACCCTTAAAAATACATACATATACATATACATACAATATGTGGAAAACTAAAAGGGGGTTTGAATAGTTTTACCATTTAAAAACTTAATTGTTTCGAAAATTTATTGTGAGATCAATCAATGTAGATAAATGATGTGTTAGTGAAAAATGAATAATATGTAAGCAATAGATACTATGTAAGTAAGGAAAGAAACAATCAAACCACGACAAAGTTGTTTATAGTAGTTTGGTCTACAAGGACTCTTTTTCCTTGTCCTACTACACTCCCCGAGTCTCCAACTCGAGAGTTATCTTCACTAATCAACAAGCTCCTTTAACCGGTGGAGAAAACCTTTACACGTCGCTTACACAATATTTCGACACAAAGCTAGATGTCGAGATCTTTTACAAGGGTACAACCACTCCCAACACACTATGTATTTTGAGAACTAAAATACTATCCACTTATACTTAGAGGTTTTAGATGGTTTGGTACAGCAATGGTCTATGAACAATAATGTTTCACAACAAAACAAACAAGCCTTCCAAATTTATTAAAGCTTGATTATGCCTTGATTTTCTTTGCTAAAAAAGATGATCACTAAAATGAAATGAAACTGAGTTAGATGTAATAGAATGAGAGAATGTATATGTTTTATGCTAATGAGGGATGAAGAAACAACTTGGGTTGGCTTGCTATTTATAGGCTAAGTGATCAGCAAGATCACAGACTGGACGGAACCAAAAAAAGGGGTCCGCCCTTTATAAAATTTGGTTCCACCAGTCTGACAGTAAAGATCACAAAAAATATTTCAAAGATCATCCAAATCACTACAAGGTAATGTAAGATATGATGAGCGAATATCTAAATAAAATATTCTATAAAATCTTCTAAAGATTTCGAATGTGATGCAACCCATGATGTAATGTGTAGTTTTCCATTTATATAATTAATATGTTATATAAGTAAATACTTATGTAATGTTATGTTTAAGAAACTAAACATACTTGTTCTAAAAATGTTGATGCACATTATAGTTTAGAAGGATATTAATGTTAATTGATATGTAGCTAATCAAAATGTGATAAGATGTGAATGCTTAAGTGATGAAGACTTTATTTAAGAAAATCTTGTTTTAATGTCTATTAATCTTGACAAGCTTTATACTTTACAAAATTGAAATTTACTTTTGTCGTTAACGAAACAAGGTAAAGATCATAAGATATAAATAACGTTTTAGGACGATATTTGTATTAACAATCTCCCCCTTTTTGTTGAGGACAAAACATAAATTTTATTTTTATCAAAGATGTAAAGATGTACAAGAATTATAAAAATATGAGATTAATTTGAACTTGGAAGAACTAGTTAGTTAAACAAAGTTGACAATCAAAAAGGTTATTTTATCTTCTGACTAGTTGGACTTTTGTTTGTCCAATATTTGATCTTCTACAATTTTGACTTTTGAAAGTCAAAGCATGATGTTGACTTTTTGTACATCAATGGTTAAATTCAATAATATTCTCTCCCTTTTTGTCGAAACAAAAAGAAGAGGCGAGTCGGAACATGCAATGAGCCCGAGACAAACTTTCCCCCTTGTCCAATGCTCCCCCTTAATTGGATGCAAAAAGAAAGATGCATGGATTGTGAAAAGCTACAAAAGAAAGGTTAGTAACATTCATCATCACAAGTATACAAATAATTCCAACCAACAAGTAATCACCAACAACAATATAAGAAACATCATTCATTAGTTAAAACTTTATGACTTAAAATTCATAAAATGGAACATAATAGAGATGTTGATACATAAAAGAAATCCAAAAAAAATTAAATAATAAAAAAAAATCCTTTAGAAAATAAAAAGTCCTAAAAATAAAGCAAGAACCATCCTATTGAGGAGGAGGATGAGAAAGTGCGTTAATACGCTCAAGGATATGATTGAGGATGAACCTCATTTTATCTTGTAACTCGCGGACCATGATTCGGGTCCTTTCACTAAGATGGGTGGTGCACTCACAATGGGAGCAACCATGTCGTGGTAGGAGAGTAGGATCATTGTTTGGTGGTGGAACATTTGTGGAAGTATTTTTGGTAGTTTATGGAGTAATGAGGGAAGAAAGCAAAGCATTTTGCATTTGTAATGCTTCATTTAGATGAGAATCCACCATGTTTGAAAAGGCATGGAAGTTTTCTAGATGAGCTTGTATCTCTACTTGAGATTGTGGGTGGTCTTCCCACATTAACTCATCAATGTCATCAATATATGGGGAAAAGGATGTATGTGGTAGAGCATGATCTCCATAGAGTGGCCCATGGATATCGTTGTGGATTTTATGGAAGAGACGAGGTCTAGGTTCATTTTGAAAAAGGGGCGTTTGGTTCAAATGTTGCTCTTGGTGGTTCATGAGCGATACACTCAATGGTTTCGAAAGATGGAATAGTTGGTGGATTTGTGGGCCTAGGAGGTAGGTCTTCCAAGTCATCCAAGAATTGATTTGGAGATGTTGGTGGAGTTGAGAATAGTTCAATAGGTACAAGCTTTGGAGATTTTAGTGGTGATGGTGTTTTTGATGATTGTATTGGAGCCGGTGGAGGAGAGGTGACAATTGGTGTTTCAGTAGGTGGTGGAGTGGTAATGATAATGGGTGATTTTGGTGGTGGAGTTGGAGTACTCAAGGTGAGGAAATTTTCATCTCTTATTGGAGATGAAATGTTGAGTTGTGATGATTCAGAGGAGGAACTAAGATTGACAAAACAACAAGGTCTTACACTTATTCTTGCGGTTTTCTTGAGAGGTTTGGTTGATGGTGATGATGTAGATGACTTTGTCATTGTGATCAAGCTTATGTTAAGAAAAGAAGGAAGAAATTGTTGAGGTGTGAAAATGACCATCCTTGATGTCTTAATTTATAGGATCATGAGATTATGGAATTTTATGTTTGATTTGATGTTAAGCCATACAAGTGAAGTGGTTCCTAATGATTTGGAAGAGTTTAAATGTATGTCAAATATCCCTAAGTCAATCCATACAAGAAGTGTTGAGTAAAATGAGCAAGATATGCAATAAATGACCTTCAATCATTGCAAAATCCTAGAAATCAGTCATCCACGGATTACAAGGAACCAAAATAATGGTTCCTTCCTTTATAGAAAAGGGTTCCTTGGGTGGGTTTTGAGATTTTTTGAATTTTGGTGGGAAATGGATATCCTATTGATCTAAGTAAGTTAAACTAGTCCTAATATAAATGAAAAGCAGTAAAAACTATTCTAAAAACAAAATTAGGTAAATTAGAGTGCGGGAATTAGTAAAATTCAGCAACTTACCTGTAGTGATCCACGACACCAAAAAATTTCAAAGACGGAACCCACTTTTTGGTTCCATCTGGTCCGGCATTATGAATTTGGCGGCACCAAATTTTATAACGGACGGAACCAAAATTGTATCACAAAAGTTTCCAAATTGTATTTCATTATCGAATTCGCGGCCATGATCCGTTCGGATCGACACAATGTTAACACCTAGTTGATTTTGAATTTTCTTACTAAGTATTTCAAATTTATCAAAAGCTTCGTTTTTAGTTTTCAAAAACTTTGTCCAGGTGAACCTTGAATAATCATATACTATGACTAAAGTGTAGAAGTTGCCTCCATAACTTTGTATAGCGGATGGACCGAACAAGTCCATATGCAAAAGCTCGAGACACCTAGATGTCGAAACCATGTTTTTAGCCTTATGGCTACTATGAATTTGTTTTCCAATTTTGCAAGCATCACAAAAGTGTTGGTCATATTTTAATTTGGGTAAGTTTCTAACTAGCTCTTTTGAAGATAACGATTGAATGAGTCTCATATTAGCGTGACCTAGACGTCTATGCCAAAGGGTAGAGTTTATCATCTAAGGTTGTTAGGCAAAGTTTGTATTTAAATGTTCTATCTATTTTCATGACATATATGTTATTTTTCCTAACTCCTTTTGCTATGGTGATACCATCTTTTAGTATTTTACTACCATTTTCTTCAAATAGTACTTTATACTTTTTATCACATAGTTGGCTAATACCAAGTAGACTAAATCCTAGTCTATCAACATGAGCAACATTTTCAATAGTTAGAGAGTCATGAGCAATCGTACCTTTGCCAATAATTTTGCTTTTGAGATTGCTACCAAAAGTAATATTACCTCCATCATGCTCTTGGTATGTTGAGAAGAGGCTTTTATTTTTTGTCATGTGTCTTGACAATCCGCTATCTTTTATCCATTCATCAGGCTCTAAGACGACTTTTAAGCATACCTATGACACATATAACTCAAGCGTTTGGTTCCCAATATCTCATGGGTCCGTTTGGGTTAAAAATACCATTTACTTGGTTCATGTAAGAAAATGATGCATATGGGTTCCATGGTATGTAATTAGGAGTTTGATATGGTCTAGCGTAGTTTTGATTTCAACCGTTTTTATATCTAAATTCATTTTTTAGCAAGTCCTACTCCTATTGTAACAACAGGCTTTTGTTTAATAATATCTTTAGATTTCTTAGTTAATTTGACAAATTCCCTACGGTCCATTTTTCAAACTTGTTGTCCTTCTACAGACACCACGAAACCAAATTTTACAACGGACGAACCCAAATTTTCGGTTCCGTCTGGTCCGTGCTATATTGTTGCAGTTGGGACAATTTGTTTGTATTTTTCGGCCATTTTGGGTTGACGATTTGGAATTATTACTTCATTAATACCTAATCCACTTGTATTACCTGGTACTTTTTGAATTCTTACTATTTCATCAGTACAAGAAATGTTTTTGTTAAATTTCTTAAATTTAGAGTTATGTTCGATGAGAACCTTCTGTGTGAGTTTTAGCTTTTCTATCTTAAGACCAAGCTCTTGACATGATTTACAGCTATCGTCATTAGCCTTACCTTTTTCTAATCATTTTGCCTTTTCTTTTAACTCATAAACTTTGTTTCCTAAAAATTCCTTTTTAGTTTTTAAAAACTTATTTTTAGTTATGAGTTTTAAGCGAATCTCACATAATTGATTGTATTGTTTTTGCAAAGTGTCATCATCAATAGAGGAGTAATATGAGTCGGAATGAACCTCATTTGATTCATGTGCCATGAGAGCGATCTCTTCCTTACTTGGTTCTTCATCATCATCACTTTCACTCCAATACCCGCTTACAAAAGCTCGTTGAGTTTTGCTTCTAGGTGGCTTGGGGAAATCTCCTATTAGATGACTTGTATCACTGCATCTAAAGCACTTCCATTCACTTTTCCCCTTTTTGTCATCTTGGTCTTTCCGGAATGATTTCTTTTCATATCGGGGTTGCCTTACAAACTTTCTTCTTCTTCTAAAGAACTTTTTGAAATCTCTTACGGCCATGGCATACTCCTCGTCTTCACTATCGGAGCAAGATTCTTCATCATCACTAGATTCCGTTCTTGCCTTTAGAGCAACGGATTTGACTTTTTCTCTTTTGCCTTTGATGATTTCCGAATCATTTTCCATCACCATTTCATGTACTTTGAGGTTTTCAATTAGCTCATCAAGTGACATTATTGAGAGATCTTTTGATTCCTCAATAGCTGTTACTTTTGCTCTCCACTTCAGATGGAGTACTTGATGAGTGTCTAAATACTCATCATTTTTGTATCAATTAAACTGCAAAAACATCTGAAAACACTCAGAAATGCATCAAAATGGTAAAAATATCACAAATAAGTGTTTTATGTGTTTTAAATGCAAAAATATCAAAATCTGGTGAAAAACGTATAAAATTTGCATAATTGGCAGTTTTAGTCCCCCAAGTTTCAAAAGTTGTCAAAAACAGTCCCTGGTAAATCAAAATAAAGAAAAATGTTGTTCAAGGTCCCTGAAATATTCTAAATTGTCAAAAATGGTCCTTGAATAAATCTTTTGTTAAATGGCAGAAAAGGTCCCTGAACTTTCAAAATTGTCAAGTTTGGTCCCTGGAAAATTTGAAAATGTCAAAACAAGTCCTTGTACTTTTGAAGGTTGTCAGTTTTAGTCCTTGTAACAACTTTTGAATAATGGCAGAATTAGTCCTTCAAGAATGGAGAAATTACAAAAGTGGTCCTTGTATGCTAAAGCCTAAACCAAATGGACCCTTTACCTACATTTGACCCCTGCCATACACCCAATTGACCCCCCTGCCCATTTTGGACCCCTGGTCAACAAAACCAGTCAAACGAATACTGGTTTCCCTCCTTTGTGGGTTTCTTCTTCCCCACTTGGCCTGCAGCTCTGCAACTATCACCATCACCTCACCTTTTCCCCTTTTCTCTTCCACACTCAACCCACCTCATCACTACACCTCTTTCCCCCCCCCCCCTAGCTACAATTTCAGAGCCACAGAAGTCAAAACCACCTTTCCCGCCAAAAATATAAAAATGGCCAAACTACTTAAAACCCTCCCATTGGTCGAAAGAAGTGGTGGGATTTGATCTAAATGACACGTGGAAGCTTTTTGAGGTATAAAAGAGGAAGAAAGACAGAGAAGAAACCACCTTTGGACTAGCCATTGGTCGTTAGTATAATTTTTAAATGCTTTATTTAAATTTCAATGTCTTTTAATGTTGCAATGATGTAATCTTCTTTAAATTAGTGTAATGAACTTTTAAATTCAGTTTAATTTCAGTTTAAAGTCAGTTTTGAGTTTTTACTTAAATTTCCTTTAATTTTCATGTAATTCGATTTCATGGTATGTAGTTGTTTCAAGGACTCTTTAAGCCCATATGAGCTCCTGACAAAAGCTCATTAAGCTTTTAGAGACATTAAAATCAGTTTAGCTTTTAAAATTCAGAAAAGTACTAAAAAAGTCAAGAAAAGTCAATGGAAGTCAACTTATGATCCAATAAGCAGTTCTGAAGAGTAGAAGCTAATCTGGATGGTTTTCTGGTTTCTAGCCTACTGACAATAAGCTAGGAGTGGTTTCTGATCTTTGGTACTCAGGTTTTGCTTTGATCACTTGTGAGTTACATTGTTTCCATATTTACCATTTTTACAAGTTTACTGTTTCATTATCTTTCATGCTCAGATTTTCATGTTTATTTGTTCCTTTGTTATTATTTAATGTTATTACAAGTTAATATAAGTAGTTGGTTCATTAAGATTCACTTGTGCTAAAATTGGAAAATCACTCAGTTGAAATGCATAATTGACAAATCTGTGTTTCTTGCTTGTGTGCTTGAATTTTTCTGCTCAAATGATCTTATTTGGTGATAATGTTATGTTTGGAATCTGTTTTAGATTCAGAATCATTTAAAACTTTGAAGTTCATTTGACAAATGGAAATTAAAGGGATGTTTGGATTTGCTGATAAAAAAGAGTTCCAGTGTGTATCTGTTGTTGTTTGTTATTGTTATGTATCACATTAGTACCTAATAACTTAATCTAGTCATAATATTTAGTCCTTGTTCTTATAAAGTCAAATCTCTTTTAATTTTGCTTAAACAGTTTGCTGTTTAAGAGTTAGAATGTGAAATTCATAGTATTAGCTTAAATCTTGTAAACATAGCTTAATATCATCTTATTATAGTTTATTATATCATATTAAGTCAGTAGATTGAGTTTTAAATTCATTTAAGTCAAACTTTTATGTTCTTGTAAAAAGTCAAATTTTCCATAGTCGTTTTTGAATATAATTTAGAATTTAAGTGTGTGTTATATACTGAGTTTTAGCTTTTCACATTTTGGATTATTAAAATATAGTTGCTTGTATAAATTATTAAAATATTAGTTTACCAATTCTCAGCTTCTAGAGTACTTATTTTCTAGCTTATTTTGAGTACCTGTTTAAAAATGATGCCCTGCACCACAGTTTAGGTGTCAAGTTCACAAGCTTGCAAAAGCTTGTGGATTTGACCCTAGCTTGTGAACTTGGTTTCTTTGTGTAGCCTTTATGGCCTAGTTGTTGTATGTCTACTTATGTTTCCCTTATTAACTTAATTACCTAGCTTAATCATCTCCTTTATTTTGTCCCATTTTGACCACTCAACTGAAGCAAACAGTTGAGTGGGGCTTGTTACCTAAACTTCTTATAAGCTCCTTAATGAGCTTGAGATTGTGATTCTTAGCTTTGTGAGAAGCTAAGCAGTCCATCTCAATGTCTCAGTATAAGTTGAGCTTATTAGAGCTTATTTGATAGGTTCAAATGAGGCTTGTGTTTGCCCACTCACAACATACCTCTGAGCAATTCAGTGGTATTACACCATTTCCACAAGCCTCTCAAAAGCTCATCTGTGGTCTCCATAGGCTGAGTTTTTGTTTTGGAATCCTCACCAGTTCTGCTTGCTACTCCAAGTGCTATTTTGCCATGTTAAGCTTATATTCTTAGCTTAATTTGCCATTAAATAAGTATGCAGGGTTGTTTGGTATAACAGTGCACTGTAAGAGCTTATGAGCTTATAACAAGCTTATAGGTGATTGCCAGTGCACATACTTGTTTATATTTGTCCATATAGCCTATATACATATTTCTTTTCTTTTGTTATCCTGTGTGGAGCTTATACCAAGCTTATTTAAGCTTTCATTCAATCCAAGTTAAGCTCAAAAGCTTAACTGACTAAACCTTAAGCTCACACTGCTCAAGTCCATTTTTCTTGTTCATATTTGTATATTGGACTTATGTACATCTCATTTTAGTTTTTGTTTCTTCTGTATAGCTTATTTAGAGCTTATTACTAGCTTGAGCTCCAACAGTCAAGCCAAAAGCTTAACTGTTGGACTCATAAGCTTGTAATGTGCTTATTTTCAAGTTTGTAAAGCCTTGTTTTCAGTAACCATGTATATTATCAGTATTTATTTAGTTCCAGAAAAAGAAAAAACCAAAAAGACCTTTTAAACCATAAGTGTTAGCTTCTATGTGGAAGCTTATGGCTTATTTAGCCAACTGTTGTGGAAATAAGCTTCCACAGAGCTTATTTCCATGTTTTGAAAAAGTTGGTTTTGTTAAAATTACTTATTTTTAGTTGTTAATAAGTTTTGCAAAAAGAAAAATAAAAAAATAAAATGTTTTGCAAAAAGGGTGGAGGCAGGCTCGAACCTGAGACCTCCACCCCTTTAAGAGTGATAGCATGTGTACCTGGAACCATAAGCGCCCTTGGGTCTTTCTTGTCATAGCTTGCATAATCAAATATATAAGGGTGTTTGGCAGTTATGGTTATAAGCTCTTTTGAGCTTATTTCCAGCTTATTTTCCACAGTAACCCACAGCTTTCTTATTTTTCTTAGATTAAGAATAGATTATAGTATTTTCTGTAAAAAGTTGAGATTTTTCTTATTAGTTTTAATATTTTTAAACATTTAATTAGTGTTTTATAGTAATTAAATCATAATAAAAAATATAAAAGTCAAAAAAATATAAATCTTTTTCCTAAAATTTTCTTTTATCATATATTTTGTAAGAAAATTAGTTTTACACTCATAGGCCTTTTATTTCATAAAATTTACGTTTTAACTTGCGCTCCAGCGCAATTTTCGTACATAACGCTCGTTTTAGTTTTAAGTAACGTTTTTAGGTAATTTGAGTTTACGTTTTAGTTAAGATAGTTTATTTAAGTTATTTTATTTTATAAAATCAAATAAACGTTCATCGATTTGTAAAAATAGTGATAGCGTTTATTTAATAGATTTTAACTTTTTAATTTGCATTTAAGTCGCTAAGACATGCAAATCCCTACTATAGTTATAATCGTTTTTAGGTTTCTGATTACACGTTTCTATTGACGTAGCTGTGACAGAGCTATTGCTATTCACATTCAGTGTTAGTCAATCAGATTCCTATTTTTGTACATTCTATATCATTTCAGCATTCACAAGTCATTGTATGTGGATTGTCACGCCTCACCAGGACATAAACGATCCAAGGAAATTTTTAATCCTTGGTAAACTTGCATTTTTCTCCCGGGCTGTCGCCCTTTTATCATCTGTTACGGTTGACCGTTCGCAAGCGGTTGATAAGCGTGTCGGAGAAATAAAAGAGGGTGGTTCGGGAGAAATCAAATTTTGGCGCCGCTGCCGGGGAGGCTGTGCTACGTATTATGACTTGTATTTTGTATTTTGTTGAAATACCTATCCTTGTATGTAAATTACATATACTTCATTTCATATAAACAATATAAAATACAAAAAGATTTTATGGTTGAAATCTATCTGTGCTTTGATTTGCATTTGACTGTCAATTTTCCTAATCTTGATATTCCTAGGTCTAAATTTTGGCTAAACACCATGTTTACACTAAAAAAGGATTTACTGTGCTTAGTATAATTCCTGGAATGTGATAGATTAGGTTTAAATCAGTTTCATGTATTGATAATCTCATTTAGGTTTCCCTTTTAGCCAATTTTTATTTTTCGTTTCTGTTTATATTATATCAAAAACCCAAAAATATTTTTCCTTTCTTTTTATAAATCAAAAATCAAAAAGATTCTTCTAGCCTTTTCTGAGTTTCTTTCTAAAGATTCTTAGATTCATCCTAGTGATGATTATTCATAATTCTGTGAGTGGCAATCCCACTCCAATTTCTCACCAAATCCCTGAGTGGAAATCCCACTCCACTTCCCCATGAACAATTTAATTCGGGGTCGAGTCAAGCTAGCGACTCGGTAATCAAAAACAGTAGCTTAACATGGGTTTTCACCCGTGTGTACCACCCTAGTGTGGGGGAGATGCCCCACATGTTGTATATAGATCTAAAAAATGAATGAAAATTGTAAATATTAAAAAAGAGAATAATTGTTGTGTTTCCACACTTAGCTAGTAATGTTATCTTTTTACGTTCTAAGTTTCGGCATAACAGCCGGTACTTTGAATATTGAGGACAATATTCATTTCTAAGTGTGGGGGGGAAATTCTGGCGAATTTTGATCATAAATGTACCCTTTTAGTCCCTTTTTCCCCAAAATGGCCAAATTTTAAAAATTTTTTTAGTGGAAGTACTATGTACTAAACACAACAAATGGTAATCAGTCCACCATGTATAACCCACATAAGGATTGGCTAATCCAGGAGCAAACGGCTCTTGGTAAAGATATCTCAAATCCGTTTATGGCTTGCAATTTGCCTAAAATTGTATGGTTCTCAACTCACCATATCCTAAAAAGTGAAGAGTTGGCTAGCCCGCAAGATTATGGCTTGTGGTAAAGGCAGTGGAAAAACCATAGTTGGTAATCAGCTCACCAAAGATAATATTGATAATTTATCTAAGAGTTGGCTAGTCCAGAAGGGTACGGCTTCTGGTAAAGACAAATCAAATCCGTTGAAAGCTGGTGGTTTGCTCAAAATCACATGGTTATCAGTGTACCATGGTTCTTACTTGAACTGAAACATTTGGCTACTCCAGAAGTAATGGCTTTTGGTAAAGAGATAAAATCCATTAATTTTTCTCAAAACATTGCTAGGGACTAGCAATATCTTAGTGTGGGGGATTGATGAGTGTCTAAATACTCATCATTTTTGTATCAATTAAACTGCAAAAACATCTGAAAACACTCAGAAATGCATCAAAATGGTAAAAATATCACAAATAAGTGTTTTATGTGTTTTAAATGCAAAAATATCAAAATCTGGTGAAAAACGTATAAAACTTGCATAATTGGCAGTTTTAGTCCCCCAAGTTTCAAAAGTTGTCAAAAATAGTCCCTGGTAAATCAAAATAAAGAAAAATGTTGTTCAAGGTCCCTGAAATATTCTAAATTGTCAAAAATGGTCCTTGAATAAATCTTTTGTTAAATGGCAGAAAAGGTCCCTGAACTTTCAAAATTGTCAAGTTTGGTCCCTGGAAAATTTGAAAATGTCAAAACAAGTCCTTGTACTTTTGAAGGTTGTCAGTTTTAGTCCTTGTAACAACTTTTGAATAATGGCAGAATTAGTCCTTCAAGAATGGAGAAATTACAAAAGTGGTCCTTGTATTCTAAAGCCTAAACCAAATGGACCCTTTACCTACATTTGACCCCTGCCATACACCCAATTGACCCCCCTGCCCATTTTGGACCCCTGGTCAACAAAACCAGTCAAACGAATACTGGTTTCCCTCCTTTGTGGGTTTCTTCTTCCCCACTTGGCCTGCAGCTCTGCAACTATCACCATCACCTCACCTTTTCCCCTTATCTCTTCCACACTCAACCCACCTCATCACTACACCTCTTTCCCCCCCCCCCTAGCTACAATTTCAGAGCCACAGAAGTCAAAACCACCTTTCCCGCCAAAAATCTAAAAATGGCCAAACTACTTAAAACCCTCCCATTGGTCGAAAGAAGTGGTGGGATTTGATCTAAATGACACGTGGAAGCTTTTTGAGGTATAAAAGAGGAAGAAAGACAGAGAAGAAACCACCTTTGGACTAGCCATTGGTCGTTAGTATAATTTTTAAATGCTTTATTTAAATTTCAATGTCTTTTAATGTTGCAATGATGTAATCTTCTTTAAATTAGTGTAATGAACTTTTAAATTCAGTTTAATTTCAGTTTAAAGTCAGTTTTGAGTTTTTACTTAAATTTCCTTTAATTTTCATGTAATTCGATTTCATGGTATGTAGTTGTTTCAAGGACTCTTTAAGCCCATATGAGCTCCTGACAAAAGCTCATTAAGCTTTTAGAGACATTAAAATCAGTTTAGCTTTTAAAATTCAGAAAAGTACTAAAAAAGTCAAGAAAAGTCAATGGAAGTCAACTTATGATCCAATAAGCAGTTCTGAAGAGTAGAAGCTAATCTGGATGGTTTTCTGGTTTCTAGCCTACTGACAATAAGCTAGGAGTGGTTTCTGATCTTTGGTACTCAGGTTTTGCTTTGATCACTTGTGAGTTACATTGTTTCCATTTTTACCATTTTTACAAGTTTACTATTTCATTATCTTTCATGCTCAGATTTTCATGTTTATTTGTTCCTTTGTTATTATTTAATGTTATTACAAGTTAATATAAGTAGTTGGTTCATTAAGATTCACTTGTGCTAAAATTGGAAAATCACTCAGTTGAAATGCATAATTGACAAATCTGTGTTTCTTGCTTGTGTGCTTGAATTTTTCTGCTCAAATGATCTTATTTGGTGATAATGTTATGTTTGGAATCTGTTTTAGATTCAGAATCATTTAAAACTTTGAAGTTCATTTGACAAATGGAAATTAAAGGGATGTTTGGATTTGCTGATAAAAAAGAGTTCCAGTGTGTATCTGTTGTTGTTTGTTATTGTTATGTATCACATTAGTACCTAATAACTTAATCTAGTCATAATATTTAGTCCTTGTTCTTATAAAGTCAAATCTCTTTTAATTTTGCTTAAACAGTTTGCTGTTTAAGAGTTAGAATGTGAAATTCATAGTATTAGCTTAAATCTTGTAAACATAGCTTAATATCATCTTATTATAGTTTATTATATCATATTAAGTCAGTAGATTGAGTTTTAAATTCATTTAAGTCAAACTTTTATGTTCTTGTAAAAAGTCAAATTTTCCATAGTCGTTTTTGAATATAATTTAGAATTTAAGTGTGTGTTATATACTGAGTTTTAGCTTTTCATATTTTGGATTATTAAAATATAGTTGCTTGTATAAATTATTAAAATATTAGTTTACCAATTCTCAGCTTCTAGAGTACTTATTTTCTAGCTTATTTTGAGTACCTGTTTAAAAATGATGCCCTGCACCACAGTTTAGGTGTCAAGTTCACAAGCTTGCAAAAGCTTGTGGATTTGACCCTAGCTTGTGAACTTGGTTTCTTTGTGTAGCCTTTATGGCCTAGTTGTTGTATGTCTACTTATGTTTCCCTTATTAACTTAATTACCTAGCTTAATCATCTCCTTTATTTTGTCCCATTTTGACCACTCAACTGAAGCAAACAGTTGAGTGGGGCTTGTTACCTAAACTTCTTATAAGCTCCTTAATGAGCTTGAGATTGTGATTCTTAGCTTTGTGAGAAGCTAAGCAGTCCATCTCAATGTCTCAGTATAAGTTGAGCTTATTAGAGCTTATTTGATAGGTTCAAATGAGGCTTGTGTTTGCCCACTCACAACATACCTCTGAGCAATTCAGTGGTATTACACCATTTCCACAAGCCTCTCAAAAGCTCATCTGTGGTCTCCATAGGCTGAGTTTTTGTTTTGGAATCCTCACCAGTTCTGCTTGCTACTCCAAGTGCTATTTTGCCATGTTAAGCTTATATTCTTAGCTTAATTTGCCATTAAATAAGTATGCAGGGTTGTTTGGTATAACAGTGCACTGTAAGAGCTTATGAGCTTATAACAAGCTTATAGGTGATTGCCAGTGCACATACTTGTTTATATTTGTCCATATAGCCTATATACATATTTCTTTTCTTTTGTTATCCTGTGTGGAGCTTATACCAAGCTTATTTAAGCTTTCATTCAATCCAAGTTAAGCTCAAAAGCTTAACTGACTAAACCTTAAGCTCACACTGCTCAAGTCCATTTTTCTTGTTCATATTTGTATATTGGACTTATGTACATCTCATTTTAGTTTTTGTTTCTTCTGTATAGCTTATTTAGAGCTTATTACTAGCTTGAGCTCCAACAGTCAAGCCAAAAGCTTAACTGTTGGACTCATAAGCTTGTAATGTGCTTATTTTCAAGTTTGTAAAGCCTTGTTTTCAGTAACCATGTATATTATCAGTATTTATTTAGTTCCAGAAAAAGAAAAAACCAAAAAGACATTTTAAACCATAAGTGTTAGCTTCTATGTGGAAGCTTATGGCTTATTTAGCCAACTGTTGTGGAAATAAGCTTCCACAGAGCTTATTTCCATGTTTTGAAAAAGTTGGTTTTGTTAAAATTACTTATTTTTAGTTGTTAATAAGTTTTGCAAAAAGAAAAATAAAAAAATAAAATGTTTTGCAAAAAGGGTGGAGGCAGGCTCGAACCTGAGACCTCCACCCCTTTAAGAGTGATAGCATGTGTACCTGGAACCATAAGCGCCCTTGGGTCTTTCTTGTCATAGCTTGCATAATCAAATATATAAGGGTGTTTGGCAGTTATGGTTATAAGCTCTTTTGAGCTTATTTCCAGCTTATTTTCCACAGTAACCCACAGCTTTCTTATTTTTCTTAGATTAAGAATAGATTATAGTATTTTCTGTAAAAAGTTGAGATTTTTCTTATTAGTTTTAATATTTTTAAACATTTAATTAGTGTTTTATAGTAATTAAATCATAATAAAAAATATAAAAGTCAAAAAAATATAAATCTTTTTCCTAAAATTTTCTTTTATCATATATTTTGTAAGAAAATTAGTTTTACACTCATAGGCCTTTTATTTCATAAAATTTACGTTTTAACTTGCGCTCCAGCGCAATTTTCGTACATAACGCTCGTTTTAGTTTTAAGTAACGTTTTTAGGTAATTTGAGTTTACGTTTTAGTTAAGATAGTTTATTTAAGTTATTTTATTTTATAAAATCAAATAAACGTTCATCGATTTGTAAAAATAGTGATAGCGTTTATTTAATAGATTTTAACTTTTTAATTTGCATTTAAGTCGCTAAGACATGCAAATCCCTACTATAGTTATAATCGTTTTTAGGTTTCTGATTACACGTTTCTATTGACGTAGCTGTGACAGAGCTATTGCTATTCACATTCAGTGTTAGTCAATCAGATTCCTATTTTTGTACATTCTATATCATTTCAGCATTCACAAGTCATTGTATGTGGATTGTCACGCCTCACCAGGACATAAACGATCCAAGGAAATTTTTAATCCTTGGTAAACTTGCATTTTTCTCCCGGGCTGTCGCCCTTTTATCATCTGTTACGGTTGACCGTTCGCAAGCGGTTGATAAGCGTGTCGGAGAAATAAAAGAGGGTGGTTCGGGAGAAATCAAATTTTGGCGCCGCTGCCGGGGAGGCTGTGCTACGTATTATGACTTGTATTTTGTATTTTGTTGAAATACCTATCCTTGTATGTAAATTACATATACTTCATTTCATATAAACAATATAAAATACAAAAAGATTTTATGGTTGAAATCTATCTGTGCTTTGATTTGCATTTGACTGTCAATTTTCCTAATCTTGATATTCCTAGGTCTAAATTTTGGCTAAACACCATGTTTACACTAAAAAAGGATTTACTGTGCTTAGTATAATTCCTGGAATGTGATAGATTAGGTTTAAATCAGTTTCATGTATTGATAATCTCATTTAGGTTTCCCTTTTAGCCAATTTTTATTTTTCGTTTCTGTTTATATTATATCAAAAACCCAAAAATATTTTTCCTTTCTTTTTATAAATCAAAAATCAAAAAGATTCTTCTAGCCTTTTCTGAGTTTCTTTCTAAAGATTCTTAGATTCATCCTAGTGATGATTATTCATAATTCTGTGAGTGGCAATCCCACTCCAATTTCTCACCAAATCCCTGAGTGGAAATCCCACTCCACTTCCCCATGAACAATTTAATTCGGGGTCGAGTCAAGCTAGCGACTCGGTAATCAAAAACAGTAGCTTAACATGGGTTTTCACCCGTGTGTACCACCCTAGTGTGGGGGAGATGCCCCACATGTTGTATATAGATCTAAAAAATGAATGAAAATTGTAAATATTAAAAAAGAGAATAATTGTTGTGTTTCCACACTTAGCTAGTAATGTTATCTTTTTACGTTCTAAGTTTCGGCATAACAGCCGGTACTTTGAATATTGAGGACAATATTCATTTCTAAGTGTGGGGGGGAAATTCTGGCGAATTTTGATCATAAATGTACCCTTTTAGTCCCTTTTTCCCCAAAATGGCCAAATTTTAAAAATTTTTTTAGTGGAAGTACTATGTACTAAACACAACAAATGGTAATCAGTCCACCATGTATAACCCACATAAGGATTGGCTAATCCAGGAGCAAACGGCTCTTGGTAAAGATATCTCAAATCCGTTTATGGCTTGCAATTTGCCTAAAATTGTATGGTTCTCAACTCACCATATCCTAAAAAGTGAAGAGTTGGCTAGCCCGCAAGATTATGGCTTGTGGTAAAGGCAGTGGAAAAACCATAGTTGGTAATCAGCTCACCAAAGATAATATTGATAATTTATCTAAGAGTTGGCTAGTCCAGAAGGGTACGGCTTCTGGTAAAGACAAATCAAATCCGTTGAAAGCTGGTGGTTTGCTCAAAATCACATGGTTATCAGTGTACCATGGTTCTTACTTGAACTGAAACATTTGGCTACTCCAGAAGTAATGGCTTTTGGTAAAGAGATAAAATCCATTAATTTTTCTCAAAACATTGCTAGGGACTAGCAATATCTTAGTGTGGGGGATTGATGAGTGTCTAAATACTCATCATTTTTGTATCAATTAAACTGCAAAAACATCTGAAAACACTCAGAAATGCATCAAAATGGTAAAAATATCACAAATAAGTGTTTTATGTGTTTTAAATGCAAAAATATCAAAATCTGGTGAAAAACGTATAAAACTTGCATAATTGGCAGTTTTAGTCCCCCAAGTTTCAAAAGTTGTCAAAAATAGTCCCTGGTAAATCAAAATAAAGAAAAATGTTGTTCAAGGTCCCTGAAATATTCTAAATTGTCAAAAATGGTCCTTGAATAAATCTTTTGTTAAATGGCAGAAAAGGTCCCTGAACTTTCAAAATTGTCAAGTTTGGTCCCTGGAAAATTTGAAAATGTCAAAACAAGTCCTTGTACTTTTGAAGGTTGTCAGTTTTAGTCCTTGTAACAACTTTTGAATAATGGCAGAATTAGTCCTTCAAGAATGGAGAAATTACAAAAGTGGTCCTTGTATTCTAAAGCCTAAACCAAATGGACCCTTTACCTACATTTGACCCCTGCCATACACCCAATTGACCCCCCTGCCCATTTTGGACCCCTGGTCAACAAAACCAGTCAAACGAATACTGGTTTCCCTCCTTTGTGGGTTTCTTCTTCCCCACTTGGCCTGCAGCTCTGCAACTATCACCATCACCTCACCTTTTCCCCTTATCTCTTCCACACTCAACCCACCTCATCACTACACCTCTTTCCCCCCCCCCCTAGCTACAATTTCAGAGCCACAGAAGTCAAAACCACCTTTCCCGCCAAAAATCTAAAAATGGCCAAACTACTTAAAACCCTCCCATTGGTCGAAAGAAGTGGTGGGATTTGATCTAAATGACACGTGGAAGCTTTTTGAGGTATAAAAGAGGAAGAAAGACAGAGAAGAAACCACCTTTGGACTAGCCATTGGTCGTTAGTATAATTTTTAAATGCTTTATTTAAATTTCAATGTCTTTTAATGTTGCAATGATGTAATCTTCTTTAAATTAGTGTAATGAACTTTTAAATTCAGTTTAATTTCAGTTTAAAGTCAGTTTTGAGTTTTTACTTAAATTTCCTTTAATTTTCATGTAATTCGATTTCATGGTATGTAGTTGTTTCAAGGACTCTTTAAGCCCATATGAGCTCCTGACAAAAGCTCATTAAGCTTTTAGAGACATTAAAATCAGTTTAGCTTTTAAAATTCAGAAAAGTACTAAAAAAGTCAAGAAAAGTCAATGGAAGTCAACTTATGATCCAATAAGCAGTTCTGAAGAGTAGAAGCTAATCTGGATGGTTTTCTGGTTTCTAGCCTACTGACAATAAGCTAGGAGTGGTTTCTGATCTTTGGTACTCAGGTTTTGCTTTGATCACTTGTGAGTTACATTGTTTCCATTTTTACCATTTTTACAAGTTTACTATTTCATTATCTTTCATGCTCAGATTTTCATGTTTATTTGTTCCTTTGTTATTATTTAATGTTATTACAAGTTAATATAAGTAGTTGGTTCATTAAGATTCACTTGTGCTAAAATTGGAAAATCACTCAGTTGAAATGCATAATTGACAAATCTGTGTTTCTTGCTTGTGTGCTTGAATTTTTCTGCTCAAATGATCTTATTTGGTGATAATGTTATGTTTGGAATCTGTTTTAGATTCAGAATCATTTAAAACTTTGAAGTTCATTTGACAAATGGAAATTAAAGGGATGTTTGGATTTGCTGATAAAAAAGAGTTCCAGTGTGTATCTGTTGTTGTTTGTTATTGTTATGTATCACATTAGTACCTAATAACTTAATCTAGTCATAATATTTAGTCCTTGTTCTTATAAAGTCAAATCTCTTTTAATTTTGCTTAAACAGTTTGCTGTTTAAGAGTTAGAATGTGAAATTCATAGTATTAGCTTAAATCTTGTAAACATAGCTTAATATCATCTTATTATAGTTTATTATATCATATTAAGTCAGTAGATTGAGTTTTAAATTCATTTAAGTCAAACTTTTATGTTCTTGTAAAAAGTCAAATTTTCCATAGTCGTTTTTGAATATAATTTAGAATTTAAGTGTGTGTTATATACTGAGTTTTAGCTTTTCATATTTTGGATTATTAAAATATAGTTGCTTGTATAAATTATTAAAATATTAGTTTACCAATTCTCAGCTTCTAGAGTACTTATTTTCTAGCTTATTTTGAGTACCTGTTTAAAAATGATGCCCTGCACCACAGTTTAGGTGTCAAGTTCACAAGCTTGCAAAAGCTTGTGGATTTGACCCTAGCTTGTGAACTTGGTTTCTTTGTGTAGCCTTTATGGCCTAGTTGTTGTATGTCTACTTATGTTTCCCTTATTAACTTAATTACCTAGCTTAATCATCTCCTTTATTTTGTCCCATTTTGACCACTCAACTGAAGCAAACAGTTGAGTGGGGCTTGTTACCTAAACTTCTTATAAGCTCCTTAATGAGCTTGAGATTGTGATTCTTAGCTTTGTGAGAAGCTAAGCAGTCCATCTCAATGTCTCAGTATAAGTTGAGCTTATTAGAGCTTATTTGATAGGTTCAAATGAGGCTTGTGTTTGCCCACTCACAACATACCTCTGAGCAATTCAGTGGTATTACACCATTTCCACAAGCCTCTCAAAAGCTCATCTGTGGTCTCCATAGGCTGAGTTTTGGTGTTTTGGAATCCTCACCAGTTCTGCTTGCTACTCCAAGTGCTATTTTGCCATGTTAAGCTTATATTCTTAGCTTAATTTGCCATTAAATAAGTATGAAGGGTTGTTTGGTATAACAGTGCACTGTAAGAGCTTATGAGCTTATAACAAGCTTATAGGTGATTGCCAGTGCACATACTTGTTTATATTTGTCCATATAGCCTATATACATATTTCTTTTCTTTTGTTATCCTGTGTGGAGCTTATACCAAGCTTATTTAAGCTTTCATTCAATCCAAGTTAAGCTCAAAAGCTTAACTGACTAAACCTTAAGCTCACACTGCTCAAGTCCATTTTTCTTGTTCATATTTGTATATTGGACTTATGTACATCTCATTTTAGTTTTTGTTTCTTCTGTATAGCTTATTTAGAGCTTATTACTAGCTTGAGCTCCAACAGTCAAGCCAAAAGCTTAACTGTTGGACTCATAAGCTTGTAATGTGCTTATTTTCAAGTTTGTAAAGCCTTGTTTTCAGTAACCATGTATATTATCAGTATTTATTTAGTTCCAGAAAAAGAAAAAACCAAAAAGACCTTTTAAACCATAAGTGTTAGCTTCTATGTGGAAGCTTATGGCTTATTTAGCCAACTGTTGTGGAAATAAGCTTCCACAGAGCTTATTTCCATGTTTTGAAAAAGTTGGTTTTGTTAAAATTACTTATTTTTAGTTGTTAATAAGTTTTGCAAAAAGAAAAATAAAAAAATAAAATGTTTTGCAAAAAGGGTGGAGGCAGGCTCGAACCTGAGACCTCCACCCCTTTAAGAGTGATAGCATGTGTACCTGGAACCATAAGCGCCCTTGGGTCTTTCTTGTCATAGCTTGCATAATCAAATATATAAGGGTGTTTGGCAGTTATGGTTATAAGCTCTTTTGAGCTTATTTCCAGCTTATTTTCCACAGTAACCCACAGCTTTCTTATTTTTCTTAGATTAAGAATAGATTATAGTATTTTCTGTAAAAAGTTGAGATTTTTCTTATTAGTTTTAATATTTTTAAACATTTAATTAGTGTTTTATAGTAATTAAATCATAATAAAAAATATAAAAGTCAAAAAAATATAAATCTTTTTCCTAAAATTTTCTTTTATCATATATTTTGTAAGAAAATTAGTTTTACACTCATAGGCCTTTTATTTCATAAAATTTACGTTTTAACTTGCGCTCCAGCGCAATTTTCGTACATAACGCTCGTTTTAGTTTTAAGTAACGTTTTTAGGTAATTTGAGTTTACGTTTTAGTTAAGATAGTTTATTTAAGTTATTTTATTTTATAAAATCAAATAAACGTTCATCGATCTGTAAAAATAGTGATAGCGTTTATTTAATAGATTTTAACTTTTTAATTTGCATTTAAGTCGCTAAGACATGCAAATCCCTACTATAGTTATAATCGTTTTTAGGTTTCTGATTACACGTTTCTATTGACGTAGCTGTGACAGAGCTATTGCTATTCACATTCAGTGTTAGTCAATCAGATTCCTATTTTTGTACATTCTATATCATTTCAGCATTCACAAGTCATTGTATGTGGATTGTCACGCCTCACCAGGACATAAACGATCCAAGGAAATTTTTAATCCTTGGTAAACTTGCAATTCTCTCCCGGGCTGTCGCCCTTTTATCATCTGTTACGGTTGACCGTTCGCAAGCGGTTGATAAGTGTGACGGAGAAATAAAAGAAGGTAGTCCGGGAGGAATCAGTACTCTAAGAAATTTCCTGACAAAGTTCTTGCTACGAAAAGATTCATCAAGTGCTTTAAGAGAAGTAACAATAGTATTAAAATGAGCAAATCCACAATCAATGGTTTCATCTTCAGGAATAACGAATTGTTCATATTGTTGAACAAGAAGATCAATTTTGTTATCCTTGGCTTGTGAATTCCCTTGATGTGCAATTATTAAAGATTCCCAAATATCTTTGGCGGTTTCACACATAAAAATTCTTTCATATTCTTTTCTAGGCAAAGCATTATAAAGCATCATTTTAGCTTCATTATTTTTAGCTATTAATTTTTTTTGTTCATCATTTAAATTATCTTTTGTTGTGAGATTAAAATCACCTTTTATGATAACAAACAAAGATCTATATCTTTTGATTTCACATATGTTTCAAAACGGTTTTTCCAATAGATAAATCCATTGGTTTCAAAAAGTGGTGGTCTTTGCATAGATTGCCTTTCTTTAAAGTTTTCAGAATCCATGGATCATTTCAAGTTTATAAAATATAATATATTTTAGAAAATCTTGAGCAACGAGGCTCTGGTACCAATTGTGGAAAACTAGAAGGGGGGTTGAATAGTTTTTCTGTTTAAAAACATAATTTTTTCGAAAATTTATTGTGAGATCCATCAATGTAGATAAATGATGTGTTAGTGAAAAATGAATAATATGTAAGCAATAGATACTATGTAAGTAAGGAAAGAAATAATCAAATCACGGCAAAGTTGTTTATAATGGTTCGATCTACAAGGACTCTTTTTCCTTGTCCTACTCCACTCCCCGAGTCTCCAACTCGAGAGTTATCTTCACTAATCAACAAGATCCTTTAACCGGTGGAGAAAACCTTTACACGTCGCTTACACAATATTTCTGACACAAAGCTAGATGTCGTGTTATTTTACAAGGGTACAACCACTCCCAACACACTATGTATTTTGAGGACTAAAATACTAACCACTCACAATCAGTGGTTTAAGATGGTTTGGTATAACAATGGTGTATGAACAATAATGATTCACATAACAACAAAACAAACAAGCCTTCCAACTATTTGTTTAAGCTTGATTATGCCTTGATCTTCTTTGCTACAAAAGATGATCTCTAAAATGAAATGAAACTGAGTTAGATGTAATAGAATGAGAGAATGTATGTGTTTTATGCTAATGCGGGATGAAGAAACAACTTGGGTTGGCTCGCTATTTATGGGCCAAGGGATCAGCAAGATCACAGACTGGACATAACCAAAAAAAGGGGTCCACCCTTTATAAAATTTGGTTCCGCCAGTCTAACAGTAAAGATTACAAAACATCTTTCATAGATCATCCAAATCACTCCAAGATAATGTAAGATATGATGAGCGAATATCTAAACAAAATATTCTACAAAATCTTCTAAAGATTTCCAATGTCATGCAAGCCGTGATGTAATGTGTAGTTTTCCACTTTTAGAATTAACATGTTATATAAGTAAATACTTATATAATGTTATGTTTAAGAAACTAAACATATTTGTTCTAAAAATGTTGATGCACATTATAGTTTAGAAGGATATCAATGTTAATTGATATGTAGCTAATCAAAATGTGATAAGATATACATGCTTAAGTGATGAAGACTTTATTTAAGAAAAACTTGTTGATAACATCAAATAGTCCTGAATATTTATGTGTCAGTTTCCCTCGAAAATGCTTGTATTTTATACCATTTATATGCATTTACGCTTGTTTTTCTTTATATTTCACTTTCAGGTAAATTACGAGCATTGGAGCTAATGAGACGCGGATTTGGAGATTCTATTAGAGATTTATAATAGTATGGCTAATGTGAAGAAGCTACGGCGTAACTCCATCTCTCACATTACGCCGTAGCTAGCGCGTTGACTCAGAAGGCCAACTCAACATCAATTACGGCGTAACTCCCAACTAAGGATTACGCCGTAACCAACTAGGTCAAGAAATATTTCATGCCACCTTCAGATACGCCATAACTCCTTTCAATGACTATGGCGTAATCATACCAAATGTAACCTGTATTGAAGATACGACGTAACCCTTCCAAAGTGTTACGCCGTAACCAGCTTAACGAGAGCATAATTGAGGAATTATTGAAATTACGGCATAACTCCCAACTCAAGTTACGCCGTAACTAGATCGTGCCTATAAATACCAGCCCTAATTTATGCATTTCACATCATTCACTTCACACCAAAAGGCAGAGAATGTCAAGAGGGGTCCAAAGGCAGATCTTGAAAAGCATACGGAGCCATCTCCTAGGGAGAAATCACTCCCTAACGATAAGCATTAGCAATTATTTTATCTTTGACTTTCGATTCATGTATTTCATTATGTCAAACATTGAATCTTTGGTTTCTTTTAATATGATCGGCTAAGCACCTTTGGTTCTAGCCTAGTTATGATTCCTTAATTGTTTTGTTTATGTTTTCATGCTTTAGTATAATTGTTTCTAGTGTATGCATGCATAGTTCGATGGTGGTTACCCTAGCTTCGGTAGTTTTGAATGGGGATCGTATCTAGTTGTTTAGGAGAATTGACCAACTGACCCTAAGTAGTTAGGTTGAGTAGGGTAGGGTAAGAATTGACCAACTAACGACCCTTCCTCGCTTGTGCGAACTGACCAAATGATCACCGGTCGTTTGATGAACTTAAGAAGTTAGGGATGAGTGTCTAAGATGCTAGCTCCCGGGCACTCATTATTTCGAATCTTGCATGTAGAGGTACTTAATGACTTAGCTTATGGGACTAAAAACAACTCGACTTTAAAGGGTAGTAGCTGGATCTTGGGTGGAAGCCTTTGCTGATAGGTTAGGACGAACTGACCAAATGTTGTCCTAGAGACTTAAACCTCCACTTGAATCAATTGGAAGTAGTAAAACGTTAGCATTACATGATAGGATGAGTAACTAGGTTAGCACACTTCACCTCTATTGATCACAACTACTATTTACTTTTAACATTTTATTTCTTGTTTTCTAGTTAATTAATCATTTCAAACCTTAAAACAATTAAAACCAGTGACACTTACACTTAATTAGAATCCGCTCACATAGCTCTTGGGACGACCTCGGTTTTACCGATTACTACACTACACACGACCGGGTACACTGCCCATGAGTGGATAAGGTGGACCATAGGTAAACGAGACTTTATAAATATTAAAACCTGGTCAGAAATGCTGCATCACTTGTTTTAATATCTATTAATCTTGAAAAGCTTTATACTTTACAAAAATGAAATTTACTTTTGTCGTTAAGAAAACAAGGTAAAGATCATAAGATATAAATAATCTGAGTTGAAAAGTAATGAACAAGATAGAAAAAAATGGTTACAGTATTCTAATAACGTGAAAATTGGACAATCTCTACTGTGATGATAAAGGGCCTTTTATAAGCTGAGTTGAGGAGCTAGGGATGCTTCTGGATGCTCTCTTTTCGACCCTTGATCTCATCTCCACATCACCGAATTCAATCTACACCTTTGGATCACAATTTTGATGTGTCAACACCAATAGGAAGCTGGGATTTTTCCATGTTGGCAATCCAAGGGTGTCGTACCCTCTGACACGTTGTCAGATGCATCTAGAAGCACTTAGTTATTCTTTTAGGTAAGTGTGAATTGAAGAAGATAAACATTAGTAACTAATAGTTATTCTTTTAGGCGCGTTTTTTTTTTTTTTTTCTTTTATTAGGTATTTGACGGGGGTGAGTATTTCATTGACTGGTCAAGGTAATTAAAGGGGAGGGTCAATGTTATTTTTGTGGAAGGTTCAAAGAGGGGATGTCAGGGGGTTCAGGGTGTTTGCTAAGGGTGAAGGGTCAGTATTTGGTAAAGGCAAGGGTTCAAACGAGGTGTATAATGGGCTTGGGCTAATTTGTCTAAATGGGTATTTAGTAGATTTTGGTATTTTTTTGGTTTTTGATTTATTTAAGTAGCATAAAGTATAAGGATTAATGGTGTAGATTTGGAAATGGAAAGGGTGAAAAAGGTAAATTGGGATTGATGAGGGTATAAAGGGTACAAATGGTAAATAGGGGAATCTTGATGGTGGAAGTTGTAAATTATGGAAAGTTGAGGGGAAAAGTGAAATTTGGGAAAATGAGGGGTGTTTAAAATAACTAATACTCCCTTCGTTTAGAGATTTTAACAAGGAAAAATGGACTTAAAACGGATTAGATACACTCTTTCCAAGACGAGTTTAAAATAACTAATAGTATAACTTAATTTTTCTAAGGTTTCAAAGTAATGAAAACGCGCTTTTAATATATTTCTTAAACGAAAAACTTGCGTAACTTGTTAAACCTCACTACAAGTATATAAAGGTGCTAAAACATCATAAAACGCATACACATATAGTGCATGTTGCATATTCCCTAAAAAGACTTATATTTCTAATTCGCATTAGGATTCCAAGTTGATTTTATTACGTTACACTTTTCCGCGTACTTTGACTATATGAGGTGAGTTTCATAGCCCCACTTTTACATGGGTTACTACTCATTTTGAATTAATTTGGGGTGAGAATACATGCTCGTTTACTCAAATACCTTTCTTGTTTTACTTAAATACATATTCGTTTACTTGAACACATTACTCGTTTACTTATTACATGCTCAGTTACATTCTCTTGGACACAAGTACTTAAACTTTTACTTATTGCCTAAGTTACACAGCTTTCCATTAAGTCCCCATTATCATGAACCATTAATGTCGTAGTAAGAGCGAATGTTGTGAATAGATCTATTGGGTTGAAACCCCCGTCCGGGTAGTTTCCCTACTTGACTGGTATGTTAAACGAACACATAATCATTTAAGGAACTTGAGTGTTCACGAAAAGGAACACTTACAAGGGTACCAGAACTAGAAAACCTTAAGGCTTCGAGGTCATGAGCTTAGAAAAATAGTAATACATTTTTTTGTGACATTGTGTTTGTTATAATGGTCATACACACTGAAATCTTGTGGTCCGCACTTGACATTTTCATTTACTTAAGCTTATTAACTCACCAACTTTATGTTGACATTTTAGCATGTATTTCTCAGGTTCGTAAGTTGCTTGGTTTGACATACATGGAGTCCATTCATAAATTCAACGTTGGCGGTTACATTCACGAAGATTTTCTGCATGGACTTATTCCATTTGGTTACCCTTTCAAAAACTATATTTATGTTGCTGTAAAATTTGAGAACCTTGTATCGAAAACCTTAAGTTGTTTTAACAAATCAAAATGAGGTATATTTTTTAAACTACTCATATAGAGGTTGTTCTTTTTACCTGTTGACTTTGTGCTATGAAGTCACGCCCTCGGTTTCCATTCCATTGTGACATTTTGGGTGTGTGACAACTTTCATGCCTATTTACGAGGACCTTAGACTTAAAACCATTAGGAGCGATACTTGAAATTTTTGAAGTCCTCGCGACATACTTGACACCGGAATTCGAATCGGCCCAAACCAATAAGACACGAAGAACTTATGACCTGCTAAACTTGAATGAAACTCAATTTTGGACACTTTTTGAAAACTTAATATTAAAAAGTGAAACTTACATTTTATTACATTTTAAGTCGTAAAACCTCACCACAAGTATGTAAGAGTGATAAAACTTCATAAAACTCATACGCATATAGTACATGTTGCATTTTCCTAAAAAGACTTATATTTCTAGGTCGCGTTTAGGATTCTCGGTTATTACACTATGTTTCACTTTTCCGCATACTTTAACTATTTGAGGCGAGTTTCATAGCCCCACTTTTGCCTGTTTTACTACTCGTTTTGAATTACTTTGGGATGACAATACATGCTCGTTTACTTAAATACCTTACTTGTTTTACTTAAATACATGTTCGTTTACTTTAACACATTAATCATTACTTATTACATGCTCAATTACCTTATCTCGGTCACAAATACTTAAACTTTTACGTATTTCTTAAGTTACACAAATTTCCATTAACTGTTAATTACGTGGTAAGTGCAAATGTTGTGAATATATCTATTGGGTTGAAACCCCCGTCCGGGTAGTTGGACTATTTGACTGGAACGTCAAACTGACGCATAATCATTTGAGTAACTCGTGTTCATAGAATGAAACACTTACACGGCATCAATACTAGAAACAATTAAGGCTTTGGGGTCATGATCGCTTAAAGCAATAGTAATACATTTTCTATGATATTGTATTTGTTATAACGGTCATACCCTAAAATTTGGTCCGCACTTGACATTTAAATTTACTTAAACCTATAAACTCACCTACTTTATGTTGACATTTTAGCATGTATTTCTCAGGTTCGTAGGTTGCTTGGTTTGGCATACATGGAGTCCCTTCATAGAGCCGCCGTTGGTGGTTACATTCACGAAGATTTTTCTGCATGGACTTATATCATTTGACTAATTTTTTTCTTTCCAAAAACTATATTGATGTTTCTGTGAAACTTGAGAACTTTATATTGAAAACCTGCCAGTTATATTATAGCCGAGGATGATATTTTAGTTATAGTGATGTTATAAGATTTATGCTAAGGTGGCAACCTTGTAACATATTAAAGTAAACTTCGTCTTTATCTTTGCAAAAAATCACACTCACAGTCCTTTGACTTAACTTCTGTTAATTTGATCTGTTAAATCTTCTCATATGCGATATACGCGAGGGTAAAGTTGTCCCATCCTCTTTCTCTCATTTTTTTATGTTTACTTTTATTAATTCCTTTGATTTTTTTTTATCAAATTACATGAACAGTTTATTTCATTTGCTTCATTGTTGATAAATCAACAACTATATACATAACCCATAAATCAATCCCACAACTATATGCATAAACCACTAATCGCGAAAACCAATTTCACAAAACAAAATTCACAAAACATATTTTAGAAACTCCCCAAACAATACGCGTTTCAACTTAACCCAAATGACAAAACAAAAATAAAAAATCTTAAGACTAACCACTGTTGTTATAACCCACCACCGCAACCTACAACTTCAAAACCACCACCACTTTTAAATAAACTTATTGAAAAAAATTACCAAAAAAAACACTTCTTCTATACAATTACAAAAATAAACACTTTCAGATTACTTTACCAAAATCTGCATTTTGAGCAAATAGTATTGACCTGCTTGTCCCTTGGACTGTGAGTGACAATGGAAATGTAAGAGTGTACAACATGGATAACACTATAAACTGGTAATTTAATGTGGACCATCAGTTATCTGTACACTCCATTGTGACTTGGATCCATTAGGACTTACACTATAAACTATGCTTATATACAACATAGAAACATCCATTGGGATTTGAATCTAGAAACTCATGTTTGGTAAAACAACTATGCTTATATACAACACAGACACGTCCACGTGGGTTCGTTTCTTAAGGACCTTCAACACAGCAAGCAACTATCCTTTGATCTCCCCTTTTGCTCGCCCCTTTTGTTAAAAGACAATCAACACAGCGAGCAAATCTTCCTCGCCACTCATTTGCTCGCCGATTCCAATACATTTTTTTGCTAAAAGACAATCAAGACAGCGAGCAAACGTTTCTCGCCCCTTCAGTTTACTCGCTTGGTAGATTTCTGTAACACCACTTTCGAGGGTTCTTTTTTCGTAAAATGGATTCGTATAAGTTCATTTCAAAAATTTTCTCTAAACTTATTCATTTAAGATTCTAATATTTAGATCTACTAGGAAATCTTACCGTGGATAACATCTTTCAAGCTAGAATAATGTTCAAATAGTGGAGGTCGAAGGTGGTTGCGGCGGATATCCTTGTTGGAGCATGGTAGCTATGGCGTCTTCACGGTAGTTATGGCGTCACCGACTTATGGCGCACCCACATGTTTGTAAATAAGAATTGCTAAAACGACCCTTTTTAGTTTTTCACATTTTTAATCATTTTTGAACTTAAAAATATACAAGTAAAACCACTTTTACTCATTTTGTAGGTTGTTAAATAAAATTGTTCCATGTTTATATATAATAGAAATAGGGTCGATTTTATCATGTTAAACAAACTAATCAACTTTAATCACATACACTCCTAGCAAAGAAACCACAATCTTCCTCTTTCTTAGTGTTTAATTCATCACAAGCGAAACTCATCGTTATTTATTATTCTTTGAATAGATCACTTCTTCTCTGTTGTTGGCACAAACTCCAGTCATTAGTTTGAACCCACCCACTAGGAGATCAAATCAAAGACTAATCCTTGACGAATGTTTCTTGCCGAAAGCTCCTACCACTACAAGATGGGTTAAATACGTTTTGATAAAAATTAATGTTTTCGCTTGGAAGGTCTTCCTAGATCGGTTATCAACTCGATCAAATTTGCAGCATCGTGGTGTCCAGGTTTGAGATTCATTGTGTCTGATTTGTTCCTCACCTTAGGAAGACTCGTCACATCTGTTTTGAGCTGTAGTTTGGTTATGGATGTCGTCAGGCTAGTATGTCGATGGTGAAACCTGTCTTGGTCGCCCCTTGGTTCGTATCCTGACCGGCTTATTTGGTTCAATTTCATCAGGTTAAGTTCTAAAGTTAGAGGTTTGCTGGAAGGGGTTTTTTATGTATCTTGGTGGAGTGTATGGATGTTTCGGAATCAACTGCTCTTCTCGACGCAAATCCCTCGTAAAGATGTTATTTTCGACGATATTGTTTCGCGCTCTTTCACTTGGTGCCACTCTAGATGTAATTGTATTTTTAGCGGTTGCTTGCAATACCCTTATTTGATTTCTTTGTAATTTCGGTCTAGCTTCTTGATAGTTGGTTTTAATAAAAGTTGCCATTCTAAAAAAAAAAAATCAAAGACTAATCGTTCTTTTAGTCTCATCGTAAACAAATACTCATTATTTTTTTGCATTGGATATTGCCATAATAGATATAAGGTAATGAAAATACGAGACGACAAAAAAAAAGTCTTTCAAAGACGTATTAAATTATCGATGCTCTTGGAATACCTTTAGAAACATATATGGTCCCATAAAAGAAACTTACATGGTCCCATAAAGAAAGTCACATTGAATGTATACGAATCGTGAAACAAAATCCCTTTCAATGTGCATGTGTTGAATCAAGCAACGTAGTGGAAGACTTTCTACTTTATAGTCTTTCTTTTTTCTTAGGAAAAAACAATATCCTTTCAAATACGTTTGTTTGAACCGAGCAAGTAGATCAAATAAAAGCATACCTTCTTCTGTTCTCTTCGAATAAAACTCACAACAACATGTGCAGATATGGTCCACTATAAAGTAGATATTGTTATCAAACTTTTATTCTCCTTCGAAAAAAACTCACAACAAGTGCACATATGGTCCACTGTAAAGTCGATATTGTTATCAAAGTTCTGTCAGTGGTCGACTGAATTAATTCTCGTAGTTATTGGTATTGATCTAGTCAAATTTGTATTTATTGTAAATGTAATTAATGTCACGTATATACGAGGGAACGTTTATATATGTAATTAATGTATTTATTGTATATATTAATTGTAGATTCACGAAATGACTAACGGTCGTTATTTATACCGTTAGAAGTTATAAATAATTAATAGAGTTAATAAATAATTTGTAACGGACAAGTTTATTGTATATAGGTAAAATCACTTTATTTGTTAGAAATGAGTGAGATCAGCCATTCGTTTGAACAGACCTACTAGGAGATTTGAAGTTTGTATATCAGATACAAGACGTGGAAACACATGATGTTGTTTTGATCAATTTCGATCCTGGAGATATGAAGTTTATATATCAGATTCAAGACCTGGAAACACTACACACTAATGTTTTAAGACATATGATTATAATCAAGTCAATTAACAACTGAGAACATGAGAGATATACAAATATACATACCTGAAGACGTTGTGGTTGTAAGCTTATGAGTGGCAAAGACAGATGTTGTTGTATGCTTACGAGTGGCAGGTGCTAAATCGCTTGAAATTAACATGATGCAACAAAGAAGGGTGGTGAAACAAATTATAGTGGCAAAACTGCATTACAATCCAAGTCGTAACTCGTTTTCCTTAGTTACATTCCAAGTCCCGTCTAACTTTAATGTTAACTTCGTTAAAGCGGAACTTTACTATTTAATCCACTAAACCAATGACAATTTCTGCGAAAGTTTTTTTTTTTTAAAATTTGGAGTGTTACACCAAAATTGTGATCTAAGTATAGATGAATATTTACAATATTTACTGTGTTCGTTTTTATTATTTAGAACAATTTTTTATATAAATAACTAGGAAATCCTGATGTGATAGTCATGTATTTGTATGTGACAGAGATCCTAATTACGTGTATCCGGTTAAGCAAGCCCCGCCGCTAGCTTTAACGCATAAAAAAAAGTGAGCGCCTAGTGTGATAATATAACGTTAGCGCTTTAGTTTGTTTGATTGCTCATTTATTTCCTTTTCAATAAGGGGCAGAGCTTGAAGAAGCGAGCCTAGAGTAGCAGCGCAACCTATTATTACTTTGCACACAAAACCAACAAGTTTAATCATAAGAATCACTAGGAAAACTGCAGGAAATTATTTTATTTTCCTAATGATATGTTATGTCATTCTATTAACAAGAAATATCAAGAAAATCACTAGGAAATTCCGACGGATTTGTGACGAATATTTGTCTATCACTAATTGCTAGGAGAATATTAGGAAGACTATCATTAATAAATAATAATTGTGGTCATAATCCATGGTAAAAATATAGGAATTCCGTAAATAATTTCCTTCAAAATATGTCATTTGGAAAAATTTATGGGTGTTGCCCTGTTTTCTTGTAGTGACAGCAACGACTCACCATAGACAATTTGGTAGATACTTGACAGAAGGCCGGGAAAGTGATCTTGACATTTGTATGTAAGATTTCTAAAGGAATTCGTCGTCGATCGCTTACGTGGAGAAATTTTTTACCCGTTTTGTTAGTGTATTTTATAGGTATCGGCTGTAGTAATTGTCAATTTGTCACTATGAGAAGAGTATTAACGTAGTACTGCACTTATCTGAAATTTTTTTAGGGTAAATATCCATAAATAATGGCAAGATAATTTCGCTTTTTTTTTTGGTATTGGATATCACTTTGTTTCATGTAACACCGGTCGTTCCTTTTCTAAGAAACATGCATCCTGCTATGCCAAAATGTTTCAAAGTTAACGACAAACATAATCGTGTACGATATTGGAAATTTTATAAAATGTTTTATAGCCATATAATACAAAAACAAAATGCATAAATAACATTACATTGCATTGAACAATCATTATTGTAGCTAGTAACAACTGTAGAGCATAATCATTAATATTAGGCCGGTTAATACATCATGCATCTGGATTGGATGAGGATCTTTAACGATGATGAGGGCCTGATGGAGTTGCATACGTAGGAGGCTGTTCGTAAAGTGCAGCAGCCACTACCGGTTTGGAAGCAACAGTAGGAGAATCTTTAGCATATGGGTCAAGCGACTCCACTAATTCTCGACGACCAATTTTCTTCTGGGTCGATAAGGCTCGGTAACTAGGTAATTTCTTGACATGCGAGGCTAGGTGAAGCCCTTCAAAAAGTTTTGAATATCATGAATATCGTACTTCAAGAAAAGAAAGAAAAAAACTACGATATACATCTATATATACATACCGTTTGCCATTTCGGACATCGTTGTTTTAGGCCTTATTGCTGAAATTTCAGTAGGGAACGAGACCAAGAGAATACAACAGAGAGCAAAGAAACATTTGCTATCCATTTTTTCAATCAGAGCAATTCTTGTATTGTCACACAAATATGTAACATGGTTTATACTATGTTTTATAGACAAATTGAGGACCCAAATTTGTGGGGTCAGCTGAAGTCAATAAAAGCCTTCAATCAAATGAAGATTTCATTTTATTCCAAGGCAAGTCTTACAACCAATAGAAAAATTAACGACAGAATTATATAAAAACAAAAAAGCTATTAGCAAAATATTAAAAGCTAAAGTATATAAAGACAAATTTAAAAATAAACCGATCAACACATTTTAGATACCTCCGGAGAATTTAACTGTGAGAACTGTAAAATGATGAAAAAAAAAACTCTTGCCAATTACAGAGAACCGACATAAGAGAAAATTCCCCACCCACAGAGGTCGAGCCACCTGATTTCACTCCTAAGTGTTTTTGATGCAGCCTCATACAAGCCCCAGGAAAAAAAAAAAAAAAAAAAAAAAAAAAAAAAAAAAAAAAAAAAAAAAAAACGATCCAAACAATCTTGTCCCAACAGCGAGAAGGAAAACAAAGAAGCACAAACAACCCTCTTCTTCCCGGTACGAAATAAAGAATCATTTCAGAACCTCCATAGCTCCCACCACGGAAGAGATAGCTAAACAAGGATCTTGTAACCATGCAACCCAATTAAATTCATCTTTTTTGCGTTTACCACTAATCCAAAGAAACGCATAAGTGACGATGCTATCCACGCAAAGATTTCTCTTTGGTTTTTCATTGGCGAACAATCTAGCATTTCGAAAATTCCAAACATGCCACCATAACGCCAAGAACACCACCTATAGACAAAACTTTTCCGCCTTGGATATAGTTAGGTACTCAAACCACAATTGTCAACTTAGGAAAAAAAAACAATCATTGAGATATCAAGACTCCACAAACGACCCACCCTACCATCAAATCCTTGGCTAAATCGAAGCCATTATTACCTACCCCACACAAAATCGAAGTGACCTCAATCCTCCTATTATACTAATTGACCCTCGTCGCTAGTTTATTAATAGTTGACCACAAAGCCAAAACGTTCACCTTTATAGGAACCGAAGGAGACAATCTCGCCGGCGTTTTAGTGCTAGGAAGGATGTATTCATCTATAATGGTTCTCTTCGAAGAAACCATAAAATCACCTGAGCCCAGCTTTGTCCACCTCCACCTATCATCGGCTGATGACAGAACCATAAAATCCAAAATGCCAACGAGCTTTTCCCACTAAGTCGCCTCAACACCCCCTCTATGAATACGACGAAAAGAGGTGTTCCACCCCAATTGTGCCATATTCTCAACAACAGAGACATTCTTTTGATTTTCTAAGGCATATATCTCGTGAAATCTGTACCTGAACGAAACATCACCAAACCAAATATCATTCCAGAATTTAGTATTGGAACAAGTGCCCAACCGCTTAGAGCTAAAAGCCATTGAATCAATCAATTTGTGGATACAAGTGCCCAACCGCTTGGAACAGGTCTTCTATCGACTCGAGGTATAAGTGGATACATGCAAACTAAAATTGTTCAAACTATGCATACAATGAATCACTTTTACCACTCTTACCCACAACGCCTCAGGATCTGTTAAAAATCTCCACACCCATTTAAATAACAAAGTACAATTAAGCACAAACATACTATTAACTCCCAATCCCCCATATTTTTTGGCAGAAAGAACCGACTTCTAAGCCACCAAACAAAATTTTCTCATTCCCATCCACTCCCAATAAGAATCTATTACGCAAAGCCTCTCTGTTCTTTAAAACACCCTCCGGAGCCTTGAAAAGCGACATGTAAAACGTAAGAATCGCCCCAATCACTGATTTAATAAGCGTCAGACTGAAACACCCCTTTACCGATATCAACCAAAATAAAACTTTAAGCAAAAACAACTTGACTATAATGGACCTCTTGTTACTCTTTTATAAATTGATAAAAATATTTTACAAACCAACCCTTAAAAATATTTTAAATGAAACTAGAATAATCATTTGAACCATTAGTTATGTAGTAAGCGCGAATGTTGTGAATAGATCTATTGGGCTGAAACCCCCATCCGGGTAGTTTTCTTACTTGACTGGTACATTAAACGAACGCATAATCATTTGAGAAACTTGAGTGCTCATGAAAAGGAACACTTACAGGGGCACCTTAAGGCTTCGAGGTCATGAGCTTAGGACTACAATTATACATTTTTTTGTGACATTGTATTTGTTATAATGGTCATACACACTAAGATCTTGTGGTCTGCAATTGAAATTTTCATTTACTTAAACCTATAAACTCACCAACTTTATGTTGACATTTTAGCATGTATTTCTCAGGTTTGTAAGTTGCTTGGTTTGACATACATGGAGTCCATTTATAGAGTCATCGTTGGCCATTACATTCACGAAGATTTTCTGCATGGACTTATACCATTTGGTTACTCTTTAAAAACTATATTTATGTTGCTGTAAAACTTGAGAACCTTGTATTGAAAATCTTATGTTGTTTTAACAAATCAAATGATGTATCTTTTTAAAACTACTCATATAAAGGTCGTTCTTTATACCTGGTGACTTTGTGCTATGAAGTCACGCCCCCGGTTATCATTCCGCTGCAACATTTTGGGGGGTGTGGCAACTTTCATGCCTATTTACGAGGACCTTAGACTTAGAACCATTTAGAGCGATAGTTGAAAATTTTGAAGTCCTCGCGACATACTTGACACCAGAATTCAAATCGGCCCAAACCAGTAAGACACGAAGAACTTATGACCCGCTAAACTTGAATGAAACTCATTTTTGGAAACTTTTTAAAAATGTAATATTAAAAAGTGAAACTTACACTTTATTACATTTTGAGTCATAAAACCTCACTACAAGTATGTGAGAGTGATAAAACATCATAAATCTCATACGCATATAGTACATGTTGCATTTTCCTAAAAAACTTTAAGTTTCTAGGTCGCGTTTAGTATTCTCGATTATTATACTACGTTACACTTTTCCGCATACTTTGATTATTTGAGGTGAATTTCATAGCTCCACTTTTACATGTTTTATTACACGTTTTGAATTATTTTCGAGTGAGAATACATGCTCGTTGACTGAAATACCTTACTTGTTTCACTTAAATACATGTTCGAAAACTTAAACCTATAAACTCACCAACTTTATGATGACATTTTAGAATATATTTATCAGGTTCGTAGGTTGCTTCCCTTCATAGAGCCGTTGTTGGCGGTTACATTCATGAAGATTTTTCAGCATGGACTTATATCCTTTGGCTATTTTTTTTCCAAAAACTATATTGATGTTTCTATGAAACTTGAGAACTTTATATTGAAAACTTGCCAGTTATATTATAACTAAGGATAATATTTTAGTTATAGTGATGTTATAAGATTTTTGTTGAGGTGGCAACCCTGTAACATATTAGAGTAAATTATTTGGATGGTTATTGTGGTTTAGCGAAAATTACACTACCGTCCTTGAGAGTTTCAAGTTGCAATCTCCGTCTTTATCTTTTCAAAAAATCACACTCACAGTCCTTCGGCTTAACTCCTGTTAAATTGATCTGTTAAATCTTCTCATATGCCATACACGTGAGGGTAAAGTTGTCCCTTCCTCTTTCTCTCATTTTTTCTATGCTTACTTCTATTAATTCCTTTGATCTTTTATCAAATTACAAACACAGTTTATTTCATTTGCTTCATTGTTGATAAATCAACAACTATATACATAACCCATAAATCAAACCCACAAGTATACACATAACCAAATAATCGGCAAAACCAATTTCACAAAACAAAATTCACAAAATATATATTTCAGAAACTCCACAAATAATACTTGTTTCAACCTAACCCAAATAACAAAACAAAATCAAAAATCTTAAGACTAAAGTCTTGAACTTAAATTAAAAGAAGTACACCACCACTATAGCTTTTAAAACCTACCATCATCCATATGAAAAGGCTACCATTAGCACATGATTTATCCCACGACCACCACATGATTAACCACTGTTATTATAAGAGTTTTGCTACAACATCTTATAATTTCATCCTATAAATTCTTCTACACACACAACAATATTATATAGTTTTTTCTCACTTATTCTCTTTCTGCATCTAAATCATCAGTTCTGACACTTGACAAGATCATGTGAGTAGAACACTTTGTAGGATGAAAATGTAAAATTATTTAGCATTTTCCTTATTATAACCCACCACCGCAACCTACAACTTCAAAAACACCACCACTTTTAAATAAACTTATTCATTTAAGATTCTGAAATTAGATATACTAGGAAATTCAGGCTAGAATAATGTTCAAATAGTGGAGGTCGAAGGTGGTCGCAGAGGATATCCTTGTTGGAGCATGGTGGTTATGGCGTCTTCGCGGTAGTTATGGCATCATCGACTAGTTGTTGTGAGCACCCACATGTTTGTAAATAAGAATTGCTAAAACTATTCAACCCTTCCACTTTACTCATTTTGTAGGATGTAAAAAATACTTGTTCCATGTTTATATATAATAGAAATAGAGTGGATTTTTATCATGTTAAAGTAACTAATTAAGTTTAATCACACACACATACTCCTAGCAAATAACTACAACCTTCCTCTTTCTTAGTGTTTAATTCATCACCAGCGTAACTCATCGTTATTTAATATTCTTTGAATAGATCACTTCTTCTTTGTTGTTGGCACGAACTCCAGTCATTAGTTTGAACCCACCCACTAGGAGATCAAATCAAAGACTAACCGTTTTTTTAGTCTCACCGTAAACAAACGATTATTTTTTTGCATTGGATATTGCCATAATAGATATAAGGTAATGAAAATACGAGACGACAAAAAAAAGTCTTTCAAAGACGTATTAAATTATCGATGCTCTTGGAATACCTTTAGAAACATATATGGTCCCATAAAAGAAACTTACATGGTCCCATAAAGAAAGTCACATTGAATGTATACGATGTATGAACCAAAAGTTTGCAATTGTTTATTGTCCTAAGTTCAATAAGGAATCGCAGAAAAAAAAAATAATAATAAATAAATAAATAGTTGCATGCTTTGAATCGGGTCAAAAGTTTGCAATTGTTTATTGTCCTTAGTTCAATAGGAAACGAAAAAACAATATCATTTAAAGACGTTTGTTTGAACCGCGCCAATAGATCAAATAAAAACATACCGTACCTATTTTGTTCTCTTCGAATAAAACTCACAACATGTGCAGATATGGTCCACTATAAAGTAGATATTGTTATCAAACTTTTATTCTCTTCGAAAAAACTCACAACAAGTGCACATATGGTCCACTGTAAAGTCGATATTGTTATCAAAGTTCCGTTGGTGGTCGATTGAAATTAATTCTCGTAGTTATTTGTATTGCCCTAGTCAAATTTGTATTTATTGTAAATGTAATTAATGTCACGTATATATGAGGGAACGTTTATAAATTCTATTACCTTATAAACTATTTATCTATTACCTTATAAACTGTTTTGATGCTTTATAAACCACTAGCCGGGTACCCGCGCGTTGCAGCGGCGGGTCCCCGTGTGGTTATATTTTCCGTCCATTGCAAGGTTTTCCCGACAAATTGCTCTTACAAAAGCAAAAAAAAGAAAGTTCAAAAAAATGTTATCAATTGAAAGTTAATATAAATTTAAAGAAGTTGATGCGAGAATCAATTCTCATGTGTAGGTTTTAATGTGTGGTCTTAATGGAGGGAGGATCAATTTTCTATTTTTATATACTCAGGTTCGGGTGTGTTGCTTAATTTTAGGCTTGTAATTAAGATCGGAGTTAGGTTCAACATATTCCTCCATTATAATATAGTATGATTGTAGCTACTATCTTGTAAAAAATAAGGTTAATACCATCTAACTTTAAGAAAAACAATACAATTTCGACTAACCGAGCATTGCATCATTAATCCTCAACTATACGTAGCATGATCACCTATGTATAGTTCAGGAAGGGTCATGTTATGCTAGGAGTAGTTATCTTTAAACTTTGTTTAAAATAAATTTTTTACTTAAATCATCGAAAAGTAAAATTTTGTGTGTGTATAAACCGTTCTTAGTTATTCACATTAATGAGCACAGTAATCGAGTAAACTTTTACCCCAACCTTATCATAAAGGGTCGGCCTCATTCTACACCGTGTTCCAAGCCGACTAGTTGAATTACATCAGTAGTCATCCCAGGCACAACCCACCGACCAGTGATAACGCTCAAATTATACATATTTCTATACACGTTATCGGTGCTTTTATGCTTATATATTGGTTAATTATATGAACTTTCAATACTTAATAGATTATATATGCTATTGTAGGTTCCTAACATGTGTCGTGGAAGAAAATAGAAGAATACACGAATATATGGAGCTTAAACGAAGAATGAAACTCAAGTTCAAAGCTTCCCGACACCTGCTCACTGTTTTGGCCATATCTTGTGTATACGGACTCCTATTGAAAGCTAAGAGAATAAGCCAAAACTTTCATTTTTGTATCAAAGGATGAAAATGCACCAAAACGGTCGTACTTCCTAAAAAGTTTGGCGCACTTTTCACTAGCAGAAAGTTCATTTGAAGCCTCAAAATACGGCAGTTGTATTATTTTGTGCGCCGGTTTTTGCATTTGAGCAACTCAGAATCATTAAATAAGCCTCCCAAACCGATCATATACCCTACTACTTGGTAACATGAACATACACATTATGATATTATCATCCTAATCCAAGAACACCACTTGGAGGAAGGATCAAAGCTTGACAACCCTTAATCCAAACACCTCATAACTATTCGACCACCATGTTGAACGAGTTTGGCTCATTGTTTCTCATAACCATAAGTGTAGTGACAGTACCTTAGGGCTCGGTACAAAAGGAGTTCTTATTCTTGGATTATTGCTAGTAGTTTTCATTATGAAAATTTGCAATTGTAACTTTGGTACAATCTATTACCTTTTTAATATGATTTTCACTGATTTTTATGAGTTTGGATTGTGTCTCATTTATGTGATTATGGAGTAGTCATTTTATGTTTGTTTGGGATTCTTATGAACTTGGATATGGAGTGTTTAGATATGTACTTACTAAAATGGTCAATTGTGATTCATCTAAGTATATAGGTCGAAGCGATACTTACTAGTTCATGTTTTATCATTACACTTAAAATATTGGTTATAACTTATAACAATGATTATAGGTTGAAAGGATTCCTTGTTATTTATCGATATAAACATTTGTTACATCTATAGGCCAAAAGGATTTGTGACTTGTGTTAGCTTGAATTCTAATGTAACGAGTTCTATGTTAAACACCTCTATATCTCAGTGATCATGCTAAAACAAACATAGTGTCATCATTTTCTTGGTTCTTCGTATTTCATTGCTTTCGTTATAATATTGGTTTTATTTACACGTTATTTTCTTGGTTCTTCGTATTTCATTGCTTTCGTTATAATATTGGTTTTATTTACACGTTTGGTTGGTTTAATACGTGGTAATTAAATTGGCCTTAGCACCCTTAGCAAACTTTCTGTGAGAACTACAATTCTCATAGGACGACATGGACTTACCTAGGATATATTACATTCGAAAGGGTATACTTGCGCGTGTAGTGTTTTAGTTCGATTAACCCGTATATCTAGCTTTATAAATTTAAGACTTGTAAAACACGCATCAACCAGTGTGGTCAAGATTAGTGGTTTTGTCGTACGATTAGGGCTCTAAAGACGTACAATTCAGAGATATGAACCGAGAAGGTAAGTGACTAGAGTAGAGCCAAATTCAAAACGTCAAGTTTCGCTGGAATTCTGGAAGAGGTCCTGTGTTCACTTGGGAACGGGAAAACCAAATTCAGCACAAGTACCCATACCTCTTCACTAGCACCACTCCAGCAGCCAACATAAATTGAATTCTGGGACAGAGTTCTTTTAACCGGGGCTGACTATAGCAAGTCATATTTTTCAGGTCAACACCTACTTATAAACTCAAAATTATTTACTTTGAAAGCCCACTTAATACTTTTACGTAAAACCGTTAACTTAAATCGCCTAAACTGGAAACAGCATTTAACGTACACTGGCATTATAAAAATTGAAGTATACATAAAATATATGTCATCACTATCTCAATCACATTTTGTAAGTATATATTTTTTATTTTTCTAGTTTTACGTAAAATGCTCTCGTTACGTGTTTACGTCGTTCATGCATGCATGTAACCTTACCACCCTGATGTGCTAACCGTAGTGCAAGTTTTAAAATTTATAAACACGATTTAACCGTCTAATTCTATTAACACATACGAGCAAGTATACTCGTCCGTGATAGCAAAGTTGGGTAAGTCGAGATCGTCCCAAAGGATTTTGTGTTTGAAATTGTTTTGTGTGAAAAGATTCCAACAAGAAAGCTTGTCAAGGCTTCCTCAAATAGTGATGTTATAGTGAAATTCAATAATAAAAAATATATATACTAGTGTGTAGTCTATAATCAATCATAAATAGTGTTCATGAAGGCTTGGTGTAAACTCTTGATGTGATGCACAAATCATAAGCAAATGATCCCCAACCATGGTATATGTTTGTAAAAATCATTCAAAGAACAAAAACATTTAGGTAATCTTTTCGGTCCTTATCCTAATGATGATTCTTTAGAAAATACATTTGTTTGCAACATGTTCTTATTAAACTTGTTCTTACGAATCTTTCGACCCTTTCGTGATGAAAATGTTCCTAGTCTTGTTTTAATAAGCAAACATGGTGGTTGTCAATCACCATATCCCCATACTAGTTTGACACTCAACTTTTTGGAATAAAACACAAGAGAAATCCTTTCGGTCCTTTTTCTTGAAACATGTTTTATCAACAAATCAAACCAAGACTAGTATTTTTCTAACAAACTTATTTAAGCAAGATCATATATGCATGCATCACATATGAGAACACTAGAATGATTAACTACATCCCAACACACAAGTATATCCCAAAACTACTCCATGATAATAATAACTAAACACAAATCATAACAAGGTGATTCAAATAATTCAAGAGAATAGAAATCCATAACAAAGTTCATAGAATACCTAAACTTTTGTGATTACAAGAATTAGATTTCGTGGATTGTAGCAACCACGTGCCTCCAATCACCTAGATTCACCGTATAACTCCAAATTACCAAAACTATGGATGAGAATTGTTCCCTCCTTACTCCTGGACGTTTTACAGCAGGTACTAGACTTTTGGGATGATAAAAATGGTTGGTATTAGTTTTGGTGTAAACTAATACAATTTTGGTTGTGTCACACCTAGTAAACTAGGACTGGGTTCATTATATAGCCACAAATGCTTGCTCTACTGACAAAAAACGTTATCCACAAGTTAAATGCAAAAAATGATCGACCTCTAATGATTATGGGGAGTTAAGGCAACAATAAATGCAACTTTGTGTAACTGCAGTTCATGCAACCGGATCGGTTGCGCTTTTGACCATTTGCCAGCCGGATCGGTTACGGGTTACGATCGATCGGCTGCTTCTTGCTGATTTGACTTTTGTTGACTTTTTCGCTTATACGCTTGTTTCTTTGCTCTCGCTGATGATTTCCAAGGCAAAACTTGATCTTTCCTTGCTGTAGATACTTAGAAATCATTATGCTTCCCAATCATTGAGTCCAAAAGCTTCCTTGCACTACTTCCTTCCTCAGAATCTTCCAAATGTGCATAAAAACTTCATTTCTTCATTATTCGTGATACCTGGCTACATATATACATACACAATACGCATCTTTTGCACTTTTGCAATAGTTATGAGTAAATATAGCCGATTATCATGCACACTTAACGCTACTAAAAACATGTTCATTTTAGGCGTTATCAAATTCCCCCACACTTAAGCTCTACTCGCCCTCGAGTAGGTCTAACATTTGCAAAGATTGATTTCAATGGTCTTGACACTATGGTTCCAAAAATGTAACAATCATCCCAAAAGAGATAATCATTGGTTTGCTTTTAATATGTGAAAACTTTTAAAAATGAACCAAACACTTTAGATAACATAACTAGAACACCTCACGAATGATTTTAAGAATTCACTCAATACTCATATATTGATGGGTATATGTAAATCACTAAATGCCTAGTCATGATCAATGTTTTTTACCATAAGCTTGTACAAGTATCAAAACAAAGAAAATAAATTCATCAAAGTGGGATTTTATTCGGGTTATATCGTTAAGGCTAAGGGTTCATAAATGTATGGATAAGGCATGGGATGGTTTATGAAATTGGTATTAAAAGAAAATAAAGTCAAGTCTAAACCTCCATGTTGCTAGCCATCATACAAACCACAATCCCTTAAATGATTATTTCACCTCTTCAAATATCGATCTCCGCAAATATGTATAACTCGATTTAGCTCATTGGCTAATCAATATCCTTCATATAGCTCATTGGCTATAACCATAATTTTTTTTTTCATAACAAAGTTCCCCCACACTTAGTGTAAGCATACACAAAAAAAAAATCGAGAAAGACGTCTCCTTCATCTATGATGGATAATGGTACACACTATAAACAAAGTGTAGCTTCTTCATAATCATCAAAAATAATCCCACATTCCAAACAACTAGCAACAAACCAATAGACATGACAAGGGTTGGCTAAAGTTTAAAGTGTAAAATCTTTTTGTATTTTTCTGGATTTAATAGAAACGAAAAGGATGGCTCAAATGGTGTAACTAAGGGTATCTAGTGCTAAAGATGAGCACTAACACATGGGTCCATATAAAGGTAGTTAACTAACCGATGTGGTTAGCTAATATATCATTAGATGTAAAATGGAAGGCCATTTGGGTTAAATCCTAAGATGCCTCTTATCATTTGAACATATTTATATCACTCGAAAGTGATTTTATCCGTAATGCATAACTAGTACAAGTTCTAGAATCGACATAATCACCGGCACACTCATAGTAAATATAAAACAAAAGATGTGTTTTATACAAAAAGAAACATCACAATTGCGTGGAAAAAGGCTATTATGCGTGCTAGAAAATGCTATCGAATCCAAAATGAACTACTTCCGTAATTTGGTTCAAATCCAAAATTTTTCAAAAACCTCATTTTACCATTGAAATACCCAAGTTGTTTTTAAATATTTATCAATAATGTGTGAAAACAACTAGACCATCAAGGGCGAATTCCTTCTAATTACTTGTATCCAAAAGTTATCTAAAAATTAAAAATGCGTATCATTTTTCCTATTTTCTTCCTTCCCCTATACTTAAGTTTTGCATTGTCCTCAATGTAATAAAATGAACTTCAAAGTAAAGAAAATGGGAAAAAGAAATAGTTAAAAGATACCACAAGATAGAATATGCAATACGCAGATTGGGTCATAAGAAAGAATGTGAGTCATCCAACTCCAAATATTTGACCATCAATAAGCTTCCGACACATCCAACCTGCAAACAAAACTGCAAAACACAATACACAAACAAAACAAAACAATCCAAATGCACATGCTACTAAAAACGAAATAAAACCAAACAAAATATAATAATCATCCTAAAGAAATAGTTAAAAAGATAGAAATAATATTGCTTAACACATCATAACCATTGTCTTTGAAACCATAAATCACGAATGATCCACGATCACTCGTCGTCCTCACTCATCTCGTCACCTTCTTCGCCATCATACTCATCATCATCATCACTTTCGGTTACATAGTTCTCGTCTATAATCTCCGAACGAACTCTCCTTTTCTTTTTCTTTCCTCCAACTCTTGATGACGATCCTCCAACATCATAGCTTGCCTCCAAACAACTAGCAACAAACCAATAGACATGACAAGGGTTGGCTAAAGTTTAAAGTGTAAAATCTTTTTGTATTTTTCTGGATTTAATAGAAACGAAAAGGATGGCTCAAATGGTGTAACTAAGGGTATCTAGTGCTAAAGATGAGCACTAACAAATGGGTCCATATAAAGGTAGTTAACTAACTGATGTGGTTAGCTAATATATCATTAGATGTAAAATGGAAGGCCATTTGGGTTAAATCCTAAGATGCCTCTTATCATTTGAACATATTTATATCACTCGAAAGTGATTGTATCCGTAATGCATAACTAGTACAAGTTCTAGAATCGACATAATCACCGGCACACTCATAGCAAATATAAAACAAAAGATGTGTTTTATACAAAAAGAAACATCACAATTGCGTGGAAAAAGGTTATTATGCGTGCTAGAAAATGCTATCGAATCCAAAATGAATTACTTCCGTAATTTGGTTCAAATCCAAAAATTTTCAAAAACCTCATTTTACCATTGAAATACCCAAGTTGTTTTTAAATATTTATCAATAATGCATGAAAACAACTAGACCATCAAGGGCGAATTCCTTCTAATTACTTGTATCCAAAAGTTATCTAAAAATTAAAAATGCGTATCATTTTTCCTATTTTCTTCCCTCCCCTATACTTAAGTTTTGCATTGTCCTCAATGTAATAAAATGAACTTCAAAGTAAAGAAAATGGGAAAAAGAGATAGTTAAAAGATATCACAAGATAGAATATGCAATACGCATATTGGGTCATAAGAAAGCATGTGAGTCATCCAACTCCAAATATTTGACCATCAATAAGCTTCCGACACATCCAACCTGCAAACAAAACTGCAAAACACAATACACAAACAAAACAAAACAATCCAAATGCACATGCTACTAAAAACAAAATAAAACCAAACAAAATATAATGATCATCCTAAAGAAATAGTTAAAAAGATAGAAATAATATTGCTTAACACATCATAACCATTGTCTTTGAAACCATAAATCATGAATGATCCACGATCACTCGTCGTCCTCACTCATCTCGTCACCTTCTTCATCATCATACTCATCATCATCATCACTTTCGGTTACAAAGTTCTCGTCTATAATCTCCGAACGAACTCTGCTTTTCTTTTTCTTTCCTCCAACTCCTGATGACGATCCTCCAACATCATAGCTTGCTCCACCAACCTCAGGTAATCGACCATATGCGGGCACTGAACCAGGAAATGGTGCGTACCCAGGATGTGGATACGGATAGGGTCCAGGATAAGAAGTGTAGGGGAAAAGATATGGTGGAACATTGGGTGGATTGTAGGGTGATAACTCATAATTGGCTTCTCGAGCCATGTGTTGAAAGATAGGCATTGAATAATCATTGATATAGTTGTTTCTCAACATCATCAAGTCTCTCCACACATCCCTACATTGAATCTCATCTAAATGTTGGTTCCACTCTCCCCAACCTGAATCAAAACTACTGGACGTACCCGTTTGCATGTTCCCCATTGGTATACTTCCCTGCTGTTATGGTGGTTGTTGTTGTTGTTGTGGTTCAATCCATAACCCCTAGGTTTTCTCTTTCCTATTCAAAGCATTCCCAAAACCATTTGCACTCTACTTCTCACTATACTTTGGCTCTCCACATTTAGCCAACTCCGCATCAACATAATACCCAAGATTCTTCGCCAACCTTGTCACAAAATGTCCTCCACAAATGTTGCTATTGCTCTTGATTCCCGGGGCCCTCCTAGATAAATATTCGGCTATCTGCCAAATTGCATTACCGTCCTTAGTTTCCTCTAGTAACATCATAACCCATAAATCCGGTTTCTGACATTTTTCCCTGCTTCCAAACCTATGAAACGGCCCAGTCACTATCAATTTGTGAAGTATCCTCATTAACGGATTCCTGACGATCGTGGCATTCCTCCTAGCGCAAGAAGGATCTCCCACTCGATTCCAATATGTGGGAATACTAGGAAAGTCTTTTTCAAACCTCCGAAGCCTAGAAAAGTGAGCTTCAAATAACCGATGATTAACCTCATATGGCTCATACAAACCAAGATCCACGTCAAAAGCTGGAAAAGTGTAAGCATGATCCCTTCCACAAAGCCTAAACGAAACACAAACTTCCTCCATCAAGTTCCGAACATTCACCTTTCTTTCAAAATACATGGTCGAAAAGAACTCCATACACCACTCCTGATAGACCTCTTCATCAATGCTAAATGCTCTTTCCCATGAAAAATCATCGAACGAATCTCCATCCACTGGATACACATAAGATGTACGCATCATCCTTCTCAACTCCTCTTCACATTCATACTCCGCAAACAAATCCCAATCAATCACCCTTGGAACCAAACATGTCCGATTTTGGAATATCGATAACCTTTCCCGGAAAGCATGTTTCTCTCCATCGGTGAGATCTTTGAACTTTAAGTTGGCATTTGCTTCCGTCTTCAAGCTATACTGGACTTTCTTCCTCTCGTTCCTTTGACAAAACTTTTTAACAATCGGGTTGGTTGGAACTGGTCCCGAACTAGAGCTACCTACAACAATTCTCTGTAGAAACATAAAAATAAGACAATATAAGAGTGTTAGAACAAACGGGAAGGTTCACGGAACCCTCTAAGGTCCACTTCAAAATTTCAAAAATTTCCAAGACAGAACCTGGAACCGGATTCGGTTGCAGAGCAGCCGAATCGGTTGCTCGTTTTGACCAAATCCAACCGGTTGGTTGCGCTGCGCAACCGGATCGGTTATACATTCTGCATAAGGCTTTGCCTTTTAAACCATTACTCACTCGAAATTTCTAAGTCCAATCCACTCCTAGACTGCATTCTAACATCCTCAATGATTCAACATCCTTGATTTACTCTAAATTTGCTTTCAAAACCTCAAATCATCACACATTCATCATCTTAGAACTCAACAAATAAAACCTCATTTCTTCAATCACTAGTTCTAATCAACAATGTGGCATCTATTACTCACTAAATCACATCATCTACCATTAGGAATCACCAATTGCATCTTAACTTGATTCACTTGCACAACCTAATTAAATCCGAAAATTCAATTATCTAATACTCATTCCAAGTTGAATCAATCACTACAATTTTTTTTACAATGCATTCCTATATCAATTACCCACTCAATCCAAAAATATTACAACTTAATTCGAATTATATCAAAAACCCCCAAATTAGTGACCTAATATGTAATTCGAATCAAATGCTCTAATTAAACCTTAATTGAGTTAATTGAATGTGGATGCTTACTTGTTTGGGTGCCATGATGTTTTCCTACAACTTAAACAATCTTCACTTAGCTTCTCTTTGACGATTTTTTCAAAACCCAGTTGGGAATTAGTGTGTGTGTGTGTTTTTCTGGAAAAGTGAATTTTTGGTAAATATACTTGTATGCAACCGGTTCAGTCATGGACACAATCGTTTCGGTATGCATTTTGCCAAATTTTGCACTTTTCATGTTACTTAGGCATTTACACTCCAAGCAACAAAATTTTTACACAAAAATCCTGTTAAAGATGCACACAACATTCATCCACCATTTGGAAATTTCAACAATCATCCAATCTTAAAACTCAAATCATCATACTTATGAACTAAACCAAAACTTCAACTCAAACTCATAGTCATAATGCATTAACCAAATAACCTCAATCATAAAAATAAAAGTGAAAGTAAAACTTAAATAAGAAACAAAAATCCTAAATGCATCAAATAAAAAAGAAATAGATAGTTCATGAAATTCAAGCAAATAATTGCTTGTTTATTATGATCCCTTGTCTTCTCCTTAGAATTCCTCGAAATACTCTTGTCTTAGGATGTTCTCGCTTTGAAATTTTCCGGTCAACTCACGAAATGTTTCAAAAGTTTTGAACTTTCTCATGAATCTTCTTCCGCCCGGACAACGTATATCGAACTTAACATGCCAATCTCCATCTCCAGCTTGTCTCTTGTAAATGCCCGACCCCTCGGGTTTCCACTCCAAATTCTTAAGTTGCACCGGTAAAGAACCTAAAAAGGCGGTCAACTTCTTGTAGACTAATATGTTTTTGAATGGGTTATAGAAAGCTTCTACTGCCAATGCACGTTCCATTTCGTCCTCTATATCAAAATAAGGCGGAGCTAATGGTCCAAACATTGGGTTTCCTTGGTTATCACGTCCCACTTCGAAACAAGTCAAATCTCCATCTGCTTCCATGAATTCCAAATCTTCCATAAATTCCGAAGCCGGTCCTCTTGGTTTCGGATAGTATGTTTGCTTTAAAATACCATCATCAATAGTCATAGTGCCTCTTCCCATGTCTATAATTGCACCACAAGTTCATAGAAATGGTCTCCCCAATAGTAGTGGTAAACTCTTGTCCACCGGAATGTCTAGCACAAGAAAATCGGTCAAATACGGTTGATAGCCAATTTGCACTCTAACATTCTTCACCTCTCCCACTGCTTTCGCTTGAGAATTATCCGCCATAGTAAGCTTCAAATGATTAGGTTGCGGATTACTTAGACCTAAAGTCATAAACAATGGATATGGCATCATATTAACACTTGACCCCGTATCGGCTAAAGCATAAACTGGTGTAGTCCTATTCACTTTTATCGGCAACACAAAATTTCCCGGATCCTTTTCCTTCCATGGCATGCCTCTAAACAAAATTCTATCTCGCTCCTCCTCCGTCAAATTCTTATCTTCCAATCTAGCCCTTGCTAGCATTACCGCATCCAACTTATTACGGTAGAGCACATAATCTTGAAGTACCTCTATTACCGGTTTCTTCTCATTAAGTTCAAGAAACTTTTGTTCTAGGTTTTCTAAAATAGCTTCTTTTTGTTTGTCGGTTAAAGGCTTGAAAATATTTGTAGTGGGTGGTGATGATGGTGTGTAATCATTTTTGTTGTTGGTGGTTGTTGTTGGGGTTAGTTTGTTTGATGAAGTTTTCTTCCGGTTTGCTTTCCCCATTTTAACTACCTCCACATCTTTCTCCTCCATGTTGGCACATACTTCCACTAGCATCTCGTTCACTCCTTTTCCTTCTTCCAAATTAGTTATATTAATCCTCATTTCTCCTAATGCAAAATCAAGCTTACACTTGGTAGTTACAAGAAAGTCTCTACCAAAACACACATTAGGTTCATCCGCATTTCCTTCTTCTAACACAACAAAATCTGTTTCAAAAATGTGACCATGAATATTGACTTTAAGATTTTTAACCATCCTTCTTCCATATGCTTCATAGTCCAAACGTACATGACCAATTTCGTCAAGAACTTTCTCCAAAATGTAGTTTTCTCCATAAGCCATATTAAGTTGTGCGTCTCAAGCACTTACTCCTTCTACGCTGCAAGGCGTACCAAACCTCATGAATGGCGAATCATACACCGTCAAACGTGCTTGTGTGAATATCACAACCCTTTCCTTATTGGGAAGTTGAACTTTGTTTTCACCCGTTTCCTCCATATTAACCGTATCAATCCCCAAATCTTTCTTACTCTCTTCCAATATACCTCCAATCTTTTCCAGCGAACTTCCGGTATCCTTAAACATTTCATCCAAGTTACGAAGATATTCCGAGATTCCACTCAAACTATCCATACTAACTAGCTAAACTTGACAAAACAAAACAAAACAAAACAAAAGCTGAATCATTAGCGTTAGAGTTAGTAAAAACAAGAACAAACTATAGAAACATATATTAAACAAGTTAAGATAATAAACAAAACTAAAAACATAAGTTAAAACTCAAAATCTAAAAATTATAAAAAAATTTACTAAGAGCACCAACCGGATCGGTTGGCTCACCAACCGAATCGGTTGGTGGAAATAACAAGCCAAGAAGTCTAACCAGATCCGGTTGCGGGTTGCAACCGATCGGTTAGATCGGCACAATTTTTTTTATACATTAAAAACTTAAAACTGAATATTCATTGAAATTAAGAAATCATTAGGTGTACTAAACTCTAAATTAAATAAGACTCTTCATAAACTAATAATAAAAAAACTTAATAATTAAACATTAAACTAAAACTACATTAACTACTCTATTAAAAACTACCATAAAGATAATTAAACTGTAAAAACTGAAAAATTACTATCTAATCATAAACATTAAAACTTGAATTAAACTAGAATTAATAAACTAATAATAACAAATTTAAAGAAAATATAAATAAATCTAAGAAATCATTAAACTCTAAGACATAATCTGCAAATAAAATCTAAAATGACAAGAATTACTCTAGGAATTATAACACAAATCACTAAATAAACTAAAACCATGAAATCAAAAAAAAAATAAAAAAAAAAATTCTGTAGCTCCAACCGGATTCGGTTGCAGAGCAACCGAATCGGTTAGCTTTTAACCAAAACTTTTTTTTTTTACTTATTTCACCAAATTCAATTCCAATACTACCAATTTTACAGAAAATCAAAGAAAATCAAAATCAAAATCCCCGGCAGCGGCGCCAAAAACTTGATGTACTAACTGTAGTGCAAGTTTTAAAATTTATAAACACGATTTAACCGTCTAATTCTGTTAACACATACGAGCAAGTATACTCGTCCGTGATAGCAAAGTTGGGTAAGTCGAGAGCGTCCCAAGGGATTTTGTGTTTGAAATTGTTTTGTGTGAAAAGATTCCAACAAGAAAGCTTGTCAAGGCTTCCTCAAATAGTGATGTTATAGTGAAATTCAATAATAAAAAATATATATACTTGTGTGTAGTCTATAATCAATCATAAATAGTGTTCATGAAGGCTTGGTGTAAACTCTTGATGTGATGCACAAATCATAAGCAAATGATCCCCAACCATGGTATATGTTTGTAAAAATCATTCAAAGAACAAAAACATTTAGGTAATCCTTTCGGTCCTTATCCTAATGATTATTCTTTAGAAAATCCATTTGTTTGCAACATGTTCTTATTAAACTTGTTCTTACGAATCTTTCAACCCTTTCGTGATGAAAATGTTCCTTGTCTTGTTTTAATAAGCAAACATGGTGGTTGTCAATCACCATATCCCCATACTAGTTTGACACTCAACTTTTTGGAATAAAACACAAGAGAAATCCTTTCGGTCCTTTTTCTTAAAACATGTTTTATCAACAAATCAAACCAAGACTAGTATTTTTCCAACAAACTTATTTAAACAAGATCATATATGCATGCATCACATATGAGAACACTAGAATGATTAACTACATCCCAACACACAAGTATATCCTAAAACTACTCCATGATAATAATAACTAAACACAAATCATAACAAGGTGATTCAAATAATTCAAGAGAATAGATATCCATAACAAAGTTCATAGAATACCTAAACTTTTGTGATTACAAGAATTAGAATTCGTGGATTGTAGCAACCACGTGCCTCCAATCACCTAGATTCACCGTATAACTCCAAATTACCAAAACTATGGATGAGAATTATTCCCTCCTTGCTCCTGGACGTTTTACAGCATGTACTAGACTTTTGGGATGATAAAAATGGTTTGGTATTAGTTTTGGTGTAAACTAATACAATTTTTGTTGTGTCACACCTAGTAAACTAGGACTATATAGCCACAAATTCTTGCTCTACTGACAAAAAACGTTCTCCACAAGTTAATTGCAAGAAATGATCGGCCTCTAATGATTATGGGGAGTTAAGGCAACAATAAATGCAACTTTGTATAACTGCGGTTCATGCAACCGGATCGGTTGCGCTTTTGACCATTTGCCAGCCGGATCGGTTACGGGTTACGACCGATCGGCTGCTTCTTGCTGATTTGACTTTTGTTGACTTTTTCGCTTATACGCTTGTTTCTTTGCTCTTGTTGATGATTTCCAAGGCAAAACTTGATCTTTCCTTGCTGTAAATACTTAGAAATCATTATGCTTCAGAATCATTGAGTCCAAAAGCTTCCTTTTACTACTTCCTTCCTCAGAATCTTCCAAATGTGCATAAAAACTTCATTTCTTCATCATTCGCGATACCTGGCTACATATATACATACACAATACGCATCTTTTGCTCTTTTGCAATAGTTATGAGTAAATATAGCCGATTATCATGCACAAAACCAACAATAATGCTACTAAAAACATGTTCATTTTAGGCGTTATCACACCTTTAAAAATACATACATATACATATACATACAATATGTGGAAAACTAAAAGGGGGTTGAATAGTTTTACTGTTTAAAAACTTAATTATTTCGAAAATTTATTGTGAGATCAATCAATGTAGATAAATGATGTGTTAGTGAAAAATGAATAATATGTAAGCAATAGATACTATGTAAATAAGGAAAGAAACAATCAAACCACGACAAAGTTGTTTATAGTGGTTTGTTCTACAAGGACTCGTTTTCCTTGTCCTACTACACTCCCCGAGTCTCCAACTCGAGAGTTATCTTTACTAATCAACAAGCTCCTTTAACCGGTGGAGAAAACCTTTACACGTCGCTTTCACAATATTTCTGACACAAAGCTAGATGTCGAGTTCTTTTACAAGGGTACAACCACTCCCAACACACTATGTATTTTGAGGACTAAAATACTATCCACTTATACTCAGAGGTTTAAGATGGTTTGGTACAACAATGGTGTATGAACAATAATGATTCACACAACAACAAAACAAACAAGCCTTCCAACTATTTATTGACGCTTTATTATGCCTTGATTTTCTTTGATATAAAAGATGATCACTAAAATGAAATGAAACTGAGTTAGATGTAATAGAATGAGAGAATGTATGTGTTTTATGCTAATGAGGGATGAAGAAACAACTTGGGTTGGCTTGCTATTTATAGGCTAAGTGATCAGCAAGATCACGGACTGGACGGAACCAAAAAAAGGGGTCAGCCCTTTGTAAAATTTGGTTCCGCCAGTCTGACAGTAAAGATCACAAAAATATTTCAAAGATCATCCAAATCACTACAAGGTAATGTAAGATATGATGAGCGAATATCTAAACAAAATATTTTATAAAATCCTCTAAAGATTTCGAATGTGATGCAAGCCATGATGTAATGTGTAGTTTTCCATTTATATAATTAATATGTTATATAAGTAAATACTTATGTAATGTTATGTTTAAGAAACTAAACATACTTGTTCTAAAAATGTTGATGCACATTATAGTTTAGAAGGATATTAATGTTAATTGATATGTAGCTAATCAAAATGTGATAAGATGTGAATGCTTAAGTGATGAAGACTTTATTTAAGAAAGGCTTGTTTTAATGTCTATTAATCTTGAGAAGCTTTATACTTTACAAAATTGAAATTTAATTTTGTCGTTAACAAAACAAGGTAAAGATCATAAGATATAAATAACGTTTTAGGACGATATTTGTATTAAAAATCTTCCCCTTTTTGTTGAGGACAAACATAAATTTTATTTTTATCAAAGTTGTAAAGATGTACAAGAATTATAAAAATATGAGATTAATTTGAACTTGGAAGAACTAGTTAGTTAAAAAAAGTTGACAATCAAAAAGGTTATTTTATCTTCTGACTAGTTGGACTTTTGTTTGTCCAATATTTGATCTTCTACAATTTTGACTTTTGAAAGTAAAAACATGATGTTGACTTGTTGTAAGTCAATGGTTAAGTTCAATAATATTATCTCCCTTTTTGTCAAAACAAAAAGAAGAGGCGAGTCGGAACATGCAATGAGCCCGAGACAAATTTTCCCCCTTGGCCAATGCTCCCCCTTAATTGGGTGAAAAGAGAAAGATGCATGGATTGTGAAAAGCTACAAAAGAAAGGTTAGTAACATTCATCATCACAAGTATACAAATAATTCCAACCAACAAGTAATCACCAACAACAATATAAGAAACATCATTCATTAGTTAAAATTTTTATGACTTAAAATTCATAAAATGGAACATAATAGAGATGTTGATACATAAAAGAAATCCAAAAAAATAAATAATAAAAAAAATCCTAGAAATATAACTTAGAAAATAAAAAGTCCTAAAAATAAAGCAAGAACCATCCTATTGAGGAGGAGGATGAGAAAGTGCGTTAATACGCTCAAGGATATGTTTGAGGGTGAACCTCATTTCATCTTGTAACTCGTGGACCATGATTCGGGTCCTTTCACTAAGATAGGTGGTGCACTCACAATGGGAGCAACCATGTCGAGGTAGAATAGTAGGATCATTGTTTGGTGGTGGAACATTTGTGGAAGTATTGTCGGTAGTTTATGGAGTAATGAGGGAATAAAGCAAAGCATTTTGCATTTTTAATGCTTCATTTAGATGAGAATCCACCATGTTTGAAAAGGCATGGAAGTTTTCTAGATGAGCTTGTATCTCTACTTGAGATTGTGGGTGGTCTTCCCACATTGACTCATCAATATCATCAATATATGGGGAAAAGGATGTATGTGGTAGAGCATGATCTCCATAGAGTGGCCCATGGATATCGTTGTGGATTTTGTGGAAGAGACGAGGTCTAGGTTCATTTTAAAAAAGGGGCGGTTGGTTCAAATGTTGCTCTTGGTGGTTCATGAGCGATACACTCAATGGTTTCGAAAGATGGAAGTGTTGGTGGATTTGTGGGCCTAGGAGGTAGGTCTTCCAAGTCATCCAAAAGCTGATTTGGAGATGTTGGTGGAGATGAGAAGAGTTCAATATGTACAAGCTTTGGAGATTTTGGTGGTGATGGTGTTTTTGATGATTGTATTGGAGTCGGTGGAGGAGAGGTGACAATTGGTGTTTTAGTAGGTGGTGGAGTGGTAATGATAATGGGTGATTTTGGTGGTGGAGTTGGAGTACTAAAGGTGAAGAAGTTTTCATCTCTTATTAGAGATGAAATGTTGAGTTGTGATGATTCAGAGGAGGAACTAAGATTGACAAAACAACAAGTACTTACACTTATTCTTGTGGTTTTCTTGAGAGGTTTGGTTGATGGTGATGATGTAGATGACTTTGTCATTGTGATCAAGCTTATGCTAGGAAAAGAAGGAAGAAATTGTTGAGGTGTGAAAATGACCATCCTTGATGTCTTAATTTATAGGATCATGAGATTATGGAATTTTATGTTTGATTTGATGTTAAGACATACAAGTGAAGTGGTTCCTAATGATTTGGAAGAGTTTAAATGTATGTCAAATATCCCTAAGTCAATCCATACAAGAAGTGTTGAGCAAAATGAGCAAGATATGCAATAAATGAACTTCAATCATTGCAAAATCTTAGAAATTAGTCATCCACGGATTACAAGGAACCAAAATAATGGTTCCTTCCTTTATAGAAAAGGGTTCCTTGGGTGGATTTTGAGATTTTTTGAATTTTGGTGGGAAATGGATATCCTATTGGTCTAAGTAAGTTAAACTAGTCCTATAAATGAAAAGCAGTAAAAACTATCCTAAAAACAAAATTAGGTAAATTATGTTGCGGGAATTAGTAAAATTTAGCAACTTACATGCAGTGATCCACGGCACCAAAAAATTTCAAAGACGGAACCCACTTTTTGGTTCCATCTAGTCCGGCATTATGAACTTGGCGGCACCAAATTTTATAACGGGCGGAACCAAAATTGTATCATAAAAGTTTCCAAATTGTGTTTCATTATCGAATTCGCGTCCATGATCCGTTTGGATCGACACAATGTTAACACCTAGTTGATTTTGATTTTTCTTACTAAGTATTTCAAATTTATCAAAAGCTTCATTTTTAGTTTTCAAAAACTTTGTCCAGGTGAACCTTGAGTAATCATCTACTATGACTAAAGTGTAGAAGTTGCCTCCATAACTTTGTATAGCGGATGGACCGAACAAGTCCATATGCAAAAGCTCGAGACACCTAGATGTGGAAACCATGTTTTTAGCCTTATGGCTACTATGATTTTGTTTCCCAATTTTGCAAGCATCACAAAAGTGTTGGTCATATTTTAATTTGGGTAAGTTTCTAACTAGCTCTTTTGAGATAACGATTGAATGAGTCTCATATTAGCGTGACCTAGACGTCTATGCCAAAGGGTAGAGTTTATCATCTAAGGTTGTTAGTCAAAGTTTTTCTTTAAATGTTCTATCTATTTTCATGACATATATGTTATTTTTCCTAACTCCTTTTGCTATGGTGATACCATCTTTTTGTATTTTACTACCATTTTCTTCAAATAGTACTTTATACTTTTTATCACATAGTTGGCTAATACTAAGTAGACTAAATCCTAGTCTATCAACATGAGCAAAATTTTCAATAGTTAGAGAGTCATGAGCAATCGTACATTTTCCAATAATTTTGCTTTTGAGATTGCTACCAAAAGTAATATTACCTCCATCATGCTCTTGGTATGTTGACGAGAGGCTTTTATTTTTTGTCATGTGTCTTGAGCATCCGCTATCTTTTATCCATTCATCAGGCTCCATGACGACTTTTAAACATACCTATGAGACATATAACTCAAGCGTTTGGTCCCCAATATCTCATGGGTCCGTTTGGGTTAAACATACCATTTACTTGGTTCATGTAAGAAAATGATGCATATGGGTTCCATGGTATGTAATTAGGAGTTTGATATGGTCTAGGGTAGTTTTGATTTCAACCGGTATGTTGATAGTTGGGTTGTATGTTGTAGTTGTTTTAGGGAAAGGAGCGTTTGGCAATATGTGTTTTAAGCCTTTGTTGAGTGTTTTTATATCTAAATTCATTTTTTAAGCAAGTCATACTCATATTGTAACAACAGGTTTTTGTTTAATAATATCTTTAGATTTCTTAGTTACTTTGACTAATTCACTACGGTCCATTTTGCAAACTTGTTGTCCTTCTGCAGACACCACGAAACCAAATTTTACAACGGACGGACCCAAATTTTTGGTTCCGTCTGGTCTGTGCTGTATTGTTGCAGTTGGGACAGTTTGTTTGTCTTTTTCGGCCATTTTGGGTTGACGATTTGGAATTATTACTTCATTAATACCTAATCCACTTGTAATACCTAATCTTACTATTTCATCAGCACAAGAAATGTTTTTGTTAAATTTCTTAAATTTAGAGTTATGTTCGAAGAGAACCTCCTGTGTGAGTTTTAGCTTTTCTATCTCAAGACCAAGCTCTTGACATGATTTACAGCTATCGTAATTAGCCTTACCTTTTTTTAATCGTTTTGCCTTTTCTTTTAACTCATAAAATTCGTTTTCTAAAAATTCCTTTTTAGTCTATAAAAACTTGTTTTTAGTTATGAGTTTTAAGTAAATCTCACATAATTGATTATATTGTTTTTGCAATGTGTCATCATCAATGGAGGAGTAAGATGAGTCAGAATGAACCTCGTTTGATTCATGTGCCATGAGAGTGATCTCTTCCTTACTTGGTTCTTCATCATCATCACTTTCACTCCAAGCCCCGCTTACAAAAGCTCGTTGAGTTTTGCTTCTAGGTGGCTTGGGGAAATATCCTATTAGATGACTTGTATCACTGCATCTAAAGCACTTCCATTCACTTTTTCCCTTTTTGTCATCTTGGTCTTTCTGGAATGATTTCTTTTCTTATCGGGTTTGCTTTACAAACTTTCTTCTTCTTCTAAAGAACTTTTTGAAATCTCTTACGGCCATGGCATATTCCTCGTCTTCACTATCGGAGAAAGATTCTTCATCATCACTAGATTCCGATCTTGCCTTTAGAGCAACGGATTTGACTTTTTCTCTTTTGCCTTTGATGATTTCCGAATCATTTTCCATCACCATTTCATGTACTTTGAGGTTTTCAATTAGCTCGTCAAGTGACATTATTGAGAGATCTTTTGATTCCTCAATAGCCGTTACTTTTGCTCTCCACTTCAGATGGAGTACTCTAAGAAATTTCCAGACAAAGTTCTTGCTACGAAAAGATTCATCAAGTGCTTTAAGAGAAGTAACAATAGTATTAAAATGAGCAAATCCACAATCAATGGTTTCATCTTCAGGAATAACGAATTGTTCATACTGTTGAACAAGAAGATCAATTTTGTTATCCTTGGCTTGTGAATTCCCTTGATATGCAATTATTAAAGATTCCCAAATATCTTTGGCGGTTTGATACATAAAAATTCTTTCACATTATTTTCTAGGCAAAGCATTATAAAGCGTCATTTTAGCTTCATTATTTTTAGCTATTAAGTTTTTTTGTTCATCATTTAATTTATCTTTTGTTGTGAAATTAAAATCACCTTTAATGATAACAAACCAAAGATCTATATCTTTTGATTTCACATATGTTTCAAAACGGTTTTTCCAATAGATAAATCCATTTGTTTCAAAAAGTGGTGGTCTTTGCATAGATTTCCCTTCTTTAAAGTTTTCAGAATCCATGGATCATTTCAAGTTTATAAAATATACTATATTTTAGAAAAGCTTGAGCAACGAAGCTCTGGTACCAATTGTGGAAAACTAGGAGGGGGTTGAATAGTTTTACCATTTAAAAACATAATTGTTTCGAAAATTTATTGTGAGATCAATCAATGTAGATAAATGATGTGTTAGTGAAAAATGAATAATATGTAGCAATAGATACTATGTAAGTAAGGAAAGAAACAATTAAATCACGGCAAAGTTGTTTATAGTGGTCCGGTCTACAAGGACTCTTTTTCTTTGTCCTACTCCACTCCCCGAGTCTCCAACTCGAGAGTTATCTTCACTAATCAACAAGATCCTTTAACCGGTGGAGAAAACCTTTACACGTCGCTTACACAATATTTCTGACACAAAGCTAGATGTCGAGTTATTTTACAAGGGTACAACCACTCCCAACACACTATGTATTTTGAGGAATAAAATACTAACCACTCACACTCAGAGGTTTAGGATGGTTTGGTACAACAATGGTGTATGAGCAATAATGATTCACATAACAACAAAACAAACAAGCCTTCCAACTATTTGTTGAAGCTTGATTATGCCTTGATCTTTTTTGCTACAAAAGATGATCATTAAAATGAAATGAAACTGAGTTAGATATAATAGAATGAGAGAATGTATGTGTTTTATGCTAATGAGGAAAAAACTTGGGTTGGCTTGCTATTTATGGGCCAAGTGATCAGCAAGATTACAGACTGGACATAACCAAAAAAAGGGGTCCACCATTTATAAAATTTGGTTCCGCCAGTCTAACAGTAAAGATCACAAAAAATCTTTCAAAGATCATCCAAATCACTCCAAGATTATGTAAGATATGATGAGCGAATATCTAAACAAAATTTTCTATAAAATTTTCTAAAGATTTCCAGTGTCATGCAAGCCATGATGTAATGTGTAGTTTCCCATTTTTAGAATCAATATGTTATATAAGTAAATACTTATATAATGTTATGTTTAAGAAACTAAACATATTTGTTCTAAAAATGTTGATGCACATTATAGTTTAGAAGGATATCAATGTTAATTGATATGTAGCTAATCAAAATGTGATAAGATATAAATGCTTAAGTGATGAAGACTTTATTTAAGAAAAGCTTGTTGATAACATCAAATAGTCCTGAATATTAAGTGTCAATTTCCCTCGCTAATGCTTGTATTTTATACCATTTATATGGATTTACGCTTGTTTTCCTTTATATTTCACTTTCAGGTAAATTACGAGCATTGGAGCTAATGAGACACGGATTTGGAGATTCTCATAGAGATTTATGATAGTATGCCTACTGTGAAGAAGCTACGGCGTAACTTCATCTCTCACATTATGTCGTAGCTAGCGCGTTGACTCAGAAGGCCAACTCAACATCAATTACGGCGTAACTCCCAACTAAGGATTACGCCGTAACCAACTAGGTCAAGAAATATTTCATGCCACCATCAGATACGCCGTAACTCCTTTCAATGACTACGGCGTAATCATACCAAATGTAACCTGTATTGAAGATACGGCATAACCCTTTCTAAGTGTTACGCCGTAACCAGTTTAACGAGAGCATAATTGAGGAATTATTGAAATTACGGTGTAACTCCCAACTCATGTTACGCCGTAACTAGATCGTGCCTATAAATACCAACCCTAATTTATGCATTTCACATCATTCACTTCACACCAAAAAGCAGAGAATGTCAAGAAGGGTCCAAAGGCAGATCTTGAAAAGCATACGGAGCCATCTCCTAGGGAGAAATCACTCCATAATGATAAGCATTAGCGATTATTTTATCTTTGATTTTCGATTCATGTATTTCATTATGTCAAACATTGAATCTTTGGTTTCTTTTAATATGATCGGCTAAGCACCTTTGGTGCTAGCGTAGTTATGATTCCTTAATAGTTTTGTTTATGTTTTCATGCTTCCGTATAATTGTTTCTAGTGTATGCATGCATAGTTCGATGATGGTTACCCTAGCTTCGGTAGTTTTGAATGGTGATCATATCTAGTTGTTTAGGAGAATTGACCAACTGACCCTAAGTAGTTAGGCTGAGTAGGGGAGGGTAAGAATTGACCAACTGACGACCCTTCCTCGCTTGTGCGAACTGACAAATGATCGCCGGTCGTTTGATGAACTTAAGAAGTTAGGGATGAGTGTCTAAGATTCTAGCGCCCGGGCACTCATTATTTCGAATCTTGCATGTAGAGGTACTTAATGACTTGGCTTATGGGACTAAAAACAACTCGACTTTCAAGGGTAGTAGCTGGATCTTGGGTGGAAGCCTTTGCTGATAGGTTAGGACGAACTGACCAAATGTTATCCTAGAGACTTAAACCCCCACTTGAATCAATTGGAAGTAGTAAAATGTTAGCACACTTCACCTCTATTGATCACAACCACTATTTACTTTTCGCATTTTATTTCTTGTTTTCTAGTTAATTAATCATTTCAAACCTTAAAACAATTAAAACCAGTGACACTTACACTTAATTAGAATCCGCTCACGTAGCTCTTGGGACGACCTCGGTTTACCGATTACTACACTACACACGACCGGATACACTACCCGTGAGTGCATAAGGTGGACCATAGGTAAACGAGACTTTATAAATATTAAAACATGGTCAGAATCCTGCATCACTTGTTTTAATGTCTATTAATCTTGACAAACTTTATACTTTATAAAAATGAAATTTACTTTTGTCGTTAAGAAAACAAGGTAAATATCATAAGATATAAATAACATTCTAGGACGATATTTGTATTAGCACAATAAAAATACAAAAAAGAAAATACTTTTGTCCTTTCCTCTTGCTTAGATGGCCCCCTCTCTATATTTGGCAAGTTAGACAATCTTGTTCGTATGTCATTTCCATTTTAGTGTTAACTCATTCCTAAGCTAACATGTGATATCCAAGTCTCTCACAAACTCATACATACTCAATCTTGATGGCATATATACATCAAGAATCACAAAAACGAGAACACTCAAGGTCTTTTATAGCTAAATGTTTACTATACATGCATAAATTAGATTTAAACTTTACTCAAAGTGCCATTATATATACCTAAGGTACCTAACTCTTGTTCATTCACTACAAGCTTAAAAGCAAAACACACAAACACATTCCTCCTTGTTCTCTCTTGATTATATCAGAAAGAAGGGAAGAAAGGGCAAGAGAATTTGGTCTTTGGCTTATTTTATTACTTATTGGGTAGCTTATTTAGTAAGGGTTAAGTCTTGCAGCTCATATTTTGGGTTTTAGTTAGTGTTCTTGAGCTCTTTTGAACAATCAATCACCACTACATATTGTAAGCTTCAAATACTCTTCTATACTCCTTTTATTATATTTATATGCATGTATTAATTATTGTAGCACTCATATATGCTTGTAGCGTTGATAAATTTTGTATAAAGTTAGAAAAAATCTCACAGTTTCTGTCTCAGAAAATCAGTCACATAAATCGACCTTGAAACCCTATCTAGACATTACTATGAACCTTTCCAATTTTTTAAACCTACATATATGTCTTAAGTTTATTTCTTGAAATTTTCATAATTTTTGGAGTTGATTTGATATTTTTAATATGGACAATTTTATCTATGTCCTTACAAAACATGTAAATTACATCAATATCCTTACAAATTTTATAATTACGTCAATATCGTTCTAAAACTCAATAACACTCAATTTTGCCCAAAAGACAATTAAGTTATATTTTTTATGATTAAACTGTCATTCACCTCTTAACTAATAAGTTAAATGACTATTTAACCCTCACGGAGTTATACTTGTTCTTTCATCTTGAGGCGGGCACCGATTTAATAGTGTACTTCAGATATGGGAGAGGAAGGCACGTTAAAGGAAAATAATGTATCTATTCCAAATACAAATAACAATTTCACAAGTATCCCAAAATTCGATCCACGATAATAATCCGCACAAGATATGATTTTTCTTATCTTTTAATAATGGTATAGTGATTTAGGAAAACCAATTATAAGTACGTGTACTATTGGGAAACTCAAATGTATTATATTTGAATCCTCGGGTCGTTCTCCCAACGAAGGATGAATGGAGTTTAAAACTCACGTCGCGTAATTCGGGTTTTGAATAGTTAAAAGAGATTTTGGTGATTTCTAAACTACGGGGCAAGGAAAAGTAATGAGAAGAAATTAAAACTTCTAAACCTATAGTGCAAACAAGGAATTTTAACTAAGGATGCAAATGACAACTAAAAACGTAAATAACGTAATTATTAAAACATATACTAAAAGGCAATCTAATCTATTAAAACTCTTAAAAGTGATCTAATATTTTTCTATAGCTAAAAATGTATTTTGAAAATTATCTAAAATTTAAAACTAATTTTTTTGGTTTTTCTTGTTTTTATTTGAATTAAAAACTAATTTTGGACTTTTAACATAGATTGAAAATGCTAAAAATTATGAAAACTTAAAAGAAAATTGTAAAACTATTTTTAAAAAATCTATATTAACTAATAATAATTTTCAAAACTGAAATTGTATTTTTTTGACTTTTTCTCTATTTTTATGAATTTTAAACTAATTAAAACTAATTAAATGTCTAGAAAATACTAAATTAACTCTGAAAAATTTGGAAAAATACTTTTCCTGACTTTTTGATTTTTATAAACCTAAGAAAATTGAAATGATATTTTTGTGAACATTTTCTGCTTTATTTCAATTAAAAACTATTTAAAAATACTAAAAACTGTTTTTAAATGCATAAAAATTGTAATAAGTTAGGAAAATTATGAAAAATTACAGAAAAGTCTTAAATGCTACTGTGAATCTATGAAAAATATCAAACACAACCAGTGATCACAGATTAATCTATATGCAGGGTAACTGATGTGAAAAGCTAATATGAAATAAGCACTAAGCTACCATAAACTACAAACATTTATAATAAGCTTAAACCAACTAAAAGTAATCTAATTCAACTGATAAGGAACAAATAAGCATAAGCAATAAGCAAAATGAACACTACATGGTAACTGTTATGACAGCAGAAAAGGGAAGAAGAAGCAGTTTTGCAGGCCTAAATTAAGCTAAAGGAAAAGCTCTAAAGTGGAACTAAGCTCAGAATCCTAAAGCTAGTACTACAAGCTTTCTAAAACACCCAATCTAATTCCAATATCTCAACTAGATAGGCTGAAAAGTGAATGAGAAAAACTACTTTATGCCAACAAACTGGTGGTGCAGAGCATGACAGTCCTAAAGGGGACTTTTCTAACTTATTTTTCAGCACTAAAAATAGTTTCAAATTGCAAAAGCTCAGCTGATTCATGAAGATAAGCAACTAAACTCTCTATAAAACTGATTTTTATCAATTTCCAAAAGCTTATGATGCTCTAAAATGGGTCTTGAACAGGTCCACTTGGACAGAAATAAAACTCATTTGACTTTTATGAAAACAGTAAACTTGACTTAAATAAATTTAATTTGATCCTAAGCAAAGGCGGAGCCACGGGGGGGTCACGGTGGGCAAGTGCCCCCCTAACCCAAAAACTTGTAGTGTATATTTTTTGATATATTGAGGTATCTGTTGAATTTGCCCCCTAGAAATTGTCTGCCCTCTTCTAATTTGAAAGTCAAAATAAAGTTTTAGACCATTTTTTGAAGTGCATGTTTTATTTTTTGAAACATCGAAGAAGATAAACTCAAAAACGCTATTTTTGGAATATTGAAGCTTTTTTTAAACAATGGCGGAGGTAGAAGACGAGTAGACGACACTGAAGAGAAATAAATGAAAAGAATAATTTTATATATTTGTTGTGTGGCTGTGTCACATCACACCACGTGGGTTACAGTTGACAGTTGAAATGGATTCATTTTTAGAAAAAAAGAAAATGATTATCTATGTAACTTTTTTCAAAAATATAAACTGTTGGGTTTTTGGTTGTTTTACTTGTTCAAAAAATTTTATTTATTTTTTCACGCTACACTATACTCCGTATTACTCCCTCCGTCCCATAAAAACTGTCCAGTTTGACTTTTTTAAGTCTTTCTTTCTCAACTTTGACCTTAAATATTTTTGTTTGCGTTATATAATATTTTGAGAAAATCATACCAATGAACATACATTTAAATCCCAATCCATTCATATATTTTTCATCAAGTGTTGTATAACGTAAACAAAATTATTTAAAGTCAAAGTTGAAAAAGAAAGACTAAAAAAAGTCAAACTGGACAGTTTTTATGGGACGGAGGTAGTATCTATGATGGGCAATGGAAGTTTAGTTCAATAAAAAAAAGACCATTGAAGTCATTTTATAGTTATAAAAATTTATCTTTTATTAATAACATGTTAAAATATATGTTAGTTATACTTGTTCATACATAGTGTCAAGATTCCCAAATATGCTTTTATAGTTAATCATCATAAGTTTTCCATGATCGGGTGATATTTTTTAGTAGTTATTGAATACGATAAGACAATTGATGTTTTTCTTTCAAGAAATTTACGACGACAACATCGTTTTAAGTGATTTATGGTCAAAAGAGAAGGGGTTTTCAACAAATCCAACCCTGCTCGTTCTATTTTCAAAATAACGTAAAATAAAAATTCTTTTTTGCCCCCCCTTAAAATATTTTCTGGCTCTGCCCCTGATCCTAAGTGACTGAAAATGGAATACTAAGCTATTTTAAGACTTAATAAAGCTGAATTAACAGCTTCTAAACCTAACTCTAAAATGATGCAGCCTAAATTATCCTAAAACTAGATGTGATAAATTTTAAAGAGTAACCTTGACTTTTAATGAAATACTAATGCACATTATGATCAACCTAACCTACATGGATCTATTGTGGACTAACACAACTAGAGATAACACCTAAAACAGACTCTAAATTGGAAATCCAACATAAACCAAACACCCCCTTATATGTGACTAAATTGCTAGTTCTTTTAAGAAAACTTTATGAAATCTGACTTTTACTGAATTAACAACGTAAATCAACATAAAACTTAATATTTTAACACATTAAAAACATAAATGAAAGTGAAACTGATTTTGACTTGAGCTTTGACTTTTCTTGACTTTTTTGCAAAACTTTGAATTAAGACAATGTTAAGCTCACATAAGCTTATATGAGCTTAAGTGGACAGTAAATGAGCTTATGAAACAGTAATAACCAGTAATAATGAGATTAAAGTAACTTGAGACAAAGTAAAAAAAAAATTGAAAAGCTTTATTTGAATTTATGGAACTGAGAGTACAACTGTAAAATTACATCTAATTTTGAAAAGTAATGAACAAGACTGAAAAATAAAATGGTTACAGTATCTATACTACATATAATGCACGAAGGCACCTCACTCTTAATTTTAAGACGTACAAGAAATTTAGCATGGTTTACAACACTTTAATGCGCCCAATTTCAGAATTACAACAAAGTAAGCATATTGTACAACAAAATAAAGCGTGGTGTCATTTTAAGACCAAAATTCTATCGAACAACATTAATGCTATTAAACACACCCCTTCACCAAAAATTACAACCATTTAAGCACAATGTACAATAGCTGCAACCAATTTTCAGATTTACAACAAAATAAGCATAGTGTACAACAAAATAGGCATGATGTAATTTTCAGACTTACAACATTAATGCTATTAAACTGGTCATTGTTATTAATGACTATAATGACTACTACTTACAAGAAAAGAAACATAATGTACAACACTTTAATGCACATAATTTTCAGACGTACAAGACAAAAAACATAGTATACAACAAAACACCACATTAATGCTATTTAATGTGGTCGATTATTTAACTGGTCAATAAATATAATTAATAAAATTATTAAAACACCCTTTACATAAAAAATACAAATTATCAAGCATATTGTACAACCAAATTAAACACGATTCCTGCATTAAATTTCACTACTACAAATAATAAAGCACATTATACAAATATTCAAGCCCGAACGGGCGCGGACCAAATGGGCTCGAGCCCGAGCAGAAAATGGCCAACGGGTTCGAGCCCGAACGGGCACGGGCTATACGAAATTCTTGATATCTGTAAATTTATTGTTAAAAAGAATATAATAAACTAAAATACATTATTCATCAAAAAAATTTATTTCAGGATACCCCGCTGCAACGCGCGGGTACCCTGCTAGTTCTAATAACGTGAAAAGTGAACAATCTCTACTGTGATGATGAAGGTCCTTTTATAAGCTGAGTTGAGGAGCTAGGGATGCTTCTGGATGCTCTCTTTTCGACCCTTGATCTCATCTCCACATCACCAAATTCAATCTACACCTTTGGATCACTGTTGTGATGTGTCAACACCAATAGGAAGCTGGGATTTTGCCATGTTGGCAATCCAAGGGTGTCATACCCTCTGACACGTTGTCAGATGCATCTAGAAGCACTTAGTTGTACGGGTAAAATTGGTGGGAGCAAGGTAAGTGTGAATTGAAGAAGATAAACAGTAACTAATAGTTATTCTTTTAGGCGCGTTTTTTTTTTCTTTTATTGGGTATTTGACTGGGGGTGAGTATTTCGTTGACTGGTCAAGGTAATTTAAGGGGAGGGTCAATGTTATTTTTGTGGAAGGTTCAAACGAGGGGATGGCAGGGAGTTCAGGGTTGTTGGGAATGTTACTAACAATTACCACTGATAAGCTATGGAAGACACTGCTAAAGATTACACTGGCAGTGGAAACTCATTACCACTGCCAGTACAAATATTACCACTGCTGTTAGGATAATTGTTAATATTCGTGTATTGATAAGTATAGAAAAGATCATGTGTATATTCTATATTGTTAGCTTTATACTTATCTTGTAAAGGACTCCTTGTGCTGTAAAAGGAGATCCTAGGTCATTGCTTAGGAGATATACAATTACGAAGTATTCAAGTAAGCTTCAAGGTGTAACCCTAGTGATAATCAAGATCACTCGTATTATTCTTAATAATATTGGAGCTTAAGCTTTGTGTTAAACTGTTCTCACTTACATTACATCATACAAACCATCTTCTAGTATTACTAAGTATATTCTGTGTGCTTGTTAATATATATCAAAATATCACTAACACAAGGTGTGTGTTTAGATCCATCAAGTGGTATCAGAGCGAAGGTTCTGATATTTTGATTTAGAAGATCCAAGGAATAAGCTTAACCTACTCACTCAAATCAATGAAGATGGAAAACAACCAGTCCAACTCTGCTCCCAGGCTTCCTAAGCTCAAACTTAATGAGTTTGAGATGTGGAGGATACTGATTGAGCAATAGTTTCTCATTCAAGACTATGCTCTGTGGGAGATCATTTTAAATGGTAATTCTTTCAAGCCTCAGAAGAAGACTGAGAAAGTTTGTGACACAGAAGTTGTAACTCTTACTGCACCTGAAACTACTGATGAAACAGTAAAGAAGAAGAATGACCTAAAGGCCAGAAGTTTGTTACTAATGACTCTTCCTAGAGACCAGATCATTGCTTTCAGCAAATTCCAGACAACAAAAGAGCTTTTTGAAGAGATTTGCTCAGTGTTTGGTGGCAATGATGCTACAAAGAAGACACATAAGACATTGTTGAAGCAAAGTTATGAAAACTTCTCTGCTTCAAGCAATGAATCACTTGACAGCATCTTCACCAAACTCCAGAAGATTGTCACACAATTGACTGTGTTTGGAATTGAGGTAGACAAGGAAGACCTCAATCTGAAGTTTCTAAGAAGTTTGCCTTCTGAGTTTCATACTAATGTTACAGTCTGGGAAAATAAACCAGAGATTGAAACTATGAAGCTCAATGATCTCTACAACAACTTCAAACTCATTGAACAAAGATTGAAGAAGGCAGGTAAACTTGGTACAACCTCTAGTAGCTTGGCATTGTTGTCAACTTCTGTTGACAGTGATGATTCTGAAGATGACTGTGATGATGATTTTGCCACTGCTGGTTCTACTGTTTCCACTAGTAATGCTATGGTTACCACTGCAGGTTCAAAGAAGAAGGTTGTTGGTATTGGAAATCCTACCTTCTATTCTTTTATCTCCACTCAAGTTAATGGCTCTATATTAACTCATGAAGACATAGAGCAAATTGATGAAGATGACTTGGAGGAGATGGACATAAAATGGCAAATTGCTCTTCTTAGCATGAGGGCTAGGAAATTCTACAAGAAGACTGGCAAGCCAATCACATCAATGGGAGTGAAACTGCAGGGTTTGATAAAAAGAAAGTAGAATGTTTTAACTGTCACAAGTTGGGGCATTTTGCTAGAGAATGCAGAAGACCAAGGAACCAGGACAAAAGGTCTACTTGGTACAAGCAAAAGAAAGAACCAATAGTGGAGGAACCAAAGGCAATGCTGGCAATTGATGGTGTGAGCTATGATTGGAGTTTCATGGCTGATGATCAAGAGGAACAACCTTCAGATGCTGCTTTTATGGCTACAGAACATGCTCTCATGGCTTTCTCTGACTCTGAGGTACAAAACTTTAAAAGTTGTTCTAAATCATGTAGGGCTTCTAGAGAATGTGAAAGGCTTAGTGATTTATTTGACAAGGAAAGAACAGAGTTACATGCTGCTAATTATGCTGTGTCTAATCTTAGAAGAGGCATAGCTATATTAGAAAACCAATTAGAGCATTATAGAGAAAATGAGTCAAAATATAATGATGATATGATTATTCATAGAAGAGAATTAGATCATAAAACAGCAGTGAATGAGGCACTAAAAGAAAAGTTTGAGAAACTTAAAAAGATAAATGAGAATGTCAATTTGTCTATTGATACCTGTTATTTTCAGTCTAAGTCAATTGATAAAATTTGGGATGCTCAATTTACTAGTAAAGTTAAGTCAGGTATGGGCTACAATACTGTTCCACCATCACTAAGAGGTGTTCCAGCACCTCCAGGCATAGATTTAGCTCATACAGGCCTAGAAGAGTTTCAGGAACTTAAACGTGAATATGGTCCTATAAAGGACACATTTGTGAAAACTGAGGAACATGTTAAGCATGAAACTGATGTTTTTGAAAGTGCAAGTGTCTCATCTATTGTAGATGAGAATGTTAAAAAGAATGTAGAGGCTTCTATCCCAAAAGTTGTGAATACTATTACAAAGGAACCTAGGAAACAAGCTAATAAACCTAGACTAGCTGTAAGGTATGCTGAGATGTATAGGAACAAGTCATCAGCTCATAGGGGTAACCAGAGGAGTTGGAATCATGTCAAATCTCAACAACTAGGTAGTGATTTTGTGATGTACAACAAAGCATGTTATATCTGTGGTAGCTTTTATCATTTACATGCTAACTGTGACTATCATTTTGGGAGAAGGGAAGTTCATGGGAATAAAAGGGTGGAGTCTTACAAGTTTCAAAACAATTTACACCCTAATTCACACAGCAAAATGATCCCAAGAGCAGTTCTATTGAGAAGTGGTCTTAAAACTTTTGCCACTGCTAAAACTGTTAACGCTGCTCACCTTAAATCATCTGTTAAAAGTGCAAAATCCAAAACAACTTTTGCAAAATCTACACAAACAAGGAAAAGGTCTTTTCAAATAAAAGGGTTCAATATAACCAACAGTGGGTACCAAAAACTAAGCCAGTAGTTACCACTGCTCAACCAAAAGTTCCCACTGCAAGGGTTGTAAACAAGACCAAGGGAAACATGGGACATGCTGTGAAGGCCTCAGCACGTTAGGAATGGAAACCTAAAGGAAAAACCTCATCAACCAATCCCAATGGTGTATCAATGACCTTTGATAGATATAACTATATTGATACACGAGGCAGATCCAAGTCAATCATGGCTTGGGACCTCAAAGGAAACTAACTCCTTTCTTATATGTGCAGGAACATCCAAGGACAAAAAGATCAGATCAAGGCTACACAGACAGTGGATGTTCAAGGTACATGACTGGCAACAAGTCCTATCTCTCAGATTTTAAACATTATGATGGACAGTATGTCAACTTTGGAGGTGGAGTTAATGATAATGTCACTGGTTAATGAGTAATAAATGAAAACCAGTTTGATGCAAGAAATCTTAAACAGCAGAAAAGCATGGATCATTATTATTATTAAACAAATTTGCACACATAGTGTAGAGAGTACATCCATCAGGTTCATACAACCAGCATCATTACAGGAACAACTGAAAAAAACATACAACAACCTACTACAGACACAAGCTTCACTTCCTACCCCAACCCTACCCCAACCTAACCACCATCTGCCACCCAAGGCTTCTTAGGGAAGGCCCACTCTGGCATCACTTTGGGCACCATTCGCCTATCAAACACTCTCCACACCTTGGGGGATGCTAGTCCAATCACCCTTCCTCCAACAGGTGGTGAGGATGATGAAGGACCCTCTGCTGGTGGTGCTGTCAACAGTGGTACAGAAGGTGGTGCTTGTAGCTCTCCTGGTGGAAGCACTATTGCAAGGGGTGGAATCACAAGGGCTCTAGAAGCGGCTTCATCATCAGACTCTTCATAAGGTGATACATAGGAGCTAATGTCTGAGCTGCATTCCTTGATAGCATCCTCAGGCATTGGTTTGAGTGATGATGGACAAGCAATTGCAGGGGTAGTGCTCATGGACAAATGGTTTCTTTTTCTTGATGAAACCTCTGCAAACACCTCTATCTTTGTCTTACCTGGATTGTTAAGAACATAATGCCAAGCATCATCATCCCAAAAGCTATCCGAAAATAAGCTGTCAGATGAGACATTGATTGGGTTTGAATTGCTCATGGTGATTTTTGGTAAAGCAAATTTTTAGAGATTTTAGGAGGAGAGAAGTGTTGGTGTGTTGAAGTATGTGGGTCTAATACTCTTAAATAGAGGTTAAGATGGAATCAGAAAGTTAATGTGGGGAAGGTGTAAGTGGTTGAGGAGTAAATGAAGTCTTTTGACTTTGGTAAATACTTCAGTGACTAGAAGTTGACCATATTGACTTAGAATTGGCTACCCACCGCTAAGTATATAAATTCACTTCTAGTTATTTCTAACCACTTCTAACCTTAACAATACTTTCAGTGTGTGGTTTATGTTTGTGTTATACATGTTTGAAGGATTATATATTGAAGTTATTGGTGTTTTGTGCTTGTATTTTTAGTTGTCCACTAATTTTTATGCAGAGTTTGAGCCTAACAGTGGAAACTATAATGCAAGCAGTGGTAAAAGTTACTCTCACAGTGGAAAAAGTAAAACAAAGAAACTTTATTCCATTCATGAAGAGGATTCATTAGTGCTTCCACTCACAAACAAGACACAAAAGACACAATCTAACACATCCTACATTCCTACACTCTACACCAGTTACTCCATTGGCTTCTTGCCCTTGCCCTGATACTCATGCTTGTTCTTGTATGCTCTCATCCTCTTGTTCTCAAAGGTTGACTGCATTCTTGGACAAGCAAGACCAAGAACTTGTGGAGGAGGCCATGGTAGTCTTGCAGGTTTCTCTGGTATGGAGATTTTCTTCATGTTGGAGATAGCTGTTCCCAAAGCCTTTGACAGAGCACTTGATAACTTCTTAGACAAGGCATATGTTTTATCATCATCATCATCATCATCTGATGAACTGGAGTAGAACTCAATAGAAGGTGCACGGTTGGCAATAGGCTTCACAGTCTTCTTAGTTGGCTCCTTGGAAGAAGAGCTTGTGGAATAGCATGGAATGTATTCCCACTCTGATATTTTTGTGTCAGAGGAGGAATCTGAAGAGATGTCAATGATGTCTGGAAGATTGCTCATGGTGATCTTTAGGGTTCTTGTGCTGGTTCGAATGTGTTTTGATACAGATTATGCAGAATCTAATCACTTTATATAGGCAAAGTCAATCGAATGGTTAATTTAAGAAGATATTTACCTTTACCTATTTTGGTAAGTAAATATAGATATTATTGGATTGACTTTGAGAAGATATTGTATTAAAACAAGTCGGTTATGCATATTCTTTGTACTATACTAACACTTACAGGTTCATAACCAAGCAAAGATGGGAATTGATCTTAAAAGGTGTGTATCTGAGACATACAACAAATGGTTATTGATTTACCATGTCTAATCCACATAAGAATCAACTAGTCCAGAGCAAACGGCTACTGGTAAAGACTTGACAAATCCGTTTATGGTTAATAGTTTACCAAAAACTATATGGTCATCAACTCACCATATTCTATCTGATTAAGAGTTGGCTAGTCCATAGCAAACGGCTCATGGTAAAGACATATCAAATCCGTTGATAGCTGGTAGTTTGCTGAAAACTATGATAAGAGCAGTCAATTTTCATATGTTTTTCTTACCACTGCTCTTTGAAAATTTTTGTGAAAAATTACCACTGTTAGTTTACAGTTTCCACTGACAGTGTTATTTTTACCACTGTTGATCTAGCCGTTACAACTGTTGTGTCAGTAACAAATTTTTTACTAGCCGTTGAAGAGAAATTGATTTCCATATATATATATATAGGGTAAATTTTTAGAAGATTATCTACTTACCAAATTGATATTTATCCTCTAAAGATAAAACCTTTCCTTAGATAATCTTTCGTGCGCAACACTCTTAAACCCTACCACTATATATCTTTCTTCCTCAATTGGCTAGTTATTCTTTCAATTCTTACTGACCTACTACATTTTTCATCAAAAGTTTCTATGGCACCAATCACTTTTGCAGATGAGCACAACCAGGTGGCCTACTTGAAAAAGTCAAACGAGAAGAGTGACCCTGTTTTTCATCAGATTGTGGACTTTCTAAATACTACCCATATAAGGTATGCTTTACTGCTTAATCCCACAATCTATATCTCTCAAATCAAACAGTTTTGGACTTCTGTTCAGTCCATAACCATTGAAAATAGAGATACATATGAAACAGTGGATGCTCTTAGAGCCACTGTGGACGGGGTAACTATTAATGTTACTGAGGTATTCTTGAAGAGAATTCTCCAATTGGATGATCTCAATGGTATCATCACATTACCTATGCCAGACATTCATACACATCTTTCATCCATGGGGTATGATACCACTGACAAAAAGGCTACTTTCAAAAAGAGTGGTTTCTGTCCTCATTGGATATTTTTGATACATAATCTTTTACATTGCCTAAGTCCTAAGAAAGCTTCTTATGAACAATTCAGTTCAACAATGGCTTACCCTTTGGTTTGTCTAGCTTTAGATTGGACTTTTAATTGGTCAAAATATATTTTTATAAGTATGCAAGGCAATGTAAAGAGTTCACTGCTTAGGAGATATACAATTATGAAGTATTCAAGTAAGCTTCAAGGTGTAACCCTAGTGATAATCAAGATCACTCGTATTATTCTTAATAATATTGGAGCTTAAGCTTTGTGTTAAACTGTTCTTACTTACATTACATCATACAAACCATCTTCTAGTATTACTAAGTATATTCCGCGTGCTTATTAATATATATCAAAATATCACTAACACAAGGTGTGTGTTTAGATCTATCAAAGGTGTTGGCTAAGGGTGAAGGGTCAGTATTTGGTAAAGGCAAGGGTTCAAACGAGGTATATAATGGGCTTGGGCTAATTTTTCTATATGGGTATTTAGTAGATTTTGGTATTTTTTTGGTTTTTGATTTATTTAAGTAGTATAAAGTATAAGGATTAATGGTGTAGATTTGGAAATGGAAAGGGTGAAAAAGGTAAATTGGGATTGATGAGGGTATAAAGGGTACTAATGGTAAATAAGGGAAACTTGATGGTGGAAGTTGTAAATTATGGAAAGTTGAGGGGAAAAGTGAAATTTGGGAAAATGAGGGGTGTTTAAAATAACTAATACTCCCTTCGTTTAGAGATTTTAACAAGGAAAAATGGACTTAAAACGGATTAGATACGCTCTTTCCAAGACAAGTTTAAAATAACTAATATAACTTAATTTTTCTAAGGTTTCAAAGTAATGAAAACGCGTTTTTAATATATTTCTTAAACGAAAAACTTATGTAACTTGTTAAACCTCACTACAAGTATATAAAGGTGCTAAAACATCATAAAACGCATACACATATAGTGCATATTGCATATTCCCTAAAAAGACTTATATTTCTAGGTCGCGTTTGGATTCCAAGTTGATTTATTACGTTACACTTTTCCGCGTACTTTGACTATATGAGGTGAGTTTCATAGCCCCACTTTTACATGGGTTACTACTCATTTTAAATTAATTTGGGGTGAGAATACATGCTCGTTTACTTAAATACCTTTCTTGTTTTACTTAAATATATATTCGTTTACTTGAACACATTACTCGTTTACTTATTACATACTCAGTTACATTCTCTTGGACACAAGTACTTAAACTTTTACGTATTGCCTAAGTTACACAACTTTCCATTAAGTCCCCATTATCATGAACCATTAATGACGTAGTAAGAGCGAATGTTGTGAATAGATCTATTGGGTTGAAACCCCCGTCCGGGTAGTTTCCCTACTTGACTGGTACGTTAAACGAACACATAATCATTTAAGGAACTTGAGTGTTCACGAAAAGGAACACTTACAAGGGTACCAAAACTAGAAAATCTTAAGGCTTCGAGGTCATGAGTTTAGAAAAATAGTGATACATTTTTTTGTGACATTGTATTCGTTATAATGGTCATACACATTGAAATCTTGTGGTCCGCACTTGACATTTTCATTTACTTAAGCCTATAAACTCACCAACTTTATGTTGACATTTTAGCATGTATTTCTCAGGTTCGTAAGTTGCTTGGTTTGACATACATGGAGTCCATTCATAAATTCAACGTTGGCGGTTACATTCACGAAGATTTTCTGCATGGACTTATTCCATTTGGTTGCCCTTTCAAAAACTATATTTATGTTGCTGTAAAACTTGAGAACCTTGTATCAAAAACCTTAAGTTGTTTTAACAAATCAAATGAGGTATATTTTTTAAACTACTTATATAAAGGTTGTTCTTTTTACCTGTTGACTTTGTGCTATGAAGTCACACCCTCGGTTTCCATTCCATTGTGACATTTTGGGTGTGTGACAACTTTCATGCCTATTTACGAGGACCTTAGACTTAAAACCATTAGGAGCGATACTTGAAATTTTTGAAGTCCTCGCAACATACTTGACACCGGAATTCGAATCGGCCCAAACCAATAAGACACGAAGAACTTATGACCTGCTAAACTTGAATGAAACTCATTTTTGGACACTTTTTGAAAACGTAATATTAAAAAGTGAAACTTACATTTTAAGTCGTAAAACCTCACTACAAGTATATAAAAGTGATAAAACTTCATAAAACTCTTACGCATATAGTACATGTTGCATTTTCCTAAAAAGACTTATATTTCTAGGTAGCGTTTAGGATTCTCGGTTATTACACTACGTTACACTTTTCCGCATACTTTAACTATTTGAGGTGAGTTTCATAGCCCCACTTTTGCATGTTTTACTACTTGTTTTGAATTACTTTGGGATGACAATACATGCTCGTTTACTTAAATACCTTACTTGTTTTACTTAAATACATGTTCGTTTACTTTAACACATTAATCGTTTACTTATTACATGCTCAGTTACCTTATCTCGGTCACAAATACTTAAACTTTTACGTATTTATTAAGTTACACAACTTTCCATTAACCGTTAATTACGTAGTAAGCGCAAATGTTGTGAATATATCTATTGGGTTGAAACCCTCGTCCGGGTAGTTGGACTATTTGACTGGAACGTCAAACTGACGCATAATCATTTGAGTAACTCGTGTTCATAGAATGAAACATTTACACGGCATAAATACTAGAAACAATTAATGCTTTGGGGTCATGATCGCTTAAAGCAATAGTAACACATTTTCTATGATATTGTATTTGTTATAATGGTCATACCCTAAAATTTGGTCCGCACTTGACATTTAAATTTACTTAAACCTATAAACTCACCTACTTTATGTTGACTTTTTAGCATGTATTTCTCGGGTTCGTAGGTTGCTTGGTTTGGCATACATGGAGTCCCTTCATAGAGCCGTCGTTGGTGGTTACATTCACGAAGATTTTTCTGCATGGACTTATATCATTTGATTAATTTTTTTCTTTCCAAAAACTATATTGATGTTTCTGTGAAACTTGAGAACTTTATATTGAAAACCTGCCAGTTATATTATAGCCAAGGATGATATTTTAGTTATAGTGATGTTATAAGATTTATGCTAAGGTGGCAACCTTGTAACATATTAAAGTAATCTTCGTCTTTATCTTTGCAAAAAATCACACTCACAGTCCTTTGACTTAACTTCTGTTAATTTGATCTGTTAAATCTTCTCATATGCTATACACGCGAGGGTAAAGTTGTCCCATCCTCTTTCTCTCATTTTTTTATGTTTACTTCTATTGATTCCTTTGATTTTTTTATCAAATTACATGCACAGTTTATTTCATTTGCTTCATTGTTGATAAATCAACAACTATATACATAATCCATAAATCAATCCCACAACTATATACATAAACCACTAATCGCGAAAACATATTTCAGAAACTCCCCAAACAATACGCGTTTCAACTTAACCCAAATGACAAAACAAAAATAAAAAATCTTAAGACTAACCACTGTTGTTATAACCCACCACCGCAACCTACAACTTCAAAACCACCACCACTTTTAAATAAACTTATTGAACAAAATTACCAAAACAAACACTTCTTCTATACAATTATAAAATAAACAATTTTAGATTACTTTACCAAAATCTACATTTTGAGCAAATAGTATTGACCTGCTTGTCCCTTGGACTGTGAGTGACAATGGAAATGTAAGAGTGTACAACATGGATAACACTATAAACTGGTAATTTCATGTGGACCATCACTTATCTGTACACTCCATTGTGACTTGGATCCATTAGGACTTATACTATAAACTATGCTTATATACAACATAGACACATCCATTGGGACTTGAATCTATAAACTCATGTTTGGTAAAACAACTATGCTTATATACAACACAGACACGTCCACGTGGGTTCGTTTCTTAAGGACCTTCAACACAGCGAGCAACTATCCTTTGCTCTCCCCTTTTGCTCGCCCATTTCGTTAAAAGACAATCAACACAGCGAGCAGATCTTCCTCGCCACTCATTTGCTAGCCGATTCCAATACATTTTTTGTGCTAAAAGACAATCAAGACAGTGAGCAAACGTTTCTCGCCCCTTCAGTTTGCTCGCTTGGTAGATTTCTGTAACACCACTTTCGAGGGTTCTTTTTTCGTAAAATGGATTCATATAAGTTCATTTCAAAAAATTTCTGTAAACTTATTCATTTAAGATTCTAAAATTTAGATCTACTAGGAAATCTTACCGAGGATAACATCTTTCAGGCTAGAATAATGTTCAAATAGTGGCTATGGCGTCTAGCGTTTTCGCGGCGGATATCCTTGTTGGAGCATTGTGGCTATGGCGTCTTCGCGGTAGTTATGACGTCACCGACTAGTGGCGCACCCACATGTTTGTAAATAAGAATTGCTAAAACTATTCGACCCTTTTTAGTTTTTCACATTTTTAATCATTTTTAAACTTAAAAATATACAAGTAAAACCACTTTTACTCATTTTGTAGGTTGTTAAATAAAATTGTTCCATGTTTATATATAATAGAAATAGGGTCGATTTTTATCATGTTACAAATCAACTTTAATCACATACACTCCTAGCAAAGAAACCACAATCTTCCTCTTTCTTAGTGTTTAATTCATCACCAGCGAAACTCATCGTTATTTATTATTCTTTGAATAGATCACTTCTTCTCTGTTGTTGGCACAAACTCCAGTCATTAGTTTGAACCCACCCACTAGGAGATCAAATCAAAGACTAATCCTTGACGAATGTTTCTTGCCGAAAGCGCCTACCACTACAAGATGGGTTAAATACGTTCTGATAAAATTAATGTTTTCGCTTGGAAGGTCTTCCTAGATCGGTTATCAACCCGATCCAATTTGCAGCATCGTGGGGTCCAGGTTTTAGATTCATTGTGTCCGATTTGTTCCTCAGCTCAGGAAGACTCGTCACATCTGTTTTTCAGCTATAGTTTGGTTACGGATGTCGTCAGGCTAGTATGTCGATGGTGAAACCTGTCTTGGTCGCCCCTTAGTTCATATTCTGAGTGGCTTATTTGGTTCAATTCCATCAGGTTAAGTTCTAAAGTTAAAGTTTTCCTGGAAGGGGTTTTTTATGTATCTTGGTGGAGTGTATGGATGTTTCAGAATCAACTGCTCTTCTTGATGCAAGTCCCTCGTAAAGATGTTATTTTCGACGATATTGTTTCGCACTCTTTCACTTGGTTCCACTCTAGATGTAATTGTATTTTTAGCAGTTGGTTGCAACACCCTTATTTGATTTTTTTGTAATTTTGATCTAGCTTCTTGATAGTTGGTTTTAATAAAAGTTGCCATTCTAAAAAAAAAAAAAAAAAAAAAAAAAAAAAAAAAATCAAAGACTAATCGTTTTTTTAGCCTTATCGTAAACAAATAATTATTTTTTTGCATTGGCTATTGCCATAAGGGTTATTATACAAAAAAGTCACCAAAGTTTGCGGAAAATTTGTCATAAGCCACTAAAGTTTAAAAGTTGTCATTCAGGTTACTCAACTTATGAAAGTTGTCATCCACGTTACTGAACTTATGAAAGTTGTCATCTACGTTACTGAACTTGTAAAGACATGACATTTATGTTACTTAATATATAAAAAAAATAAACGTAAAAATAGCTGAAATTATAGACGTGTTTGCTTTTTAACGTTAAGTAACCTGAATGACAACTTTTAAACTTTAGTGACTTAGGACAAATTTCCCGTAAACTTTAGTGACTTTTTTGTATAATAACCCTTGCCATAATAGATATAAGGTAATGAAAATACGAGACGACAAAAAAAAAAGTCTTTCAAAGACGTATTAAATTATCGATGCTCTTGTAATACCTTTAGAACATATATGGTCCCATAAAAGAAACTTACATGGCCCCATAAAGAAAGTCACACTGAATGTATACGAATCGTGAAACAAAATCCCTTTCAATGTGCATGTGTTGAATCAAGCCACGTAGTGGAAGACTTTCTACTTTATAGTCTTTCTTTTTTCTTATGAAAAAACAATATCCTTTCAAATACGTTTGTTTGAACCGAGCAAGTAGATCAAATAAAAACATACCCTCTTTTGTTCTCTTCGAATAAAACTCACAACATGTGTAGATATGGTCCACTATAAAGTAGATATTGTTATCAAACTTTTATTCTCTTCGAAAAAACTCACAACAAGTGCACATATGGTCCACTGTAAAGTCGATATTGTTATCAAAGTTTTGTCAGTGGTCGACTGAATTAATTCTCGTAGTTATTGGTATTGCCCTAGTCAAATTTGTATTTATTGTAAATGTAATTAATGTCACGTATATACGAGGGAACGTTTATATATGTAATTAATGTATTTATTGTATATATTAATTATATTAATATGATTCGATCACGAAATGACTAACGGTCGTTATTTACCGTTAGAAGTTATAAATAATTTATAGAGTTAATAAATAATTTGTAACGGACAAGTTTATTGTATATAGGTAAAATCACTTTATTTGTTAGAAATAAGTGAGATCAGCCATTCGTTTGAACAGACCTACTAGGAGATTTGAAGTTTGTATATCAGATTCAAGACCTGGAAACACATGATGTTGTTTTGATCAATTTCGATCCTGGAGATATGAAGTTTATATATCAGATTCAAGACCTGGAAACACTACACACTAATGTTTTAAGACATATGATTATAATCAAGTCAATTAACAACTGAGAACATGAGAGATATACAAATATACATACCTGAAGACGTTGTGGTTGTAAGCTTATGAGTGGCAAAGACAGATGTTGTTGTATGCTTACGACCGAGTGGCAGGTGCTAAATCGCTTGAAATTAAAATGATGCAACAAAGAAAGGTGGTGAAACAAATTAGAGTGGCAAAACTGCATTACAATCCAAGTCGTAACTCGTTTTCTTTAGTTACATTCAAGTCCCGTCTAACTTTAATGTTAACTCGTTAAAGCGAAACTTTACTATTTAATCCACTAAACTAATGGCATTTTCTGCCAAAGTTTTTTTTTTTTTTTTTTTTTTTTTTTTTTTTTTAATTTGGGGTGTTACACCAAAATTGTGATCTAAGTATAGATGAATATTTACAATATTTACTGTAAAAAAATTTGGACTGTTACACCAAAATTGTGACCTAAGTATAGATGAATATTTACAATATTTACTGTGTTCGTTTTTATTATTTAAAACAATTTTTTATATAAATAACTAGGAAATCCCGATGTGATAGTCATGTATTTGTATGTGACAGTGATCCTAATTACGTGTATCCGGTTAAGCAAGCCCCGCCGCTAGCTTTCACGTAGACAAAAAAAGTGAGCGCCTAGTGTGATAATATAACGTTAGCGCTTTAGTTTGTTTGATTGCTCATTTATTTCGTTTTCAATAAGGGGCAGAGCTTGAAGAAGCGAGCCTAGAGTAGCAGCGCAACCTATTATTACTTTGCACACAAAACCAACAAGCTTAATCACTAGGAAAACTGCAGGAAATTATTTTATTTTCCTAAGGATATGTTATGTCATTCTATTAACAAGAAATATCAAGAAAATCACTAGGAAATTGATTTGTGACGAATATTTGTCTGTCACTAATTGCTAGGAGAATATTAGGAAGACTGTCATTAATAAATAATAATTGTGGTCATAATCCATGGTAAAAATATAGGAATTCCGTAAATAATTTCCTTCAAAATATGTCATTTGGAAAAATTTATGGGTGTTGCCCTGTTTTCTTGTAGTGACAGCAACGACTCACCTTAGACAATTTGGTAGATACTTGACAGAAGGCCGGGAAAGTGATCTTGACATTTGTATGTAAGATTTCTAAAAGGAATTCGTCGTCGATCGCTTACGTGGAGAAAATTTTTACCTGTTTTGTTAGTGTATTTTATAGGTATCGGCTGTAGTAGTCAATTTGTCACTATGAGAAGAGTATTAACGTAGTACTGCACTTATCTGAAATTTTTTTAGGGTAAATATCCATAAATAATGGCAAGATAATTTCGCTTTTGTTTTAGTATTGGATATCACTTTGTTTTTTTTGAGTAAAGGGGAGTAATCCTGTACCCTGGTAAATATATTAACCAAATAAACGTTTAAGTACAATGTATATGAGTGAAATCCCATATATCAGCCCGTTACATAGGCATAAAGCTTACATAACAAGGTACTTCCTATTTTCTAAACAAGAAAACAAACCACTACTCAAATGATAACATATGACACAACGAAATAAGATTACTTCCTAGGACCTTGAAACTTTGTGTCATACATGGCATTAAAGGCATCCAAATTCCCAGGAAGATCATGAACCTGTTTCGCATAGTCATCGAAGTCATAGTCATCATACTTACCTTCAAACTCTTGGCCACCACCAAATATATTAGCAGACTCATCAAATGGGTTAGCAACAACCTCATCTTCAGAATCAGACACCTCAATCTCTCCCACTTTAGAAAAAGGGTTAGGTCTCTTAGTAGAAGAGGTAGACGGAATAGGTTGACCATCATCATCCACAAGAGTAGCTTTCCCATCAATAAGTAGTTTTTCAAGCTTACCAATTTTCTCAACTATGGGAGTAGAACCAACATCCATTGTTCCCATTGAATCACTCACAAGCGGTACATGTGATGTAGAACTAGTCTCAATCAACTCATCCTCATTAACCTCCATTGTACGACTAGTATCCACATCTGTATCGTCCATATTAAGAGCATCAAACTGATTAGACGTAGTGATCCTGGTTCCACTCGTACTAGCCACATTAGAAGCTATCTTCTTACCGACATTTACTTTCTTGGGTTCAGGAGGAGGCTTTTTGGGCCGATATTCAAAATGCTTGCCCACCACAGTTTTAGTAGAACCTCCTCGACCCGGATTCGGCCCAACTTGCTTTCCCTTCTTCTTATTGTTAACAGTCTGAAAACTATCACTTACGTTCTTATGAGGTTGAGCAGTCGGAATCACAATCTTAGGACAATCCACCAAAGTATGGATATCACTTTGTTTCATGTAAAAACGGTCGTTCCTTTTCTAAGAAACATGCATCCGGTTAGGGTTATTTTCTCCATGATCGTGGGTGTCTTGCTGAGTTGGGTTCATTCCGGTTAGGGTTTATGTGGCTCGGCAATGCTTGGACCTTTTGCCCTCTTCTAGTGTGGGTAGGGCAGGTGCATCATTGTCTGATGGCATGGAAGTTAGTGTTGTACTCGGACGTCAACTAATGATGATTGAAGACGGAGTTGCACACTATGGAAGTGGTTCTTTGAACCTGGACTTAGTTACATTTAGATTGTTAATTTGAATGTAATTTGTTTTCTATTCTGTTTGTTAAAGCAGTTTAGTGTTTGTTGCTGCGCTTAGCGGCTTGTTTAGCTTAGTTACATATGTAGAGTCATATCGCCTATGTAACGGGCAGAGGGCATGGGATGTACGTCCATGTCAATTGTACTTCATTGAATTTTTGGATATATTTACCGGGGTTTTAAGGCCCTTTTACCAAAAAAAAAAAAAAAAAAAAAAAAAAAAAAAAAAAAAAAAAAAGAAACATGCATCCTGGTATGCCAAAATGTTTCAAAGTTAACGACAAACAAAATCGTGTACGATATTGGAACAGAACTAACCTTAAAAGTACTTTTATAAAATGTTTTATAGCCATATAATACAAAAACAAAATGCATATACTATAACATTACATTGCATTGAACAATCATTATTGTAGCTAGTAACAACTGTAAAGCATAATCATTAATATTAGGCCGGTTAATACATCATGCATCTGGATTGGATGAGGATCTTTAACGATGAATAGGGCCTGATGGACTTGGTTCATACGGTTGAGGCAATTCGTAAAGTGCAGCAGCCACTACCGGTTTGGAAGCAACAGTTGGAGAATCTTTAGCATATGGGTCAAGCGACTCCACTAATTCTCGACGACCGATTTTCTTCTGGGTCGATAAGGCTTGGTAACTAGGTAATTTGTTGACCTGCGAGGCTAGGTGAAGCCCTTCAAAAAGTTTTGAATATCATGAATATCGTACATCAAGAAAAGAAAGAAAAAAACTACGATACATCTATGTATACATACCGTTTGCCATTTCGGACATCGTTGCTTTAGGCCTTATTGCTGAAATTTCTGTAGGGAACGAGACCAAGAGAATACAACAGAGAGCAAAGAAACATTTGCTATCCATTTTTTCAATGAGAGCAATTCTTGTATTATCACACAAATATGTAACTTGGTTTATATAATGTTTTATAGACAAATTGAGGACCCAAATTTGTGGGGTCAACTAAAGTCAATAAAAGCCTTCAATCAACTGAAGATTTCATTTTATTCCAAATTGGCAACGTCTTACAACCAACAGAAACATTTTTTTTAACGACATAGTTATAGAAAATCAAAAAAGCTACTAGCAAAACATTAAAAGCTAAAGTACACAAAGACAAATTTAAAATAAACCGATCAACACATTTTAGATACCTCCCGAGGATTTAACTGTGAGAACTGCAAAAAGGATGAAAAAAAAACTCTTGTCAATTACAGAGAACCGACACAAGAGAAAAATCCTCTCCCACGGAGGTCGAGCCACCTATTTTCACTCCTAAGTGTTTTTTATGCAGCCTCATACAAGCCCCTAGGAAAACGATACAACAAAAAAAAGACATAAAAGCAAACGATCCAAACAATCTTGTTCCAACAACGAGAAGCAAAACAAAGAAGCACCAACAACCCTCTTCTTCCCGGTCCGAAATAAAGAATCATTCGGAACATCCATAGCTCCCACCACGGAAGAGATAGCTAAACAAGGATCTTGTAACCATGCAACCCAATTTAAATTCATTGTTTTTGCATTTACCACTAATCCAAAGAAATGCATAAGTGACGATGCTATCCATGCAAAGATTTCTCTTTGGTTTTTTATTGGCGAACAATCTAGCATTTCGAAAATTCCAAACATACCACCATAACGCCAAGAACACCACCTATAGACAAAACTTTTCCGCCTTTGATATAGTTAGCTACTCAAACCACAATTGTCAACTTAGAAAAAAAAAAAAAAAAAAAAAAAAAAAAAAAAAAAAAAAAAAACGATCGTTGAGATATCAAGACTCCATAAACGACCCACCCTACCATCAAATCCTTGGCTAAATCAAAACCATTATCACCTACCCCACACAAAATCAAAGTGACCTTAATCCTCCTATTATACAGATTGACCCTCGTCGCTAGTTTATTAATAGCTGACCACCAAGCCAAAACGTTCACCTTTATAGGAACCAAAGGAGACCATCTCGTCAGCGTTTAAGTGCTAGGAAGGATATATTCATTGACAAGGTTTTAAAATGTACCTTTTTTAGGGGTCGTTTAAGCCCTTATTTGATCACTTTTGTATCCGTTATTACTTAATATTGTTCCTTTTCACTTTTTAGGTATTTTAAAGACAAAATGCTGGAATGACACTTATTCGGACGAAAAGGCGCGAATATACGAAGAAAATGGCCAAAGTCAAGAATCGAGACACTCAGGCTGCTGGAGCTGAAGGGGACGGCTTCAGGCACAAATTAGTGACGCCGTCGGACAACTTTTGGGACGGCTCAGTAGCCAAATTGCTTATTTACAAGTGACGGCTTCAGTTTTTAAAAGAGTAGGTCGTCGCAACTCAGACGACTAGATTTGATCCAGACGACCTTAGACACACAACGCGATTAAGAATAAGGACGTGACAATTCAACCATCAATAGGAGATAATTAAGAAGTAATAAAACCTAAGTAAACACATCTTTAAATCATCATACGAGCACACATTAATTAGACATAGACTACATACACCTTAGTTTATATAATTAGACAAGTAGAAGTAATCGGTAGAAATACCAACCCCCAAATCCAAACCCCGAGATTCGTACCTTTCCATTTCCTAAAAATACATAAAAAGATAAAAAATAATCTTCCTTAACCCCAACCTTAGCGTAGTAACTTCTCACTAGCATTCCTATTCGCCTAGAGAACAATATCAATTCCCGTGGCTTACCCTAATACTACACTACAACGATTAGGTTCACTGCCTAGGGTGTTGAAAAACTTGCTCGACGAAAAGGAAGTTCCTTTGACCCCAAACGACGCGTGTAGCGTTATCAAGTTTTTGGCGGCCCTGTCAGGGAATAGAATAGCTAGTTAGGAGTCCACCTCGTTTAGGTTTCTTTGCTTGATTCCTATCAAGATTTTTAGCTTCCTCGTAGTCTATTCCCCTTCTTCGTGACCTTTGTTCGTAACCCCATCACTTTTCATCATGGAAGGTGATAACTAACCACCATTCATCAACCTACCACCAAATGACCCGCCAAGAGGCTGTACTCTTGGTGAATACTCGAGACCAAGCCACCTAGGCTATAGGAACACCATTGAGCTTCCCGACCAAGCCCAAACTACGGCCCTGCGATCCAACACCATCCGGTTAGTGCAAAACGGATGTGCATTCCATGTTCTTCGTTCCGAAGATCCTAATCAGCATCTTAAGGATTTTCTTAGAATTGTCGATTCCATCAACCTCGATGCTACTACTCGGGAGACCACGCGTCTGCGTCTCTTCCAATTCTCTCTATGGGACCAAGCTAGTAATTGGCTTGAGCGACTTCCCACCGGCTCCATCTCAAGTTGGGATGATCTCACCTCTCGCTTCCTTGCTCAATTTTTCCCACTGGGGAGAACCACTAAGCTTATGAATGATATCTTAATGTTCCAACAACGTCAAGGTGAATCTCTCTACGAAGCATGGACTCGATTCAAGGACTTACTCCATAAAGTCTCTCATCACAGCATTGATCTTTGGCTCAAAGTCCAACTCTTCTATGATTATGTCAACTTCCCCACCAAGTGATCCATTGACCAAGCGGCCGGTGGAAAACTTAATGATCTCACCGCGGAAGAATCGTGGGGTATAATAGCGGACCTTGCTCTCTATGACAACGAAAGTTGGAATGACCCCCGTGAGTTGCCCAAAACCGTTAAGGCAATCTCCTTGCCTCCAAGTGACTCACAATCTTCCGACCGTAGGATGCTCGAGCTTGAAGATCAAGTTAAATTCCTAATGAGCTCCTACGAAAATACTAAGTCTTCACATCAAGTGAATAAAATCACTCTACCTTGTGAGTTATGTAGTGGTCCCCATGACACTCGTTATTGCACAAGACTCCCCGAACAAGCTTTTGCGGACTACGCCTCCACGCGTACCGACAGAGCGGGAGAGAAGTGGTACACTTTCAAGCCCGAACAAAATAACTTAGGAAACTCTTACAACCCCTCATGGAGAAATTACCCTAACCTTAAGGGGAACCAAAATTCAAGCACACCCCAAAGCTCATCTAGTCTACCTAATAGGTTCAATCCTCCAAACATCGGGAACCTCACTAGTCTTGAGGCAATTGCATCTAGATTCATGTCATCTCAAGAAACTCGATTAACTAAGCTTGAAGCCGATTTTAAGCAACGACAAAGTGAGATGACAAACAAGCTTGATGCCCTCTTAAAAGCCTTTAATGACCGGGAAATTGGAGCACTCCAAAATGATACTATAAAGAACCCAAAAGTGAGTTCGATTTCATCGACTTCATGTTCTTGTTCACCATGGGAGAGTGCGCACCCATGCCCCTCACACCCAACGGTTCACTCGGTAAATGTTATCAACAAGAGTTTCAAGCAATCCAAAATGAGATACCAAGGTCCCGCGCCATTGGTAGAACCTACTCTTGAGAAACCCGTCAACCAAGAACCTAAACCTAATCTAGAGGAGGAGTACACGGAACTCCATCAAGAAAAACCGGTTCTTGAAGTCTTAGCTCATGCACCTTATTATAATGCTTTAAAATAAAAATATGAGTTAGAACTTAAACTTGGAAAACATGGGTCCGCTTTTGTGCGAAATAATCTACCTAAGAAGTTAGACAATCCTGGGCTATTTACTCTTCCGTGTAGGCTTGGAACTTCCAAACCTCTCGATGCTCTAGCCGACTTAGGATCATGCATCAATCTTGTTCCGTTGTCCCTCCATAGAAGCCTTAACTTAGGTAAGATAGAACCAACGGAAACCATCTTAGGTCTAGCGGACGGTAGTATTGCATATCCGGTAGGGATAATAAAAGACATGGTAGTACACGTAGGAGAATTGACTCCTTTGGCGGATTTCCATGTGCTAGACATGAATAAGGACCCACATGCCCATTGCTAGTAGGAAGAGGATTCTTAGCTACCGCTAGTGCCATCATTGATTGTAAGATGTCCAAAATAGTCGTAGGAGAGGGGAGTGCTAGGTCAATTTACGATGTCAAAATGCATACTTACTACAAAGAAGAGGAAATCCCACATGAGATTAGGCTGGATAGAATGCCATCTAGATACGGACCTTGGTTAGATAAGTACTTCATAGGTCCCCAACGACCTTTCTACCTAGATGAAGCCTTTGCTAGTAAAGCAACTTTCCATGAAAAAGAAATTGCTAGGGACATGGAAGTGAACCCGTTCGAGGACGCCTTAGTATTTAGGAAGATGACCTAGTTCCTAGGAAGCTTGCCAGTCAACCTTGTCATAAATAAGTGGAAAGTTGAGAGCGATAAGCCAAAATATAAATGGGATTGGGATAGACCGCCTAGTGATGGCATAGGAGAGTGGCACATTAGGATAACGATCTATGATCCCGATGGAGAGAAATTTCAAAAGGCATGTCGAACCAAACGTACTACTAGGAACTTAAATGATAAGTTTGATCCTTATGACATTCTTAAGGATAGGCTTACTTATATCGGTACGTAGGGGCACGACTTCGAGTCTAGCTGCAAGACTCATAAATAAAGAAAAGCGCTTCGTGGGAGGCAGCACATGCTTAATTATTTGCTTGTTTGTGTCGTATATCTTTTATTGATTGTTTATTCTCATGTTTAAATTTGTAAAAATGCTTTATTTTGTCTTTAACCTCGTCTTAATTACATATAAAGATATTTTACATAAGGGTTAAGTGTAGGGAGGATTACACACGTTTTCAAAAGAAACGTAAACATGGGAATTTCAATTAATTATAAAAAGATATGCATGTGTGTTTGTTCGAGTCAAATGCTTGTATCGAGTCATAATGGATGTTTTGCAGGAAATTTTTCGAGATTCTAAAGATGTAAATATTCCAGAAAATGGCAGACCAGTTTTTGTCAGGATAACCTGACGGCGTCAGGATCGCAACCTGACGGCGTCAGGTAAGAGTAAAAACATCAGATTACTTTTTCTCATTTTCTGAGCTACTTATAATTTTTTGGAATTTTCCAGGACTTAATTTTCCAGAAATTCTGTAAACATCCATTCCACAAGCATTATATCCTAGTTTAGTAGAGTCCTATATATATTATTACCGCCGCTTTTACGCAAAGGTTTTGTTTGTTTTCTTCAAGTGTGCAGGTTTAATTTACCAAGAAGAAGATACATAAGATGAGAAGAAGCTTTTCACGAAAACGTTCTTCTTGAAGAAAGATGTAACCACCACTTTACACGGATCCTACCGAGCTAATCAGGGGAGTATTAGTTTCTTTCATCTTTGATTACCTTCCGTTATCATAACTTTGATACTTTCGGGGAACATTGGGGACAATGTTCAGTTTAAGTGTAGGGAGGGAAAATAAAACGGGAACTTTGAAACTATGCTTAACCTTGATTATTTGCTTTGTCCAATTGCATTTGTGTAATACCATGAGAAAATGTCGGCTAGGGTAATTTTGGCACCAAATTTAAATTTTTTCATGACATATAGGAGTGGGCCATTAGTCTTAATAAAGCGTCTCATGGAGAGGAAGTTATATGACTAGCACAAAAACCCTTTACCACTTAAATTCCACCCAAAATGTGAGGATCGCCCTTAGATTAGTATGAATTAAAGCATTCATCTTTAATGCTTAGAGTTTGAACCGATAGTATATTAGATTCTAGAACTTGTTTTGTGATGCATCCGGAGATTGCTAGTAAGACTACACTTGCGTAGTTAGGAATAACTAAATGATAAGAGGCATTAGGATGACCCTTGTTTGATACCCGTAATATAATTACTTATTCCACATCGGTTGAGTAATTCCCCCACACCTTTGCGTTGTACTCATCTTTAGTACACGATACCCCTAGTTAACCCTTCAGAGCCTATCCTCGCGGTTCTCGTGATGTTTCAGTTTTTCCGGAATATCAATGAAGAGCATTGTTTACACCCCACCCCCAAATGTACACCCAAATCGCCTTAACCTACCTTGTATGCACTCACTTTTAGTGCATTATTTTTATCACCCTAAACCCTTAGTTCAATTATCTAGTTGCTTGCATAAGTTGCTAAGTCGAGTCATATCCTTTATACACAGTTTTGGGACGATTGGGACTCATGGGAAAAGTTAAATTTTATGAGATGACGGGAAGGGAACGTTAAATTCAAATTCCCTTTATTTGCGTAATAATGTACTCCAAGTGTTTTGATCTTTTCAATTCGGGTCATATTAGTGTTAGAGTAATAAAAACTCAAGTGTAGGGATGTGCCTATAAATCCCTATCATTTTGATGTTATCGTAGAGGATGGTAGAGTAAAAGTGTATGAAAAAAAAATCGAAAAAAATAGAAAAAGAAAAAAAGAAAAAAAAAAATAGAGTGTTGAGAAAATATATATATATATATATATATATATATATATATATATATATATATATATATATATATATATATATATATATATATATATATATATATATATATATATATATATATATATATATATATATATATTGGTAAAAGGGATACACCCTGGTAAAATATATAAACCAAAAAATCAATGAAGTACAATGGAATGTGACTGAGTGCCACATTAACCTTAAGCAAACGCTTGAACATCCAAGAGAAATCTAGTGACAGGCCACTAGACGTTACATCAACTAAAACATACAGTAACTAAAACTCCAACAGGAAAAAACCATCTGATGGAACAAGAAACTCCAAAAAGATCCGCCCACCTGTTCGAAGGAGATTGATGCACCAAATGAGACTGCCTCCTTAAAAACTCTTTCCAAGTAAAAACCCAGTGGGAAAATCTTGGAGTAGGGAAAAAGAGTACAGCTCTCACCCGGATCTCCAGCGAACCTTCACATCGACCAAGAAGACTATCCATCATCAAACAACTCCATGATCGGCCATCATGAACCAAATAAGCAAGCTGACTGTTGGAATCCGAATCCAACCAATGCAAACCCCAAACAACTCTCATCATAGCAGAACAAATCATGAGCGAGAAATACAGATGAGATACTTCGGGAGCTTCCATAAATCCGAAAGCATATCCATATTCGCCGTCTTCTTAAAAGAACACGAAAGAAGCTTAAGGCGAACCGTCGACATAATCACATCAATAACTTGAGCTTCCGATCTTTGTTGATTCTTGAAAAGCCTGTTGTTGCGTTCTTGCCAAATGAAGTAACAAGCAGCCGCAAAAACCAATTTAGTGATAACACAACGAATAGACCTCTTGTGCGCCATCAGAACCAAATAATCCACAATAGGGTCCAGCAAACAGGGAATAGCAGAATCACCAGTAAACCGCTTGAGGTGAGACCAAACCTGCATCGAAAAAACACACTGGAAAAAAAGGTGATCATGAGAATCCGGTTCGACTTGCTGAACGGACACTGAAACAGGTTCAAATCAGCATCACTGCTAACATCCCATTGTCTCAGGTTATCTTGAGTCTTGAGCCGCCTCTTAATAATCAGCCACAACGTAATGGCTTGCCTAGGGATACGATGCGAGAACCAGACCAGATTGTACCATAAAACAACATTCCCACGCCGCCGTATAGACTCCCAAGCAGTAGAAACCGAGAAATCACGAAAAACATCATCCTGCACTCTCCAAACAAGCCGATCCGAAGAATCTGGGTGAAGAGAAGGGACATGAATAGATCCAAAAAAAGGGTACTTAGAATACCATTCATTCGGCCATATCCAACCACCATTCACAATAGAATCAGCAATCGAAAAAGAAGGAGTAAAACCAGCCCGATAAATATCTCTAGAAGAGATCCTGTCAGCAAGAGGGCTCGAACTACACCAATTATCAAACCAAACAGACACAGTAGAACCCGCTCCTACTTTAAACCAAAAGAACTGATGAATAGTCTGCCTCATTTGAAGAAGTTTCCTCCAACTCCAAGAAATATTCCCACTTAACGGGACATCCCAAAAGCTGTGATCCCTTAATTTATAAGACAGAATCCATCGAACCCAAAGAGATTCTGGGTGGGTAAAGAGCCGCCAGATCTGAGACGTAATTAAAGCTTTGTTGAACCATTCCAACCTCCGAATGCCCAAACCACCCTCTGCCTTAGGAAGGCAAACAACCTCCCAAGCCACTTTAGACTTCCCACGACGAAGATCTCCTTGGCACCAAAGAAAACCCCGAAATAATTGTTCCAAGTCCAGCATAACACGAGACGGGAGAATAAACACAGAAGCCCAATAGTTATGCATAGAAGCTAAAACAGACGTAATCAGTTGTGCCCTACCCGCAAAAGAAAGGAACTTATTCTTCCAATCACAGATTCTATTCTTAACCTTCTCAACCAACTCCCTACAATCCCGATAAAGCAGTCTAGAGGCAATCAACGGAACACCTAAATATTTAACCGGGAGCCTACCTTCTTCGAAAGGAAGGACATGGAGAATAGCAAGTTTCATATAATTCAACACGTTGCAGAAATAGGCTGTGCTCTTAGGAAGACTAGGAACCAAACCTGAAAGATTAGTGAACTCATCCAACGCCTCCATAATAACCCAAGCTGAATTAACATTTCCATAGGCAAAGAGAAACAAATCATCAGCAAAATATAAGTTGATAATATTGAGATTAGAGCAATACTGATGATCAGAGAAATCCCCCGAGTCACGAACTTTTTTCTGAAGCAGCAGAGTAAGAATCTCCATCACAAGAGTAAACAAATAAGGGGATAAAGGATCCCCCTGCCTCAGACCTCTCTGACCTTTAAAGTACCCATTAAGAACACCATTAACACTCAAGGAGTACGACACAGAAGACGTGCACTCCATAATCTAACCAACCATCCGAGGATGAAACCCAAAACCCAGTAACATCTCCTTAAGAAAATTCCAATCAACCGTGTCATAAGCCTTCTGAATGTCAACTTTAAAAGCACATCTAGGAGGCCCATGATCTAAATGATAATTATGCATGATTTCTTGAGTCAGGAGAATGTTATCAGCAATACGCCTACCCGGAACAAATGCAGACTGATTAGGACTCACTAAAGTATCCAAACAACCCTTTATCCGATTAGCAAGAATCTTGCTAACACATTTAAAGAGAACATTGCAACAAGAAATAGGCCTATAATCAGTAATCCTGAGAGGAGAAGCGACTTTAGGGATCAAAGCAATAATAGTATGGTTTAACTCTTTAAGAAGCGTCCCATTAATAAAAAAACTCCTGCACCGCTTTGATCACATCATGAGAAACAACATCCCGAGCTTCTTTAAAGAAAGCGGCCATCAGGACCGGGAGATTTGTCATTACCCATAGAAAAAATAGCATCACGAACTTCCTGAGCAGTAACATTACGAACCATATAATTAGCAGCATCCATAGACAACCTATTAACAAACAAATTAGTTAAATCAAAAGGATGAGTGACTCCCTGTTGGCCCAAAAAAGACATGTAGTGATCAACGAACGCCATAGGAACATGCTCTCCATCCATACGAATACCATGCACATCAGTAACACTATCAATACGGTTCTGAGTAGCCCGACTCTTAACAACCTTATGGAAATAGGCAGTATTCGAGTCACCCAATTTAAGCCAGTCAATCTTAGATTTTTGCTTAAGAAACATTTCTTCAGTCAAACAAGCAGCATTATAAGCCCGAAGATAAGCAGCTTGCTCCTCACGAACATCAAAACTAAAAGGATTACTATCTAAAGCCTTTTGAACCTCATCCAGCTCATTACGCAAATGAACCACATTAGCATGAAGATTACCTTGATCATATATACGGGCTACCATCCTAAATCTCTCAAGAAACCTTGATCATATATACGGGCTACCATCCTAGGCGGTGACCCTGGATATGTAGTTGGCTTCTTGAAGATTACCTTGATCATATATATATATACGGGCTACCATCCTACATCTATCTTTAATTTATGTTTGTTTGCTTCAGTTATCTAAAGTCTAGAGTGTCGAGTCTTGGCTTAGCAATGCCATTCTTCGCATGCTTGTAACATAAAGATTTTTGACTTGCCACCACCAAATAGCCTACCCCACTAAACCCTTTGTTTCCCTACCGTAAGCCTTACCTTATAACCCTTTAAAAGACCTCTTGGATAGTCTTTCCTAGGTGCTTACGCCAAAGCGATGGAGGTTTGATCTAGTCTCAAGCCTGTGGTAATCTATGTACTAGGACCGGTTCGTGAGTGTTTATCTTCCATTTCCAACTTGTTATATTTTATATACACCCAAGAGATGTGAGTATCCAAACACCCCATGTGAGGTGCTAGTATGTAATTTCCATGCTTGTTATGACTTTTGCGGGGCTTATATCTGTTGTGAATTGTTCTAAACTAATGCTTCATGACCTCTAACTTATAAATTGATTGGCTAAAAGCACATTTGCTTGAGGACAAGCAAATACCAAGTGTAGGGATATTTGATAAGGTTTTAAAATGTACCATTTTGAGGGGTCGTTTAAGCCCTTATTTGATCACTTTTGTATCCGTTATTACTTAATATCGTTCCTTTTCACTTTTTAGGTATCTTAAAGGCAAAATGTTGGAATGACACTTATTCGGACGAAAAGGCGCGAATATACGAAGAAAATGGCCAAAGTCAAGAATCGAGACACTCAGGCTGCTGGAGCTGAAGGGGACGGCGTTAGGCACAAATTAGTGACGCCGTCGGACAACTTTTGTGACGACTCAGTAGCCAAATTTCTTATTTACAAGTGATGGCTTCAGGTTTTAAAAGAGTAGGTCGTCGCAACTCAGACGGCCTAGATTTGATCCAGACGACGTCAGAGACTGAAGGGGACGGCGTCACAAGCATAAGGTGACGCCGTCGTAAGACTAACGTGGCCAAGACGAAACCCTAATGACGGTGACCCGACGGCGTCACAAATCAAAGGGTGACGCCGTCGCATATGTAATCTTATATATAGAATCCGAATTTTTTAGTTTTCAGTGTATAGTCTTTTAGAGTAAAAACCTAAACCGAACCAAGGTTGTCTTGTACAGTTTTTAGGGTTCCATACCCTATCTTACATCAAGATAAGTGTTTTACTTCATTAATTCAATTATGTCTTCAATTAATTGTGTGTATGCTTGCATGTTTCTCATGTCCGGTTAATTTACTTGTGTGTTTGCTTAGGGAATATGAAACTTGATTATTGAATATTGATTGGTTGTCTCTTATCTTAATTGTTAATGATCTAGTATTGCGATAGGTCATCCGTTGTGTAGTTAATGCTTGATTAATCTTTGTGAAACTTAGCTTATAGTACCTAGAGTCATTGTAGGCTAAACCAACCGAAGAGTACCTTAGAGTTAAGTTTATAAATCCTAGAGATTTTGTAGGCATTAACCTTTGATAGTTTCAAAGAGTTAGGGATAAACGCATACCCTACGACCTTAGACACACAACACGATTAAGAATAAGGACGTGACAAATCAACCATCAATAGGAGATAATTAAGGAGTAATAAAACCTAAGTAAACACATCTTTAAATCATCATACGAGCACACAATAATTATACATAGACTACATACACCTTAGTTTAGATAATTAGACAAGTAGAAGTAATCGGTAGAAATACCAACCCCAAATCCAAACCCCAAGATTCGTACCTTTCCATTTCCTAAAAAACCATAAAAAGATAAAAAATAATCTTCCTCAACCCCAACCTTAGCGTAGTAACTTCTCACTAGCATTCCTATTCCCCTAGAGAACGATATCAATTCTCGTGGCTTACCCTAATACTACACTACAACGATTAGGTTCACTGCCTAGGGTGTTGAAAAAGTTGCTCGACGAAAAGGAAGTTCCTTTGACCCCGAACGACGCGTGTAGCGTTATCATTCATCTACAATGGATCTCTTCGAAGAAACCGTAAAATCGCCTGAGCCTAGCTTTGCCCACCTCCACCTATCATCGGCTGATGACAGAACCATAAAACCCAAAATGCCAACGAGCTTTTACCACTGAGTTGTCTCAACACCTCCTCTATGAATACGACGAAAAGAGGTGTTCCACCCCACTTGTGCCCTCTTCTCAACAACAGAGACATTCCTTTGATTTTCTAATGCATATATCCTGAGAAATCTGTACCTGAACGCAACATCACCAAACCAAATATCATTCATGAATTTAGTATTGGAACAATTACCCAACCGCTTAGAGCTAAAAGCCAGTGAATCAATCCATTTGCTTTTCAGGTATTCCATCAACTTAAAATCGAAGTATAAGTGTGGATACATGTAAACTAACATTGTTCAAACTATGCATACCATGAATCACTTTTACCACTCTTAACTACAACACCTTGGGATCTGTTAAAAATCTCCACACCCATTTAAATAACAAAGTACAATTAAGCACAAACATACTATTAACTCCCAACCCCCCATATTTTTTGGCAGAAAGAACCGACTTCTAAGCCACCTAAAACATTTTTTTTCTCATTCCCATCCGCTCCCAAGAAGAATCTATTACGCAAAGCCTCTTTGTTCTTTAAAACACCCTCCGGAGCCTTGAAAAGTGACATGTAAAACGTAAGAATCGCCCCAATCATTGATTTAATAAGCATCAGACTAAAACACCCCTTTACCGATATCAACCAAAATAAAACTTTAAGCAAAAATGATTTGACTATAATGGACCTCTTGTTACTCTTTTATAAACATAAAAAACTCTTTCAAACAATGAAAGTAGAATAATCATTTGAACCATTAGTTATGTAGTAAGTGTGAATGTTGTGAATAGATCTGTTGGGTTGAAATCCCCATCCGGGTAGTTTCCCTACTTGATTGGTACGTTAAATGAACGCATAATCATTTGAGGAACTTGAGTGCTCATGAAAAGGAACACTTACAGGGGCACCAGAACTAGAAAACCTTAAGGCTTCGAGGTCATGAGCTTAGGACAATAATTATACATTTTTTTGTGACATTGTATTTGTTATAATGGTCATACACACTAAGATCTTGTGGTCCGCACTTGAAATTTTCATTTACTTAAACCTATAAACTCACCAATTTTATGTTGACTTTTTAGCATGTATTTCTCAGGTTCGTAAGTTGCTTGGCTTGACATACATTGAGTCCATTCATAGAGTCATCGTTGGACATTACATTTACGAAGATTTTCTGCATGGACTTATACCATTTGGTTACTCTTTAAAAACTATATTTACGTTGCTGTAAAACTTGAGAACCTTGTATTGAAAACCTTATGTTGTTTTAACATATAAAATGATGTATCTTTTTAAAACTACTCATATAAAGTTCGTTCTTTATACCTGGTGACTTTGTTCTATGAGGTCACGCCCCCGGTTATCATTCCGTTGCGACATTTTGGGGGTGTGGCAACTTTCATGCCTATTTACGAGGACCTTAGACTTAGAACCATTTGGAGCGATAGTTGAAATTTTTGAAGTCCTCGCGACATACTTGACACAGGAATTCAAATCGGCCTAAACCAATAAAACACGAAGAACTTATGACCCGCTAAACTTGAATGACACTCATTTTTGCACACTTTTTAAAAATGTAATATTAAAAAGTGAAACTTACACTTTATTACATTTTGAGTCATAAAACCTCACTACAAGTATACAAGAGTGATAAAACATCATAAAACTCATACACATATAGTACATGTTGCATTTTGCTAAAAAAACTTTATATTTCTAGGTCACATTTAGTATTCTCGGTTATTATACTAAGTTACACTTTTCCTCACACTTTGATTATTTGAGGTGAGTTTCATTTTTTTGGGTAAAGGGTTTCCTTGGTAAAATATATTACATTAAAAAAACATTTAAGTACAATGGAATGTGGCTGATATACCACATTAACCTCAAGCAACCGCTTGAACAACCACTAAATCCTTTGTGACATGCCACAAAAATGATCAGACTAACTGCTACCATAAACAAGATCAACAACCTAACCTAGCATAAAAATGACAAGCCATAATTTATGCAAAACCAAACAAGAAAGAACAACCTATTTTAATCTAATGTCATGAATACCCGCAGCCTCAAGAGCCGCAGAGAAACCATAATCATCAAACTCATCATCAGCATAAGCGTTGTGTTCATATGTATCTTTCCTCCATTCTTCCGGTAAACCCTTAATGTTCACTCCACCACCACTAAAATTTGTAGTCACATTGTGATCATCAAGGACTTCATCATCATCTTCACTATCTGAGATGACCAAATTACCCACCATTGAAAACAGATTACCCACCCTATTTCCTTCTTTCACTTGGTTAGGAGTACTATTCATATTTGAAGGACAAGGGACATTGGAAGATCCAGGGATACTATCACAAGTATCCACATTATCATCAGCAGCATTGACAGGTTCAATGATAGAGTCTTGTTGACTAGGCACACTAAAACTATTCTTCAAATTAATAAAATTTAAATATTCAACCTTATTATTGCTCTTACCTATATTAATCTTGACCCACGGGGGAGCAATGGAATCCCCCACATTACCACTAAAAGGTTGCGTACCTTGACCATTCTGAGAAGAAGACGACTAACCAATATTAAGCTCACCTTGTGACTTAGAAGTCGACACCACCCCACTATTACTAGATGGCTTCGTAACCTGAGATGACGCATCCCCCCCACTGGTACTAGCTTGCTTGTTAATAGGTCTATAGTAATAAGATACTTTAGGCTTAGTTAAACGCAGGCCATCCACATTCCGAGCTTTAACCGCTTGTTTACCTTTTCTTTATTTCCTATTAACTTCCACAACCCATCATCATTAACCGCGTGTTTAACAATGGGTTTTACATTCTTGGGGAAACAATCATCATTATGATCAAACACTCTACATGTACTACACCTTGGAGGCTTCCACTCGTATTTGATATCCACGGTTTCCAAAGAGTGCCCGGTACCATCAGGGAATGGTATAGCCATGACTAGAGAGTTAATAAGAGCATCATAAGACGAGACTTCCACAAGTGCTCTAGCTTAAGAATTATGGCCCCACGACTTGAGGAACATCGAGGTTGTATAGGTGTCAAGCATGATTGGTCGTCCAATCTGTGTAGTGATTAAACTCAATCCCACTTCCGTGTATGCAACAATAGGTATATTATGAATCTTAACCCAAACAGGAGCATGTGTAATTTCATCTTTAGTGAGCTTAGAATTCGGTGTCCATATGTTCAATATGATCGGAACCAAACGAATCATCCAAGGACCATTCTCTAACACCTTCTCCATGCCTTCCCTTGTAGCGAATTGGAATAGGAAAAAACCATTGTTGAGCATCACACGCTCAAGTCCGAACTTGGCCCATGTATTTTTCACGTAGTTTTCCACAATAGGGAAAGCTAGGCGCTTCCCTATAAAATACCCATAGAGGGTGTTCGCAAACCAATTAGTCACCTCTTCCACTTCAGATAAAGGAATAGACACATTAGCACCAAACATAATTTCTTTATTCCTCGTCTCAAAAATCCTAACAGTCTTCTTTGGAGCAACCGACTTAAGAATAGACGCGTAAGAGGTAGTCCCTTCTTTGGCAACATTAGTAGCCCCTTCCTTAGCAACGGTAGGAACACTCACATTAACAGTAGTAGTCCCTTCAGGGTTCTTTATTTGATCATGTTCCATGTTAACAGACAAGACCTTCTTAATACCAACATCATAACCAAATTCCATACTAAATAAGAAAAAAGAATCAACAAAACCATAAAACCAAAAATAAACCCTCCTTCAAGAAAGAATACAACAACACCAACTGGTTAGCACAAACTAGAGATCAACAAAGGCCTAACTGACTCTCATGATGGAACAGATAAACAATAATGAGTGAAAACCAAACAGATGAAGATATAGCGAAACCCTAATCTTAATGACCTTCGATCAAATAAAGAGTTGTTAATGAGGTAAAATCAGTTGATAAACCAACAATAACAAGCACGTTATATGATATTAGGATCATAAAGAAGAAGAATTAATGATCAGAAAAATAGGAGTAGGGAGAGTCGCCATAATCGCCAAAACGGTTTTAGGGTTTATTTATCATTTGTAGGTGTTATGGATTAAGAGGTGAGTTTCATAGCTCCACTTTTACATGTTTTACTACTCATTTTGAATTACTTTTGGGTGATAATACATGCTCGTTTACTTAAATACCTTACTTGTTTCACTTAAATACATGTTCGTTTACTTAAACTCATAAACTCACCAACTTTATGTTGACATTTTAGAATATATTTCTCAGGTTCTTAGGTTGCTTGGTTTGGCATACATGGAGTCCTTTCATAGAGCCGCCGTTGGCGGTTACATTCATGAAGATTTTTCTGCATGGACATATAGCATTTGACTATTTATTTCCAAAACTATATTTATGTTTCTATGAAACTTGAGAACTTTATATTGAAAACTTGCCAGGTATATTATAGCTGAGGATAATATTTTAATTATAGTGATATTATAAGATTTATATTTAGGTGGCAACCCTGTAACATATTAGAGTAAATTACATGGATGGTTATTGTGGTTTAGCGAAAATTACATTTACTGTCCTTGAGAGTTTCAAGTTGCAATATCCGACTTAACTTAACTTCTTTCGACTTAACTTCTGTTAATTTGATATGTTAAATCTTCTCATATGCTATACACGTGAGGGTAAAGTTGTCCCTTCCTCTTTCTCTCATTTTTTATATGTTTACTTTTATTAATTCCTTTGATCTTTTATCAAATTACATACACAGTTTGTTTCATTTGCGTCATTGTTGATAAATCAACAACTATATACATAACCCATAAATCAAACCCACAAGTATACACATAACCCACTAATCCGCAAAACCAATTTCACAAAACAAAATTCACAAAATATATTTTAGAAACTCCACAAACAATACTTGTTTCAACCTAACCCAAATGCCAAAACAAAATCAAAAATCTTAAGACTAAACTCTTGAACTTAAATCAAAAGAAGGTCAACACAACTATAGCTTTTAAAACCTACCATCATCCATATGAAAAGGCTACCATTAGCACATGATTAATCCCACGACCACCACATGATTAACCACTATTATTATAACAGCTTTGTTACAACATCTTATAATTTCATCCTATAAATTCTTCTACACACACAATAATATTATATAGTTTTTTCTCACTCATTTTTTCTCTGTATCTAAACCATCAGTTCTGACACTTGACAAGATTCTGTGAGTAGAACACTTTGTAGGATGAAAATGTAAAAGTTTTTAGCATTTTCCTTATTATAACCCACCACCGCAACCTACAACTTCAAAACCACCACCACTTTTAAATAAACTTATTCATTTAAGATTCTAAAATTTAGAGCTACTAGGAAATCTTACTGGGGATAACATCCTTCAGGCTAGAATAATGTTCAAATAGTGGAGGTCGAAGGTGGTCGCGGCGGATATCCTTGTTGGAGCATGGTGGTTATGGCGTCTTCGCGGTAGTTATGGCGTCACTGACTAGTGGTTGTGAGCACCCACATGTTTGTAAATAAGAATTGCTAAAACTGTTCGACCCTTCCACTTTACTCATTTTGTAGGTTAAATAAAATTGTTTCATGTTTATATATGATCGAAATAGGGTTGATTTTTATCATGTTAAACTAACTAATCAACTTTAATCACACACACTCCTAGCAAATAAACCACAACCTTCCTCTTTCTTAGTGTTTAATTCATCACCAGCGAAACTCATTGCTATTTATTATTCTTTGAACAAATCACTTCTTCTCTATTGTTGGCACAAACTCCAGTCATTAATTTGAACCCACCCACTAGGAGCTAATCGTTTTTTTAGTCTTATCGTAAACAAATGATTATTTTTATTTTATTTTTTTGCATTGGATATTGCCATAATAGATATAAGGTAATGAAAATACGAGGCGACAAAAAAAGTCTTTCAAAGACGTATTACATTATCGATGCTCTTGGAATACCTTTAGAAACATATATGGTCCCATAAAAAAAACTTGCATGGTCCCATAAAGAAAGTCACATTGAATGTACGATGTATGAACCAAAAGTTTGCAATTGTTTATTGTCCTTAGTTCAATAAGGAATCGCGAAAGTAAAGAAAAGAAAAGAAAAAAAATAATAGCATGCTTTGAATCGGCTCAAAAAATGTTGCGTAAGAGGGTAAGACTTCATACTTTCAAACATGCATATGGTCCCTTAAAGAAATGCAATGCAAGGGCAATGTTTTAAAAATCGGGTTTTTAATCGACTCAGTTGAGTAATTAGGCACCGGTTCGACCGTCAGGTTAATCCGATTTTCTATTTATTATTATTATTTTTTTGACCTGGTTGGTTGGACCACCGGTTCGACCGTCGGGGTTAACCCGGTTTTTATAAAAAAATTTTGAAAAAAACCAAACTCGGGTTAACCCGAGTCATTCAAAACCCAGCGGGTCTAACCGATTAACCCGGTTTTAAAAACCCGGGTCTTTTTTACCCGTTTTTGTTGCCGGGCACCGGTCCGACCGGTTGAATCGACCGGGTCGACCCGGGTTTGAAAACATTGGGCTAGGTTATGTATTGCATTAAGCAAACACTGTTATCTTTTTATTGTCTTTAACTAGCAGGGTACCCGCGCGATGCGGCGGCGGGTACCATGTGTCTAAATTTTTCGTCGAACGAATGTTATTTTGTTTTGAGCTGCTGAATTTCAGATTTATGTTTTGGAAACTTAATTAGATTGTACATTGTGGTTAAATAGTTGTATATTTTGTTGAAAGGGTGAATTAAATTGTGTATTAATTGTAGAGTTAATTACATAAATCGTCTTTGTGGTTTGGTCAAAATTACGGATCTTGTCCCTATACTTTTTTTTTCAGTGCGTTTCGTCCCTATGGTTTACAAATCTTACGGATTTTGTCCCTGATCCGACCCAGTCCGTTTAGTGTTTTGTGCTGTTAGTCCTTCGTTAGTGCAATCCGTTAAGTGTTTTGCGCTGTTAGTCCTTCGTTAATAAATTTTGCACCGTTAGTCCTTATTTTTTAAAATATAGTTTTCCCCAATTAGTCCCTCCGTTAATAATAGTTATCGCCCGATTTTTTACGTTTTTGTCCGTTTTTATCCGTTTTCGTTTGTTTTTATCCGTTTTCCCCTCGTATTTTTTTCGTTTTTCGTCCGTTTTTTACGTTTTTATCCCTTTTCGTCTGTTTTTTACGCTTTTGTCCGTTTTTATCTGTTTTTGTCTATTTTTTATCCGTTTTCGACTGTTTTTTTTACATTTTTATTCGTTTTCGCCGGTTTTTTAAGGTTTTTTTTCCCCTTTTTTCCCGTTTTCGCCCGTTGTTTTACGTTTTTGTCTGTTTTCTTACATTTTGAAAAAAAAATATCAAATTTTAAAAAAAAAAAAAATGTATAAAAAATTTCAAAAAAAAATTTTGAACAAAAATATTTTTTTTCAAATATTTAAAAAAAAAACGGACATATTGAAAAAAAATTTCCGAAAAATATTTTTTTTCAAATATATATATTTTTTTTAAATCTTAATTTTTTTTTATTCGAACGGACATATTTTAAAAAAAATTAGATATTTGAAAAATATTTTTTTATTCAAATTTTTTTTTTGAAATTTTTTATTCAAAATTTATTTTTTGAAACGGACAAAAACGTAAGAAAAACCGATAAAACGTACGAAAAACGGACAAAACGTAAGAACAACAGACAAAATGAAAGAAAACAGACAAAACATAAGAAAAACGGACAAAAATTTAAGAAAAGCGTAAAAAAAGGGACAAAAACGGATGAAAACCGATAAAAACGTAAGAAAAACGGACAAAACGTAAGAAAAATGGACAAAAACTATAAAAAAAAAACGAAAGAAGACGGATGAAAAACGTAAAAAAACGGGGGGAAACGGATAAAAAACGAACGAAAACGGATAAAAACGGACAAAAACGGGTGAAAACTATTATTAACGGAGGGACTAATTGGGGAAAACTATATTTTAAAAAATAAGGACTAACGGTGCAAAATTTATTAACGGATGACTAACAGCGCAAAACACTTAACGGACTGCACTAACGAAGGACTAACAGCGCAAAACACTTAACGGACTGGGTCGGATCAGGGACAAAATCCATAAGATTTGTAAACCACAGGGAAGAAACGCACTGAAAAAAATGTATACGGACAAGATCCGTAATTTTGACCAAACCACATGGACGATTTATGTAATTAACTCTTAATTGTATGTGTTGAATAATGTATTTTTAATTTTATTTGTATTTGTACATTGTGCTTAAGTAGTTGTATATATTAGTGATGGGGTGCTTTACATAATTGTATATTAAGATTTATAAGTAGTATTTACTTAAATTTTAATTTAATAAATCTTAAACTCATAAATAGAATACATGGTTATCCCTACATTATAAATACTATAGAATCCTTCACGAATCGTGAAACAAAATTCCTTTCAATGTCCATGTGTTGAATCAAGCCACGTATTGGATGACTTTCTACTTTATGGTCTTCCTTTTTCTTTTCTTGTTTTCTTCTTTTACCACACAATAGGAAACGAAAAAACAAAGACATTTGTTTGAACCGAGCCAGTAGATCAAATAAAAACATAACGTTTTTTGTTCTCATTCGAATAAAACTCACAACATGTGCACATATGGTCCACTATAAAGTAGATATTGTTATCAAACTTTTGTTCTCCTTCGAAAAAAACTCACAACAAGTGCAGCCACAAATGGTCTAGTCAAAGTTCTATTGGTGGTGGACTGAAATTAATTCTCGTAGTTATTGGTCTAGTCAAATTTGTATTTATTATAAATGTAATTAATGTCACGTATATACGAGGGAACCTTTATAAATGTAATTAATGTATTTATTGTATATATTAATTATATTAATATGATTCACGAAATGATTAATGATCGTTATTTATACCGTTAAAAGTTATAAATATTAATAGACTTAATAAATAATTTGTAACGGACAAGGTTATTTGCGAAAATACCAAACACACGAAAGTTGAGGGGTGTGTTGGGTAGGTCGGCCAGGGGGTGGGGAAATGCTTGTGTCAAACTTGGACTCCAAGATTTCTAAGCCTATATGATGAACCAATGCTTGTGTCAAACTTGGACTCCAAGATTTCTAAGCCTATATGATGAACCATTGAGGTCATTATTTGGTTAATCATGGATACCAAAACACTAAAGAAAATCGACACTCCCTCTCACTTAAACCCTAACCGATCAGCAATAAAAAAAACCCTTATGGTTTCGATCGGCATTCAACAAAGCCAAAACAATTAATTCATAAGTTAAGCACTAGCATCCTAGCGTTCTCCTATAACGTGTAGTATATGAAATGATAGAGAACACCTTATTTTAGTTGTTATTGTGTTTCGATCCAAGATCTAAGAAGTCAAGAACAAGAATTAAGAGGATCACTTGTCTTAGTAATTCGAGTGATAAAAGTTAGTAATTTATGTGTAGTTGTTAATCGATATTCATCAAATTAGATCCATCCGCTGCGTACTGGTAGTAATAATGGTTATTAGTTTGTTACATCCCAACATTGGCATACGAGCTATTTGTATGATGTTATGGGTTACATCACTAAAAACATAAAATTGACCTAAAAACTTTTCTTTTGTTTTCTTCAATGTTTTTTTACAAGCCCTTAGGGCGATTTTTCTTGCTTATAAATTCGACCGTAATGGTCCAAAATTGTTTTCAAGAAAACCCTATTCATAGGTTTACATGTTTAAAAATCAAGGATATTTACATATTATAAATTTCTGATTTTTTGGCTTATTTTTTGTTTACTTGTTAGAAAAAGTAAGATCAAATCAGCCATTCTTTTGAACAGACCCACTAGGAGATCAAATCAAAGAGTAATCGTTCTTTTAGCCTCCTCCTAAACAAACAACAAGTGTATTATGACATATGGTCTACTAAAAAGTAGAGAATCTTAACAAAGACTTGTCTTCCTAAATATTTTAAGACTAAAATACACCGTTGATCCTTAAACTTGGCCAAAACGTCGTCCTGAACCGAAACATGGCATTTTAGTCGCCAGTGGTCCAAACTATGAGTTTTGAGGCTAAACCAGTCCCTTGACCTGTAACACCCCCAAAATTTGGTACAACGAAAGACTTAATCAAGCTTTCGGGGTGCTACTGGATTGGTACGCAACACAAGCCTAGGAAAACAAGATAACATAAAACGTTACCTAAAAAAATCCGATAATTAGTTATTTGGTTACATTTATTCAAATACTGAAAAGTAAGGCCCAAGAGAAAACATAAGTTAGGTCCACAAATATTATCAGAGTTTTAGATGATCCTCCAACCATGCCCTTTTTGCCAAGCCTCCAAGAAACAAGCAAGCCGGACATCATCTTAATTACGTGAGAAAACATACTAAAAAAGTCAGCTAACGCTGGTGAGTTATAGGTTTAATCATAAATTCTGAACCTGATAGAGTTTATTTGCTATGTGAGACTAAGACAGATATACATCAAACAATCCAACAGTATTCCTTCTAATAGCGCAACTAGATCTTGGTAGGGCCTCAAGCGACTCAAGCCAGGCACCACGACTATAGCAAAGCATAAAGCAGAGCTACCTTAGTCTAGGTCGAAAGTAGATATCTATTATTAGCTAGGCACCGACGCTATAGCAAAAGATTGCTACCCTATTCAAAGTCAACATCTACCACATATCTATCCTTCACTAGTCAACACATAAGCAAATAAAAAAGTAGTGGCAGGTCCAAAAAAATAGTTTGCATGCTTTCTCACCCTAATTTAAATAAAACATAGTTAAAAAGTGGTGCTATGAAACTAACCTCGATCAAGCAAAGCACAAATAACTAATAGAAGAAAGTAGATAAACAGCTAACACAGCTCGGCAACTACTGACTCGGCACAACCTATTAATACAGACTCGTCTTTAATATATTTTCAAATCAATATTTTCTATCCCCGAATATATTCCATTTCTATTTCCAAAAATATCTCGTTCTCAAATTAGTTAGAAGCGTTTGGTATCATCGTGTGTGGTGTCGACTCAACGAGACTCAAGCGAACGCACTCTACTAAAGACCAATGCATAAACATGACAACTCAATACAACCTCTATGTGATAAGCTTTATAGTTTAATAAGTTTAAAAATAAATCGTTTCGACTTATCGAATTCGTCAACTCGATATGTTAGTGAAAATACTACGATATTTAATCTATATAGTTTCGTTTGTTTTGATTGATGACAAAAATGTAACTTGTAATACATAACGTAAAATGCACAAGTTACTTGTAATCACATTTTGTCTCAACATACATTCAACACCTCTCGATATCTCAAGTCCTCGTATGTTACAACACAAGTTCGTACATGTTTGTTATGTGGCATTATGATCAAACCCCTTAACAAATCATTTAGAATGTTTAAAATGCATTTAGAGTCACTAAGTATTTGAACATTTTAACCATTCTATTACGAACCTCATTTTACATTTTGCATTTACAAATATTTTATACATATACATCTTTTGTAAAATGTCTAACAAATATATACTTTTATTTGTACAAGTAAACTAATCATGTTTTTCATACAAATACTAAAGTTTACTTATACTTGACAAAATACGTTTTATTTTAACAAGAATTTAACTAGACATTTTATTTAACAAAAGGAAACTAGACATTTTATTACAACTAGTTACATAATGTATTTTTTATGTTTATTTTCATGAACATTTTAATCAAAGTGAAAAATGCACATTACATCATGTCTTGCATCATCTTTTGCAATCTTTGGAAGATTTGTGAATATCTTGGATAGATTTACACTCAAAAGTATCACATGTAAGATCTTGGTAAGATATGGTGAAGATTTGGTTAGATTTGATAATGATTTTTTATTACCTCTTTTTTGGCTATAAATAGAGCCTATTGTTTTCTCATTTACTCATCACTTCCAACATACATTCTCTCTATCATTCTTGCATCACTTAGATCTATAGATAACCATGTAGTAACATACATCAATCACCCTCACCATCACATGATCATAATTCTTCTAACATTCATCTTTGTTGTAAGCATATTTTACATTTTGATCAACCAAGGAAAGTTTGGAGATCTAGCCATCCTCATTCGCCAAAGCATATCAACATATGAAGATTCAAGATCTCTTGTTATCCTCATTGATTGAAGACTTCTTTTTTAAGAAGATCATTTAGATTAGCCATTCATATCCATTAAACATTTGTGTCATGGATCATCATTGTAAACATTAGTATATCATAACAACATTTTTCATCAAATTAGATTAGATGATTTATGTGTTTGTGCCATAAACACAAGGTTTGTTATGTTGGGCCATAAAAGATTTCTCTTAAGTGACGATGCAAAGAAACGCATAAGTGACGTTGCTATCCATGCAAAGATTTCTCTTTGGTTTTTAATTGGCGAACAATCTAGCATTTCGAAAATTCCAAACATGCCACCATAACGCCAAGAACACCACCTATAGACAAAACTTTTCCGCCTTGGATATAGTTAGCTACTCAAACCACAATTGTCAACTTAGAAAAAAAAACAATCGTTGAGATATCAAGACTCCACAAACGACCCACCCTACCATCAAATCCTTGGCTAAATCGAAACCATTATCACCTACCCCACACAAAATGGAAGTGACCTCAATCCTCCTATTATATAGATTGACCCTCGTCGTTAGTTTATTAATAGCTGACCACAAAGCCAAAACGTTCACCATTATATGAACTAAAGAAGACCATCTCATCGGTGTTTTAGTGCTAGGAAGGATGTATTCATCTATAATGGATCTCTTCGAAGAAACCGTAAAATCACCTGAGCCCAGCTTTGTCCACCTCCACCTATCATCAGCTGATGACAGAACCATAAAACCCAAAATGCCAACGAGCTCTTCCCACTGAGTCGCCTCAACACCTCCTCTATGAATACGTCGAAAAGAGGTATTCCACCGCAATTGTGTCATCTTCTCAACAACAGAGACATTCTTTTGATTTTCTAAGGCATATATCCTGTGAAATATGTACCTGAAAGCAACATCACCAAACCAAATATCATTCCAGAATTTAGTATTGGAACAATTACCCAACCGTTTAGAGCTAAAAGCCATTGAATCAATCCATTTGCTTTTCAGGTCTTCTATTGACTTAAAATCGAGGTATAAGTGGATACATGCAAACTAACATTGTTTAAACTATGCATACCATGAATCACTTTTACCACTCTTACCCACAACGCCTCAGGATCTGTTAAAAATCTCCATACCAATTTATATAACAAAGTACAATTAAAAAGAAAACATACTATTAACTCCCAATCCCCCATATTTTTTTGCAGAAAGAACCGAATTCTAAGCCACCCAAAAGACTTTTTTCTCATTCCCATCCACTCCCAAGAAAAATCTATTACGCAAAGCCTCTATGTTCTTTAAAACACCATCCGGAGCCTTGAAAAGTGACATGTAAAACGCAATCACTGATTTATTAAGCGTCAGACTGAAAGACCACTTTACCGATATCAACCAAAATAAAACTTTAAGCAAAAACGACTTGACTATAATGGACCTCTTGTTACTTTTTTATAAACTGATAAATATCTCTTACAAACCAACCCTTGAAAATATTTTAAATGAAACTAGAATAATCATTTGAACTATTAGTTATGTAGTAAGCGCGAATGTTGTGAATAGATCTATTGGGCTAAAATCCCTATCCGGGTAGTTTTCCTACTTGACTGGTACGTTAAACGAACGCATAATCATTTGAGGAACTTGAGTGCTCATGAAAAGGAACACTTACAGGGGCACCAGAACTAGAAAACCTTAAGGCTTTGAGGTCATGAGCTTAGGAAAATAATTATACATTTTTTGAGACATTGTATTTGTTATAATGGTCATACACACTAAGATCTTGTGGTCCGCACTTGAAATTTTCATTTACTTAAACCTATAAACTCACTAACTTTATGTTGATGTTTTAGCATGTATTTCTCATGTTCGTAAGTTGCTTGGTTTGACATACATGGAGTCCATTCATAGAGTCAGCATTGGCCATTACATTCACGAAGATTTTCTGCATGGACTTATACCATTTGGTTACTCTTTAAAAACTATATTCATGTTGCTGTAAAACTTGAGAACCTTGTATTGAAAATCTTATGTTGTTTTAACAAATCAAATGATGTATCTTTTTAAAACTACTCATATAAAGGTCGTTCTTTATACCTGGTGACTTTGTGCTATGAAGTCACGCCCCCGATTATCATTCCGCTGCAACATTTTGGGGTGTGGCAACTTTCATGCCTATTTACGAGGACCTTAGACTAAGAACCATTTTGAGCGATAGTTGAAATTTTTAAAGTCCTCGCGACATACTTGACACCGGAATTCAAATCGGCCCAACCCAGTAAGACACAAAGACCTTATGACCCGCTAAACTTGAATGAAACTCATTTTTGGACACTTTTTAAAAATGTAATACTAAAAAGTGAAACATACACTTTATTACATTTTGAGTCATAAAACCTCACTACAAATATGTAAGAGTGATAAAACATCATAAAACTCATACACATATAGTACATGTTGCATTTTCCTAAAAAAATTTATATTTCTAGGCCGCGTTTAGTATTCCCGGTTATTATACTACGTTACACTATTCCGCATACATTGATTCTTTGAGGTGAGTTTCATAGCTCCACTTTTACATGTTTTACTACTCGTTTTGAATTATTTTCGAGTGAGAATACATGCTCGTTTACTTAAATACCTTACTTGTTTCACTTAAATACATGTTTGAAAACTTAAACCTATAAACTCACCAACTTTATGTTGACATTTTAGAATATATTTCTCAGGTTCGTAGGTTGCTTGGTTTGGCATAAATGGAGTCCCTTCATAGAACCGTCGTTGGCGGTTACATTCATGAAGATTTTTCTGCATGGACTTATATCATTTAGCTATTCGTTTTTCTTCCAAAAACTATATTGATGTTTCTATGAAACTTGAGAACTTTATATTGAAAACTTGCCAGTTATATTATATCTGAGGAGAATATTTTAGTTATAGTGATGTTATAAGATTTATGTTGAGGTGGCAACCCTGTAACATATTAGAGTAATGTGGTTTAGCGAAAATTACACTACCGTCTTTGAGAGTTTCAAGTTGCAATCTCCGTCTCTATCTTTGCAAAAGATCACACTCATAGTCCTTCGACTTAATTTCTGTTAATTTGATCTGTTAAATCTTCCCATATGCTATACACGTGAGGTAAAGTTGTCCCTTCCTCTTTCTCTCATTTTTTCTATGATTACTTTTATTAACTCCTTTGATCTTTTATCAAATTACAAACACAGTTTGTTTCATTTGCTTCATTGTTGATAAATCAACAACTATATACATAACCCAGAAATCAAACCCACAAGTATACACATAACCCACTAATCGGCAAAACCAATATCACAAAACAAAATTCACAAAATACATTTTAGAAACTCCACAAAAAATACTTGTTTCAACGTAACCCAAATGACAAAACAAAATAAAAAATCTTAAGACTAAAGTCTTGAACTTAAATCAAAAGAAGGTCACCACCACTATAGCTTTTAAAACCAACCATCATCCATATGAAAAGGCTACCATTAACACATGATTAATCCCACGACCACCACATGATTAACCACTATTATTATAACAGCTTTGCTACAACATCTTATAATTTCATCCTATAAATTCTTCTACACACACAAAAATATTATATAGTTTTTTTTCACTCACTCTTTCTCTGCATTTAAACAATCAGTTCTGAAACTTGACAAGATTCTGTGAGTAGAACACTTTTGTAGGATGAAAATGTATAAGTATTTAGCATTTTCCTTATTATAAACCACCACCGCAACCTACAACTTCAAAACCACCACCACTTTTAAATAAACTTATTCATTTAAGATTCTAAAATTTAGATCTACTAGGAAATCTTACTGGGGATAACATCTTTCAGGCTAGAATAATGTTCAAATAGTGGAGGTCGAAGGTGGTCGCGGCGGATATCCTTGTTGGAGCATGGTGGTTATGGCGTCTTCGCGGTAGTTATGGCGTCACTGACTAGTGGTTGTGAGCACCCACATGTTTGTAAATAAGAATTGCTAAAACTATTTGACCCTTCCACTTTACTCATTTTGTAGGTTGTTAAATAAAATTGTTCCATGTTTATATATAATCGAAATAGGGTCGATTTTTATCATGTTAAACTAACTAATCAACTTTAATCACACACACTCTTAGCAACTAAACCACAACCTTCCTCTTTCTTAGTGTTTAATTCATCACCAGCGAAACTCATCGTTATATATTATTCTTTGAATAGATCACTTCTTCTTGTTGTTGGCACAAACTCCGGTCATAGTTTGAACCCACCCACTAGGAGATCAAATCAAAGGCTAATCGTTTTTTTAGTCTCATCGTAAACAAATGATTATTTTTTTGGGGAAAATGATAAATTTAGGCATCAAAGTTGCCACGTTTTCCTTTTCTGGGCATCGAACTTTTTTTTTCCTATTGTAGCACTGAACTTGCCTAATTTTCCTTTTCTGGGCATCGAAGTTTGATTTTGTGTCACAAAAAGAAAATTAGGCAAGTTCAGTGCTACAATAGGAAAAAAAAAGTTTGATGCCCAGAAAAAGAAAAAAAGTTCGATGCCCAGAAAAAAAAAAGTTCGACCGTTAATTTTTTTAATGCACCTTTAGTCCTTTTCGTCTGTTTTTAACGACCATTAATATATTATTGCACCGTTAGTCCTTTTCGCCCGTTCTTACACGTTTTCGTCCGTTCTTACACGGTTTTCGTCCGTTTTGCACGTTTTCGTCCGCTTTTGCACAGTTTCGTCCCGTTTTTGCACGTTTTCGTCCGTTTTTGCACGTTTTCGTCCGGTTTTGCACGTTTTCGTCCACTTTTGCACAGTTTCGTCCCGTTTTTGCACGTTTTCATCCGTTTTTGCACGTTTTCGTCCGCTTTTGCACGTTTTCGTCCGCTTTTGCACAGTTTCGTCGCCTTTTTGCACTTTTGGTCCGTTTTTGCACGTTTTCATCCTGTTTTGCACGTTTTCGTCCGCTTTTGCACAGTTTCGTCCCGTTTTTGCACGTTTTCGTCCGTTTTTGCACGTTTTCGTCCGATTTTGCACGTTTTCGTCCGCTTTTACACAGTTTCGTCCCATTTTTGCACGTTTTCGTCCGGTTTTGCACGTTTTCGTCCGCTTTTGCACAGTTTCGTCCTGTTTTAGCACGTTTTCGTCCGTTTTTGCACGTTTTCGTCCGGTTTTGCACGTTTTCGTTCGCTTTTGCACAGTTTCGTCCCGTTTTTGACGTTTTCGTCCGCTTTCGCATGTTTTCGTCCGCTTTTGCACGTTTTCGTCTATTTTTGCACGTGCAAAAGCGGACGAAAACGTGCAAAAACGGACGAAACTGTGCAAAAACGGAAGAAAATGTGTAAAAACGAACGAAACTGTGCAAAAACATACGAAAACGTGCAAAAGCGGACGAAAACGTGCAAAAACGGGATGAAACTGTGCAAAAGCGGACGAAAACGTGCAAAACCGGACGAAAACGTGCAAAAACGGACGAAAACGTGTAAAAACGGGATGAAACTGTGCAAAAGCGGACGAAAATGTGCAAAAACGGGACAAAACTGTGCAAAAGCGGACGAAAACGTGCAAAAACCGGGACAAAACTGTGGAAAAGCGGACGAAAACGTGCAAAACCGAACGAAAACGTGCAAAAACGGACGAAAACGTGTAAAAATGGACGAAACTGTTCAAAAGCGGACGAAAATGTGCAAACACGGGACGAAACTGTGCAAAAGCGGACGAAAACGTGCAAAACCGGACGAAAACCTGCAAAAACGGACGAAAACGTGTAAAAACGGATGAAAACGTGTAAAAAGCGGACGAAAAGGACTAACGGTGCAATACAAAAATTAACGGTCGAACTTTTTTTTTCTAGGCATCGAACTTTTTTTCCTTTTCTGGGCATCGAACTTTTTTTTTTCCTATTGTAGCACTGAACTCGCCTATTTTTCTTTTTCTGGGCATCGAAGTTTGATTTTGTGTCACAAAAGGAAAATTAGGCAAGTTCAGTGCTACAATAGGAAAAAAAAATGTTCGATGCCCAGAAAAGGAAAACGTGGCAACTTTGATGCCTAAATTTATCATTTTCCCATTTTTTTGCATTGGATATTGCCATAATAGATATAAGGTAATGAAAATACGAGACGACAAAAAAAAGTCTTTCAAAGACATATTACATTATCGATGCTCTTGGAATACCTTTAGAAACATATATGGTCCCATAAAAGAAACTTGCATGGTCCCATAAAGAAAGTCACATTGAATGTACGATATGAACCAAAAGTTTGCAATTGTTTATTGTCCTTAGTTCAATAAGGAATAGCGGAAAATAAAGAAAAGAAAAGAAAACAAAATAGTTGCATGCTTTGAATCGGCTCAAAAAATGTTGCGTAAGAGGGTAAGACTTGATACTTTCAAACATGCATATGGTCCCTTAAAGAAATGCAAGGCTTAAAAATCGGATTTTTAATCGACCCGGTTGAATAATTGGGCACCGGTTTGATCGCCGGATCAACCCGGTTTTTCATTTATTATTATTATTATTTTTTTCGACCGGGTCAACCGGTTCGACCGTCGGGTCAACCGGCGGGTTAACCCGGGTCAACCCGGTTTTTATAAAAAAATTTTGGAAAAAACAAAACCAGGCCGGGTTTCAAGACATGGGTTGACCCGAGTCATTCAAAACTCGACGGGTCTAACCGATTAACTCGGTTTTAGAAACCCGAGTTTTTTTTACCCGTTTTTTTGGCCAGGCACCGATCCGACCGGTTGAATCGACCGGGTCGACCCGGGTTTGAAAACATTGGGCAAGGTTATGTATTGCATTAAGCAAACACTGTTATCTTCTTATTGTCTTTTAACTAGCAGGGTACCCGTGCGATGCGGCGGCGGGTACCTTGTGACTAAATTTTTCGGCGAACGAATATTATTTTGTTTTGAGCTGCTGGATTTCATATTTATGTTTTGAAAGCTTAATTAGATTGTAAATTGTGGTTAAAGAGTTGTATATTTTGGTGAATGGGTGAATTAAATTGTGTATTAATTGTATGTGTTGAATAATGTGTTTTTAATTTTATTTGTATTTGTACATTGTGCTTAAGTAGTTGTATATATTAGTGATTGACGTGCTTTATATAGTTGTATATTAGGTTTTATAAATAGTATTTATTTAAATTTCAATTTAAAAAATCAAAAACTCATAAATAAAATAGAAATAGTATAAATTCCTTCACGAATTGTGACCTTTCAATGTGCATGTGTTGAATCAAGCCACGTAGTGGAAGACTTTCTACTTTATAGTCTTCCTTTTTCTTTTCCTTTTTTCATCTTTCACCAGACAATAGGAAACGAAAAAACAAAGACGTTTGTTTGAACCGAGCCAGTAGATCAAATAAAAACATAACATTTTTTGTTCTCCTTCGAATAAAACTCACAACATGTGCACATATGGTCCACTATAAAGTAGATATTGTTATCAAACTTTTGTTCTCCTTCGAAAAAAACTCACAACAAGTGCAGCCACAAATAATTATTTTTTTTTGCATTGGCTATTGCCATAATAGATATAAGGTAATGAAAATACGAGACGACAAAAAAAAAGTCTTTCAAAGACGTATTAAATTATCGATGCTCTTGTAATACCTTTAGAACATATATGGTCCCATAAAAGAAACTTACATGGTCCCATAAAGAAAGTCACATTGAATGTATACGAATCGTGAAACAAAATCCCTTTCAATGTGCATGTGTTGAATCAAGCCACGTAGTGGAAGACTTTCTACTTTATAGTCTTTCTTTTTTCTTATGAAAAAACAATATCCTTTCAAATACGTTTGTTTGAACCGAGCAAGTAGATCAAATAAAAACATACCCTCTTTTGTTCTCTTCGAATAAAACTCACAACATGTGTAGATATGGTCCACTATAAAGTAGATATTGTTATCAAACTTTTATTCTCTTCGAAAAAACTCACAACAAGTGCACATATGGTCCACTGTAAAAAACATATTGTTATCAAAGTTCTGTCGGCGGTAGACTGAAATTAATTCTCGTAGTTATTGGTATTGCTCTAGTCAAATTTGTATTTATTGTAAATGTAATTAATGTCACGTATATACGAGGGAACCTTTATAAATGTAATAATGTATTTATTGTTTATATATATTATATTAATATGATTCACGAAATGACTAATGATCCTTATTTATACCGTTAGAAGTTATAAATAATTAATAGACTTAATAAATAACTTGTAACGGACAAGGTTATTTGTGTAAATACCAAACACGCGAAAGTTGAGGGGCGTGTTGGGTAGGTCGGCCAAATAGAGGTGGGGGAAGTGCTTGTGTCAAACTTGGACTCCAAGATTTTAAAGCCTATATAATGAATCATTGAGGTCATTATTTGGTTAATCCTGGATAGCAAAACACTAATGTAGTGTTTGGTACGACGTAATGAGAGTAGGAATGGAAAAGATCATTACGACGGAATGAAAAAATTATGTTTGTTTACAATTGTAGAATGCAATGACTCATTACATGTAATCACTCATTACATTAAAAACCATCAATTTCATTCATTAGGGGTCCCTTGTTTTTTTCCATTATATCTTGGAATGGAATTATAATTATATAAAAGCCCTTTATGAATTACCCACCAAACAAAAAAATATATCATCGAAGGATATTTTAGTATTTTTATTATTGATTCTATTACAATCTATGATATCAACCAAACATAATTATAATTGTAATGTGTCATTCCATTACTTCATTTATTCCATTATGACATTCATTCCATTCCGTCGCTACTTAATTCCGTCATACCAAACAAACCCTAAAGAGAATCGACACTCCCTTTCTCTTGAACCCTAACCGATCAGCAATAATAATAATAAAAAAAACCCTTATGGTTTCGATCGGCATTCAACAAAGCCAAAACAATTAATTCATAAGTTAAGCACTAGCATCCTAGAGTTCTCCTATAACGTGTATATGCAACGATAGAGAACACCTTATTTTAGTTGTTATTGTGTTTGATGCAAGATCTAAGAAGTCAAGAACAAGAATTAAGAAGATCACTTGTCTTAGTAATTCGATTGATAAAGGTTAGTAATTTATGTGTAGTTGTTAATTCATATTCATTAAACTAGATCCATCCGCTGTGTACTTGTAGTAATAATGGTTATTTGTTTGGTAAATCCCAACACTGACATACGAGCTATTTGTATGAAGTTATAGGTTACATCACTAAAAACTAAAAATTGACCTACAAACTTTTTTTTATGTTTTCTTCAATCTTTTTTTACAAGCCCTTTTTTATTTTTTGGCTTATTTTTTGTTTACTTGTTTTAATTGTATATAAGTAAAATGACTTTTACTTGTTAGAAATAGTGAGATCAAATCAGCCATTCGTTTGAACTGACCCACTAGGGGATCAAATCAAAGAGTAATCGTTTTTTTAGCCTCCTCGTAAACAAACAACAAGTGTATTGTGACATATGGTCCACTAAAAACTTGAGAATCTTATCAAAGACTTGTCTTGCTAAATATTTTTAAGAATAAAATACACTGTTAGTTCTTAAACTTGGTCAAAAATATCATCCTGAACAAAAACATAGCATTTTAGTCTCGAGTTGTCCAAACTATAGGTTTTTGAGGCTAAACCAGTCCCTTGACCTGTAACACCCCCAAAATTTATTACAGCGGAAGACTTAATCAAGCTTTCGGGGTGCTACTAGATTGGTACACAACACAAGCATAGGAAAACAAGATAGCATAAAACGTTACATAATCTAATCCGATATTTAGTTATTTCGTTACATTTATTCAAAATACTGAAAAGTAAGGCCCAAGAGAAAACATAAGTTAGGTCCACAAATATTATTAGAGTTTTAGAATGATCCTCCAACCATGCCCCTTTTGCCAAGCTTCCAAGAAACAAGCAAGCCGGGCATCATCTTAATTACCTTAGAAAACATGTTAAAAAGGTCAGCTAACGTAATCATAAATTCAGTAGTGGACCTGATAGAGTTTATTTGCTATATGAGACTAAGGCAGATATACATCAAACAATCCAACAATATTCCTTCAATAGCGCAACGAGATCTTGGTAGGGCCTCAAGCGACTCTAGCCAGGCACCACGACTATAGCAAAGCATAAAGCAAAGCTACCCTGGTTTAGGTTGAAAGTAGATATCTATTCTTAGCTAGACACCGACGCTATAGTAAAAGATTGCTACCCTAGTCTAAGTCAACATCTACCACATATCTATCCTTCACTAGTCAACACATAAGCAAGTCAAAAAGTAGTGGCATGTCCAAGAAAATAGTTTGCATGCTTTCTCACCCCAATTTAAATAAAACATAGTTAAAAAGTGAGGCTATGAAACTCACATCGATCAAGCAAAGCACAAATAACCAATAGAAGAAAGTAGATAAACAGCTAACACAGCTCGACAACTACTGACTCGGCACAACCTATTAATACAGATGCGTCTTTAATATATTTCCAAATCAATATTTTCTATCCCCGAATATATTCCATTTCTATTTCCAAAAATATTTCGTTCTCAAATTATTTAGAAGCGTTTGGTATCATCGTGTGTGGTGTCGACTCAACAAGACTCAAGTGAACGCACTCTACTAAAGACCGATGCATAAACATGACAACTCAATGCAACCTCTATGTGATAAGCTTATCAGTTTAATAAGTTTCAAAATAAATCGTTAGGACTTATCGAATTCGTCAACTCGATAAACATAGCCATTTATATCGAACTTATTATTCCAAAAATCAATCACAATCCTAACGAGTCATAAGGATAAGTTGTCCATTAATAGATTCGTCCGACGTATATAACGGCCTCTTATTCGATTCGTCAAACCAATAAGTCTGTTATCTGTATGGGTTAAATATATTAATGTCAAGTCATCTGTAACCCACACAAACTCCAAAATGATCATTAAATGCTCAATAATAACATATTTAGGTAAGCGTGCCCTTGAAACATTTAATAACTCGTTATTATAAAACTTTTTCGTTTTAAGTCGTTAGTTCCCTTTTAAATATCGAATAACAAGTTATGTCTTGCTATTAAAAACTTAATATAAAAACTTATTAATAGTTTTCTTTTCTAGTTTCACACACACACACACACACACACACACACACACACACACACACACACACACACACACACACACACACACACACATATATATATATATATATATATATATATATATATATAAAATTAAGTTTCCAATTTACGTTTCGAGTTATTATCCGTTTCGAGTTTACACGTCCGAGTCATGACTCTCGGGCTTTTATATGTCATATCGTCCAATAATAAATTAAAGTCCATGCTATGGCGTTGTCGGGATCAACCGAGACTAAAATGTCACGATAAGACCGACGTTATAGAACGTTCACATATAATATATATCAAGTCCAAAATAATAATTCTCATCCGTTACCGGCCCTAAACCTACGGCTCGGCAACTCAACCGCAATCTCAATCAATCTTTATATCAACTCAAATTCTAATCCGACACCAACCTCAATATCAAATCCCATTGAAAAACCAATGCCGAGACCCTAACGGTCTCGACTTAACCCACGACTACGACCAACGAGCCAAACAGACCCTATTAGTCCTTCGCTTTCCCCTCGGTTCCAACCACATCAATACCCACCGGACCTTCTTGGTCCCGGTCAACGACAACAACAATAACAACAACCAAAAACTGGACCCTTGGTCCTTGCTTGCTCTCGGTTCAAACCCAACGAAACCAAACCGGACCCTAGGCGGTCACAGTTCATCACTACGCCAACAACATCAAGAACTCGTCCAATCCGAATCAAACACAAGTATAAAAATAAACAATAATAATAACACACGACTCAAACACGACACAAACATGACACACACACGATATCAAATATTTTATTTGCGTTTTATTTTATAAACCTTGTTTTCTGCTCGTTTTCCACTTAACCCGAACCAAAATGTAACACACGTGACTCGGAGGTCACTAAACGAGTACGAAACTCATTTTTCTCACCTTATTTCTTCTCGATCTAGGTGGCGCGGGTGTACACGCGGTGGCGGGAGTAGGTCTAAATGGAGAGGGGGTTGAGACAAGATTTTTGGTGGTGGTGGTGAGGGTGTACACGCGGTGGCGGCGGCGGTGTGGTGGTTTGCAGGCGGCGGCTAAGGTGGTAGAGAGAGAAAGATGGTGCTAGGGTTTGGGTGAAAGGGTGGAGTGGTAGGGGTGATGGGTTTTTATATTTTCCACTAGGGACCTTAGATGTAATTTATTTGGAGGGGGGGCGCTGGCTATAGTAAACCACAAGGACCAAAGTCATAATTTTTATTAACTTTCCCGAAACACAATTAACGGCTCGTAAATTTTATTAGTCGTGTCCGATATTTTTTTATAAATTACGCCATCCTTCATAAATATATTTTTTTATTAAATTTGATCATAAACACGTCTATTTTTGCTTAACGAATTCAACGTTACTATTTCTCACGTTTTTAGGTTTTTATTGTGCCGACTTGAGTAGTGCCTAACATAACATATCATCAATCATATCATAACTCATTCAATAACATAATCATTCACGAAATCAAATCAACGATACCAAATAAAATCAGCATAATTCCAAAATAGTTTCTAAAAGTATATTACTTATTTTAATTAACGCAATGCGGTACTTAACAGGGCTCCCTAATTTGCCACTTGTCACAGCCTCCCAACCTCAGAAGAAACCTGTCTCGGGTTTCACTCTGAGTTACCCGATGACGTAAAGAGATGAGGATACTTCCTCTGAAACTCATCCTCACGTTCCCACGTGAATTCTGGTCCATGACGGGAATTCCAACGAACTTTGATGATAGGAATACAACCATGTTGTAGTCGTTTAACTTTGCAATCCATGATCTCAATCGGCTCCTCAATGAAGTTCAGACGTTCGTCGATTCAGATTTCTCTTATAGGTATGATCGGGGTTTCATCAGAAAGACATTTCTTCAGATTGCTCATGTGAAAGACATCGTGTACACTGCTCAACTCCTGAGGTAGCTCAAGTCTGTAAGCTACTGGTCCAACTCTTTCCAGGATTGTAAATGGGCCAATATAACGGGGGTTAAGTTTTCCACGTTTGTCAAAGCGTATCACCCCTTTCCAAGGAGAAACCTTCAACATAACTTGGTCTCCCACTTAAAACTTTAGGGGCTTATGTCTCTTATCGGCATAGCTCTTTTGTCTATCACGTGCAGCTTGCAATCGATGACGAATTTGGACTACCTTCTCGGTAGTTTCTAGAACGAGTTCAGGACCTGTAAGTTGGCTGCCACCAACTTCAGCCCAACAGATCGGAGAACGGCATTTTCGGCCATACAACTCCTCAAATGGTGTGGCCTTAATGCTGGTATGATAGCTATTGTTGTAGGAAAATTCGGCCAAAGGCAAGTATTTCTCCCAGCCTTTGCCGAAATCGATAACGCAGGCACGAAGCATATCTTCTAATGTCTGGATGGTCCTCTCGCTTTGACCTTTGGTTTGGGGATGATAGGCGGTGCTCATATCAAGCTTCGTTCCCATGGCTGTCTGTAGTGACCGCCCAAAATTTGACGTGAAACTGCTGTCACAGTCGGAAATGATAGATATAGGCACGCTTTGACGAGATACTATCTCTTTAACGTATAGTGGAGCAAGCTTGTCGATACTATCGACTTCACTGATAGCAAGAAAGTGAGCAAACTTAGTCATTCGATCCACAATTACCCAGATAGCGTCACAGCCGCTAACTATTCTCGGTAATTTGGTGATAAAGTCCATGGTGATTCGCTCCCATTTCCAAACAGGGAGTTCAGGTTGTACTAACAATCCTGACGGCTTCTGGTGTTCGGACTTTACCTTGGAACATGTCAAGTACTTACTGACATACATGGCTATGTCGGATTTCATGTTCGGCCACCAGTAGTGTTTCTTCAGGTCGTGGTACATCTTATCAGCTCCGGGATGAATAGAGAAATTTGATTTATGCGACTCATGCATAATCGATTCGCGGATTCCTCCATGAAGTGGTATCCAGCTTCTGTCTCCAAAGCATAATGTTCCATCGGAATGCTTCGAGAAGCCGTTCTTGTGCTCTACCATTCCATAAAGGTTCTCAGTCAGACAGTTTTCTTCCTTTAACACCTCGGCTTGGGCTGCTAATATCTGAGACGGTAGGGGTGAACTAATTGTCATTCTTAAAGATCTGACTCGTAACGGTGGTATCCTCTCTTTTCGGCTAAGGGCATCTGCAACAACATTGGCCTTATCAGGATGATAACGAATCTCACAATCGTAATCATTGAGTAATTCCAACCAGCGTTGCTGTCTCATGTTTAGCTCCTTCTTATCTAAGATGTGTTGCAAACTCTTGTGGTCGGTATACACTATACACTTGGTGTCGTACAGGTAATGTCTCCATATCCTAAGAGCAAACACCACAACACCCAATTCCAAATCATGGGTGGTGTAGTTTCTCTCATGCTTCTTAAGCTGTCAGGAGGGATACGCTATCACCTTCTCCCGTTGCATTAGGACAGCTCCTAAACCTTTATGCGAAGCGTCGAAGTACACAACGAAGTCTTTGCTTCCTTCAAGCAAGGCTAAAATAGGCGTTAGGCGCACTACACAACTTCTCTTCCAGTAATTGAAACGCTTCTTCTTCTTTTTCTCCCCATTCATACTTGACGTTCTTCTGAGTCAGTTTGGTCAGTAACTTAGCTATTATAGAGAATCCCTCAATGAACCTCCGGTAATAGCCTGCTAGACCTAAAAACTAATGAACTTCTGATGGGGTTTTCAGAGCGGCTCTTTCTTTGATGGCCTCACTCTTGGTGGGATCCACGTGAACTCCTTGACTATCAATCACGTGGCCCAAGAATTGTATGGTTGGGATCCAAAATTCACACTTAGAGTATTTGGCGTACAACTGTTCTTGCCTTAATAACTCCAAGATGAGCCTTAGGTGCTCTTCGTGCTCCTCTTTACTCTCGGAGTAAATCAGGATGTCGTCTATGAATACTATCACAAACTTATCCAAGTAAGGCTTACACACTCGATTCATGAGATCCATGAATACCACGGGCACGTTCGTTAAACCAAATGACATCACTTGGAATTCATTATTCCCATAACGAGTTCTAAATGTTGTGTTTGGGATGTCTTCTACTCGAACTCTGAGTTGGTGATAACCGGATCGCAGGTCGATCTTTGAGTAGATACTCGATCTTTGAAGTTGGTCGAACAGGTCGTCTATCCTAGGTAGAGGGTATCGGTTTTTCATCGTCAACTTATTCAACTCTCGATAGTCGATGCACATACGGAAGTATCCATCCTTCTTCTTTACAAACAATACGGGTGCTCCCCATGGCGAAGAACTTGGTCGTATAAATCCCTTCTCTAACAACTTTGTCAACTGCTTTGACAGTTCCTCCAACTCACTTGGAGCGAGTCGATAAGGGGCCCGGGCTACGGGTGCAGCACCAAGTATCAACTCGATTTGGAATTCCACTTGTCTAACAGGAGGGATTCCCGGTAAGTCATCAGGAAATACATCCGGAAATTCTCAAACGATAGGTACATCTTCTAGACGTCTTTCACTCTTCTCCTTGCCTTTCTTTTCAGAAATTTGAGCCAAGAAAAGACATCCTCCTCTGTCGATGTACTTCTGTGCCTTTATACAAGAGATTATGTTCAACTTGGAGGGCCTCCACAGTCGCTTTGATCTCCTTGTATACTCAGGACTTCTCTATCGTAAGGAACACACACGATCTTCTCATCACAGATGATATGTGTACCATACTTTGACAACCAATCCATACCGATGATGACGTCGAAACTACCTAAGGTGACGGGTAAAAGGTCTATATTAAACAGGTGGTCTAAGAAGTTTAACGTGCAACCTCAAATGATAGTGTGTATTCTCTCTTTATTGCCATTAGCTAACTCCACATCATAACCTAATCCTAAAGGTGTCGGGGAGATTCCTAGTAATGGCATAAAAGTAGTAGATACGAAACTCCTATCGGAACCGGTATCAAACAGTATGGAAGCATAGCGGTTATTGAGAAGGAACGTACCAGTGACTACGTTCGGATCCTCTTTGATCTCCTTCCCAATGATGTACACTCGTGCTAATCCCACGTCTCTCTCTTTATTTCCAGTACCTTGGTTTCCTCGGTTTCCTTCCATTCCTCGATTTCCAGGGTTATACCCATTACCTCCCGCACCTCGGTTCCATTGATTTCCTCCATTCCTAGGATTTCCTCTGATCCAGGGCTCTTGACACTCAGTCTTATAGTGCCCTTTCTTTCCGCATCCAAAACACGTGACATTGGCCTTCCAGTCTGTTCCATGTGTAGTTTGCGCCACAGTAAGGGGTCGGGACCTACAATCTCTGTCCAAGTGTCTTCGAGCAATTTCTACACACCACGGTACACTTTCCATGGTGGTGTCGATTGCAACGTCCACACAAGGGCTTACTTCCTTCATAACCCTTCTTCTCTATATTCCCGATAGCATATACCTTGGTAGTCTCTTGCCGCTTGTTGGGGTTACTATCACCCTTAACATCCTCATTCCTCTTCATCTTATCACTCCTTCCCTTGTCTGTTCCTTCCATCACAAGGGAATCCATTAGACGTGGGCTATAGTGATGGCCTCGAACAAGTTTGTCGGTTTTGCAGCAATCACATCGTTCCTAGTAGCTAGTGGCAAACCATCAGTGTATCGCTCTCTTGAGTGCCTCAGTACGAACTATCTCTGGGCAACGTAATGACAATTCCTGAAAATGACGGTTGTAAACCGTATGTCGGTACCTTTCACATTATGGTTCCAAAACTCAATTTCTAACTTCTTAACTTCATTCCTAGGGCAGTAAGTCTTGATCAACAAAGCCTTGAACTGATCCTATGTCATCGCATAAGCCACATCACTTCCTACTGACTTGTGATAATTATTCCACCAAGTCAACGCTTCGTCCTTTAGGGTAAACGATGCATACTTCACTTTGACATCCTCATCACAGTTACTGACAGTAAACACCGATTCGGTTTTCTCCATCCACCTTATTAGGTAAACCACTCCCTCGGTTCCTCCAAACTCAATGGGACCACAGAACCGGAACTCCTTATAGGTACAACCTCGGGTTCGGTTAAGCGGAGGGGTTCCAGCAGAGGTGTTTGAGTGATTCGACTCAGCTAGCAGTTCAGCGACACGCTGAGTCACGAGTTGATCGATAAGGGCTTGATTCATAGTCGGAGGGTTCGGCTGGACTGGCCATTATCACCTTGATCATTGACGTTCTGGTTCTCAACGGTGGGATTTTTGGAATCCGGGTTGTCGGTATTTTGATAATCAACAGTTAGAGTCGGGCGCTGACCTCGACGGACGGTATTGACCACAGCAGGCGCTGCTCGGGTGGTCCTGGGCGGGTTTCGTCTTGGAGCCATTGATCTGAATTATAACATAAGAATTCCATAAGTTCCAAACATCATACGTCATTACTCGAGAAACGATTTCTAAAGACTTTGAATACCGCACGAATACCAATCACGATAATGAGGATACTATCACATTATATCAACATAACGAAGGCTCTAAACAAGAAATCAAAGGATGCACTTCTATTAGCCATAACACATAGTTTTCGAAGTACAATAATGTGAAAAGATAGGAAAGAGTAATAGATGATCCTAATGATGAAAATAACAAGGATAACTAAGATAAGTCGGCATCTCCAACTGAGGACTCCTCATTTTCGTGATGGTACAACGCTATGAACTTAAAGACATCTAGCCACGATCTGCACGGGAGCCTCTTGATGATGTCCGAATATCCTCAATCACTCTCCACACTAAGGAAATCTCGATACGCTGGGAGTCGCGATCTCTCCTCAGATCTGCAACCTCTCTCTCCAGCTTGTCGACCTTGCGCTAGAGCGCTCGGTCTGCCTTTTGAGCTGTCATGAAAAGTCTCTGAAGGTCTCGCATCTGCTCGTGGAGCTCTGACATGCCCTCTCTCAATGCCATAGTCCTCCTAACCACTATCCCCATGTCTCCCCTCAACTCCTCTAATCTAGCCGTCGATACATTGAGTAATCGGTCCACTAAATGGCTAATCCTAACTCCCAGAGAAATAAGTCGCTCCCAGATTAGACCCGTCTCTCAATACTTAGTGGGCTCTAAAGCTAGCTCTGATGAGAAATCTGAGTCTAGTGTGCTACCTGGCTCGGGTGAGTGAGCATTCGAGACTAACTTGAATGGCTGCCCTGGTGAATCAGGCTCAGGCAAGGGAAAAGGAGAGCCTGGTCCTGGTGAATGCGCTGAACGTACGGGACTCTAGACTGGAGAAATATCCTCATCTGGGATGTCCTCCTCCTCCGGAGGGTCCACATCCTCATCCTCATACTCCTCCTTATCCTCATCATTTGAGTAGGAGTCGATGAGTCGACATCTCTACGAAGGTGAATCATTTGGTGGTAAAGTAGGGGATCTAGGTCGTCGGTGGGATGGCGATGAAAGCGATGATGACAGGAGAGAGTGAGCTGGAATGTGCACATGTGATGATGGGGGTCGCACTGACATGCAAGCAGTAGCACAATGAGTAAGTCAGGGAATCTGGGCTCATGCTAAACCCTAATGTAGTCTAATCTGTCGCGAAGAACTGGGATGATCAAATGATGATGAAGGTAACTGAGAAGTAGGTGAAGTCTACGGCTCTGGAATGACTGATTATTAGGAAGCAAGAGTGGGGTATCAGACAATCATGTAAGGATTATCCTGAGCAAGAGTCATTAGAGTCCGTGCTGAGCGGGATGCGGCAGCAAGGATCTCCTCTGACACGTCATAAGCTAATGAAGGCATGGTTTGTGACAACGGCATAGGGTAGGTATATAAGTGTACAAAAATGACTAATTCTTATAGCGCAAATATCATATCAAAACATTAGACAATTCATCACATAATGTCAAGTATTTAATTCAGAAATCAGTGAATACCGCATTACTCAAAACATTTTTAAGACACAACCGCATAAGTCATAATTTACCATTCTATCATATAACCAAAACTTCATATAATTTCCAAGACATATCAATCATATCGCAATCTCATAATATTCCAAGCTCAATAATGATATCGCATTCTCTTAACATTCTAAACTCAATAATCATATCACAATTCATAGCATTCAAAACTCAATAATCAATTCGCAATTCATAGCATTCCAAACTCAATTCAAGAGGCTTCGGCTTGGAAGGCTGACATGCGTCGGTCAAGGATCAATTTTTATGAATAGTGGTTATAGTTTATGTTGACGTATGGTCCGGACTGGGCCAGGAATGGGTCAGGTCCGGCATCAGCGGCCCACTCTACGCCTAAACCCTAATCCATGCTTATATATACACGGATGCCAGGTTATCTCTAACTCATCATATAACACTTTTTGCTATGCCACAGCGCATACTAACTTGACCGTCGGAGGTGGACCCCGGGGCTACGGCTCCGGGTCCACTCCTAACGGGTTCTCTTTGTTGACAGGTCTACTAGGGCTCGAGAAGACGACTAACGGCCAAGGAGAGTCATTAAATCCTGCCCGCGCCAGATTATGCATCAACAAGTTGGCGCCATCCGTCGGACACGAATAAACTATGTTTCGTGTTCTCCTATTACCGAAAAGCAGAATACAATTTCTCAATTTGGTAATTCTATTTTATTTGCATCATGCCATGCGTAACACTATTTTAGATGCGTAACACTTTATGGTTATTAACAAGATAACGAGTAAAAGCATCTTAACTTTATAAATTGCCCTATATTCGGATACACAGAATATTCGCAACTTTGATTCGCAATAAATATTTGATAATATTTGCACTTTTTTAGATGCAGTGAATCATTCGCATTAAATATTTGCACTTTTTTAGATGCAGTGAATCATTCGCATTAAATATTTGCACTTTTTTAGATGCAGTGAATACTATTCCTTCACGTGAATATATTTATAATATAGATATTCTCTGTACATGCATTATATTTTATATTCTCATGATCGTACAAGTCTAATAATCATGATATTTCTTTGCATAAGATACAATTTGAAAATATCCGCATGATCGGATCTATTTTATCTTTTAGTCCGCTCGATCGGACCTATTTTAAAACATCCGCACGATCGGATCTATTTTATCTTTTAATCCGCACGATCGGATCTAAGAAAAGCCCGCACGATCGGAGCTATTTTATCTTTTAGCCGCGATAAATTCGCGCAGATACTGTTTTTACGGTTGATATGCTTGTTCGCGCTCAAATAGCGCAGTAGCGATAAATCTACCCGCGTAAGACCGTGCGTTCAGACATCTTCGCAGAGAACGCGTACGCGCGAATACAACGATGCTAGTCAATCGCCATGATGCGCACTGGACCAAAAGCCGTTGTATAAACATCTGCGATCATCCAGAAACGTTCGAGTCTATGCGGTTAAGATAAATCCATCTGTGTCTATCAGTCGCGGTCACGGTACATCCATCCGAGTTTTTATTTTATACATTAAAAAAAAATAAATAAATAAAATAAAAAATCTCACGATAGGTTTTATTTTATACAAACATTTGTTTATGTAGTTTGTATAACCTCACGATAGGTTTTCTATTTTTTATGCTATGTGCAGTATATTATTTATGCTATGTGCTATATATTGCTTAATTTTATTAGGTTTTATATGCTGCGATTCGTGGCATATACTTTTAATCTTTGCATTGAGTGTTTTTCGCAGATTAAATAAGTTTAATGCTCCTACACGAGTAGCACCATCAAACTTGGGGGGCTACCAGGGTATACGCTACCACTGTTTCCATGCGCAGGTATATTCGGAAGCAGATCGAAGACGGATTTGAGTATTCGCATCAACTTGCCGCACCAATTTGCCGCAGGGGAGACGTCCTCTGTCGGTTGTGAAGACGCGCACAGCGCAGAAGCACGTCTTCTGTCGCACATCTTTAGCGCGCACCTATGCGCAGAAGCACGTCTTCTGTCGCACCTCTTTGTCGCGCACAGCGCACACTTATGCGCAGAAGCACGTCTTCTGTTGCACCTCTTTATCGCGCACAGCGCGCACTTCTGCTACAGAAGCACGTTTTCTGTCGCACCATGCTGCGTCGCTACTGGTACAAAAGGTACGCCCTCACCCAGGATGCAGCATACGGGTTCCACTTTCACCAACGCGGCCATCAGAACTTAAGTCTAGCATAACATAGCCATGCGCTATCTCATACTAGACTTGGGGGGCTTGTTGACGTATGGTCCGGACTGGGCCAGGAATGGGTCAGGCCCGGCATCAGCGGCCCACTCTACGCCTAAACCCTAATCCATGCTTATATATACACGGATGCCAGGTTATCTCTAACTCATCATATAACATCTTTTGCAATGCCACAGCGCATACTAACTTGACCGTCGGAGGTGGACCCCGGGGCTACGGCCTCGGGTCCACTCCTAACGGGTTCTCTTTGTTGACAGGTCTACTAGGGCTCGAGAAGACGACTAACGGCCAAGGAGAGTCGTTGAATCCTGCCCGCGCCAGATTATGCTTCAACAGTTTAGGTTATTGATAATTACCTAGTTCTCTATAACCTTGGCTCTGATACCAATCTGTAACACCCCCAAACTTTAGTACAGCGGAAGACTTAATCAAGCTTTCGAGGTGCTACTGGATTGGTATACAACACCAGCATAGGAAAACAAGATAGCATAAAACGTTACATAAACCAATCCGATATTTAGTTATTTGGTTACATTTATTCAAAATAATGAAAAGTAAGGCCCAAGAGAAAACATAAGTTAGGTCCACAAATATTATCAGAGTTTTAGAATGATCCTCCAACCATGCCCCTTTTGCCAAGCCTCCAAGAAACAAGCAAGCCGGATGTCATCTTAATTACCTGAGAAAATATGCTAAAAAGGTCGACTAACGCTGGTGAGTTCATCGGTTTAATAATAAATTTAGTAATCGACCTGATAAAGTTTATTTTCTATGTGAGACTAAGGCAGATATACATCAAACAATCCAACAATATTCCAACAATATTCCTTCCAATAGTGCAATGAGATCTCGGTAGGGCCCCAAGCGACTCTAGCCAGGCACCACAGCTATAGCAAAGCATAAAGAAAAGCTACCATAGTGTAGGTCGAAAGTAGATATCTATTCTTAGCTAGGCATGGACGCTATAGCAAAATATTGCTACCCTAGTCTAAGTGAATATCTACCACATATCTATCCTTCACTAGTCAACACATAAGCAAATCAAAAAGTAGTGGCAGGTCCAAGAAAATAGTTTGCATGCCTTCTCACCCCAATTTAAATAAAACACAGTTAAAAAGTGGGGCTATGAAACTCACCTTGATCAAGAAAAGCACAAATAACCAATAGAAGAAAGCATACAAACAACTAACACAGCTCGGCAACTACTGACTCGGTACAACCTATTAATATATATTCATCTTTAATAAATTTCTAAATAAATATTTTCTATCCTCGAATATATTCCATTTCTATTTCCAAAAATATCTTATTCTCAAATTAGTTAGAAGCGTTTGCTATCATCGTGTGTGGTGTTGACTCAACGAGACTTGTAACACCCCCAACTTCGTGATACGCGGCGAAATTCAAACTGGGTGCTACTTCATGGCACAACAATTATAACAATAGAAAACGAACTCTAATGGAGTCGTTTTAAAAGATTTATCATTCGATTTATATAAATATCAGAGTTTACAAAATGAGGTCCCAGTGGTTTCAAGGTTTACAAATTACATTAAATGAGATTTTGAATGATAATAAAATTTTTATCGATCTAGAGTATCCGTGCCCTTCCTTTCCATCCTTTCCAGCCTCGTTCATTATGGACCTGAGATAAACATGTTTAAAAGGGTCAACACAAAGGTTGAGTGAATCCATAGGTTTATTGTTAAATGTAGAACACATAATGTTTGTGTGGGTTACGTTGTTATACACCCATAATGTTGAAAACAAAACAGTTATTATTTCACTAAGCTTAGGTAACCAAGGCGTTAACGTGTTCCAATATAAATTGGTGAAATTGTTGGTACCAGCCCTAATAGGTAAAATTACAGTTTTACCTAATGTTACTCAAATATAGTGCGTTTGTTTGCCTTTAACGGGGCCAACACAAACGGGATTTGTCAATCCCAATAGATCTATTCACAATATTCATGCTCACTCTCTCTAGTGATTAATGGTTCATGATTTAGGGACTTATGTTTGGCAATTATGTTTACTTAGTTACAATAAAACAATCAGATAGCATAAAGTTCAAATGTTTGTGTGTTCATGTAAAACAATTAATTAATAGAAAGTGGGGCTATGAACTCACAGTGAGTTAATGATATCAAATGTATAGTGAGGAAGATGGATATGTCGTGAGAACCTCTACGAGCAACCTAGAATATGATGTTGCGACTTAGGTTTGAAATAATGATGCGAAAGTAATAACAAGCCTATATACATCTTTATATTGATCATGATGTAGTACATGGTATTTATGTATGTCATTTATAGAAATGGTCTAGTTGTGGAAACGTGTTTAGTTTATATATATCGTACTACCGTTCGTGCCATCACAATTCAGAGGTCATGTAGTAAACGTTCGAGGAGCTAGGTCACTTTAATTCATAAATCTAGCAACTCGGCGATCCGTTTACCCAAATGAAACCCTCACATGAAATTCCCTAGTATTGTTGCACTTAGTATATAAAGCATATAGTTTGCTTGTTGTTTATGTGACATATAGATTAAGTGGTTGCATAGTTTGCAAAGTATGTTTGGTCGTGTCCGCAAGTGAGTTTGGGTAATCTAAATGTCTAATGAAAGTTACATGTTACTTGATTTGTAAGTAACTAAAATGGTTTAACATAAATGAAGTATGAGAAACATGTAAATGATGTTGAGCAAGAGAGTGTTTTAGGGTTTCTTTCAACTTTTGGCTTTCTAAAGAAAGGAAGTTAAAAACAAGGATTAGGACTTGGACTTTGATTGAGGAATCTCTCCACACTTCTAGAAATCCTTATACACCCTTGTATTCTTGAAGGAATTCGTGTTGAGATCTTAGGTGACTTGAATGGATTTAAATTCAAGAAGAATCACCAAAGATTGCAAGGAATTGGATGTAGTTTACTTGTAGCTTGAATTCTTGAGATAATACTTGAAGTAGAAGATCAAATGAAGAGTGTTTGTGTTGCTCATGCTGGTGAACGACCAAGATGGAGGGGAGGGAGGTTTTATAGCCTTGTTTTAGTCAAAGGAGGTGCAAAATATTTGACCAAACCAATCTTGCATGCAAAGCTTTGCAAGGTGTTGCAAGATTAGGCTAAACTTGGAGTCTAAGTTGCAAGGTGTAATGATCTAGTGAAAGCAAGAAATGAAGAGTATCCAAGACTCTTCCTAGAGTAGGTTAGGATGAGGAGAGGTGACTAGGTGGTTTAAACTTGGTATTATCTAGTTTACGGAGTCAGTTTTGGTTCTGTTAATCGCTAACTGTGAGCCGTTAAGTCACGAAACGTAAAACCGGGTATTATAAAAATATGAAACTTGTAGGAATGATGAAAATCATCATTTTACTCCATAATAAAATATAAAATGAGTGGTAAGTTCCATCGGGTTGCTTAAACGCTGTTTAAAGCTGGAAACGCAGGTAAAAAACGCGGGTAAAAAACGCGTATTTTGCGTAAAACGCAGAACTGGAAAACGTAAATTTCCAAAACTTGTGGAATTATTGTAAAATGGTAGAAATACATAAGCGGTCCCGTTTATTCATCATATTCGCCTATGACCATGCCCCTTTCCAAGCATCTTCCAATAGTGAGCTATCGCCTTAAACCTGAGAACACATGCTAAAAAGGTCAGCTTACGCTGGTGAGTTCATAGGTTTAAATTCAATAAAAACATAGTGGACCTGTAGGAGTTGATTTGCTATGCAAGACTAAAGATAGATAAACATCGTTCACCAACCGATCCTAACCGGATCACAATCCATATCCCGCATCCAGGGATCACTCGGGCCCAACGACTCTAGTCCAGCACTGTCGTGGAAAAATCTATATCAATTGCCAACCCCGGACTAGGTCGAGGTAGAAGTCTATTCTTAGCTAGGAAACAGTTATAGCAATTAGAATTGCTACCCTAGTCTAAGTCAACAACTACCGCACATCTATCTAGCCAGGCACCACGTTATAGCAAAGCTTAGAGCAATGCTACCCTGGTCTAGATCGGTTACACTTAGCTAGGCATCACGTTATAGCATAGAAATGATACCCTAGTCTAAGTCGACAACCGTCGAACGTCTAGTCTTTCCTAGTCAACACATTAGCAATTCAAAAGAGTAGTGGCAGGTCCAAGAAATAGTTTGCATTCTCAAAACACGTAAAACGTTCAATCACCAAATCAATATACCAAACAACAGTCATTCCAAAATAATATTCACGTATCCAGTTATAGTTTATTTAAAGGCAGCATGTATTCTCCCCCAAAATAGTTATGAAAACATTTGGAAAGAGGGGCTATGAAACTCACCTTAGCCACAGTAATGCACTATTCACTATTGACACGACTGGCATCTAAAGCTAATCATCACAACATCTAAAAGAACGTATGACGAGTACAACAGAATAGAAGCGACGCAACCTAATGCGTATACGATAGTCTTAAAATACAGCTCATATGATAAAGAAGTTGATAAAAGTAATGTGTTGTAGTTTTCATGGATCATTTATGTGGTTACCTTCAAAAGTCCATTATCGTTCCTAAAGTTTATGATTAATATCTCAAAAGTTTAGTTTTAACGTTTCGTGTGGTGGTAAGAAACATAGGCGCGACGTACAACTCACGCGAAGGAAAAGAAGTCATCGACGTAATCAAGACATACAGACCATGACTCACACCAAAAAGGAAAAGACATTGACAAAGTCAAGAAATACTGACATTACTCAAACTAGTCAAAGACTAGGAAATGACAACAATTATTCAAGACACATAAATAGGTTAATTGATAAGTTTCGGCAATCTACCCAGTAATCCCCAAACGTACATGTTTACTAATAAAAGACAAGTTTCCATTTATCGCTTAATTAGTAAAAGTTTCTCAATTGTTATTCATAATTATACAAGTTTACAAGAAAGTACTTCATATAAGATATATTAAGTAGTGTACTATAAATGACACGTTCGTTTATTCCAATGCTTCCAAATCAACACGACTTCAATAAGTTATATTATCAAAATAACATTTCCAAACAAGTTTATAAAAGTTAACATGTATTATAAAACACGTGTTACCATAGTATTTAATAAGGGTTTATAATAGATTAAACCATATTCGTTAATGATATATAGTTAGATAATTCACTATCGGCTTAAATGTGAAAACGGAATATTAAGTTTCATCGCAAAACAAATATATTAAACTCATTTAAACAAAAATGTTTAATAAAGTATGACGTACTAATCAATATAACTTGTTATTAATAGTTATTCCAAGTTTGTAAACCGTATACGATTGTTATAAACTATATCGTACATCATATCCAATACCGATTACTAGCTACCTAATTAATTCTCAACATTTATCTTCCCATTTTATAAATTATTTACAATGTTATCTGATCAAGTCGTATATTACAATAGTTTTATTCGGCTATAGTTGCATAATCGGTTCGTTTCAAGGTTATATATATATATATATATATATATATATATATATATATATATATATATATATATATATATATATATATATATATATATATATATATATATATATATATATGAGTGAATTACATAATTGGTCCTTGTGGTTTGTTGAAAATTGCAGAAAATGTCCCTGTGCTTTTTTTTCAGTGCGTTTCGTCCCTGTGGTTTACAAATCTTACGGATTTTGTCCCTCGTCCAAAAATGTCCGTTAAGTGTCTTGCGCTGTTAGTCCTTCGTTAGTGCAGTCCGTTAAGTGTTTTGCACTTCGTTAATAAATTTTGCACCGTTAGTCCTTATTTTTTAAAATATAGTTTTCCCCAATTAGTCCCTCCGTTAATAACCGTCTTTGTCCGTTTTTATCCGTTTTCGTTCGTTTTTTATCCGTTTCCCCCCGTTTTTTTTACGTTTTTCGTCCGTTTTCTTTCGTTTTATATAGTTTTTGTCCATTTTTCTTACGTTTTTATCGGGTTTCATCCGTTTTTCTTAATTTTTTGTCCGTTTTTCTTATGTTTTATCTGTTTTCTTTCGTTTTGTCCGTTGTTCTTACGTTGTGTCCATTTTTCGTACGTTTTTATCGGTTTTTCTTACGTTTTCAAAAAAATTCAAAAAAATTTTTTTTGAAAAATATTACGAAAAACGTAAGAAAAACCGATAAAAACGTACAAAAACGGATGAAAACCGATAAAAACGTAAGAAAAATGGACAAAAACTATAAAAAAACGAAAGAAAACGGACGAAAAAGGGGGGGAAACGGATAAAAAACGAACGAAAATGGATAAAAACGGACAAAAACGAGTGAAAACTATTATTAACGGAGGGACTAATTGGGGAAAACTATATTTTAGAAAATAAGGACTAACGGTGCAAAATTTATTAACGAAGGACTAACAGTGCAAAACACTTAACGGACTGCACTAACGAAGGACTAACAGCGCAAGACACTTAACGGACATTTTTGGACGAGGGACAAAATCCGTAAGATTTGTAAACCACAGGGACGAAACGCACTGAAAAAAAAGCACATGGACATTTTCTGCAATTTTCAACAAACCACAAGGACCAATTATGTAATTCACTCTCTATATATATATATATATATATATATATATATATATATATATATATATATATATATATATATATATATATATATATATATATAGTTAACTCATAGTAGTAGTACAAGTTTACGTGTCAACACCACCTATTTACCATATCCTTGGTAATCGATCATATATATATATATATATATATATATATATATATATATATATATATATATATCATTAACTCGTCACATATTTCAATTTAGTCCATTGTCTTACATCATTTGCCACTTTATTTGTTTCAACATTCCATACTAACAATAATTTACGACTTATAACCATTTATTAAGTCTTACTTATTTTGAACCCGTAACCCCTATTACTTATACCATATATCCGATTATCATGTCTAAATCGGATAATACCCGTAACCAATATCTACTTGTTATTAACGTATGATTATTTTTAATGTTTATAAACTAATTACCCTTTTGCATTTGTATATAATTTTTGTTAGCACTTTAGTCTCGATTCGAAACATATTTTTCGAACAATTTAGGTCCGGTTAGTATTGGGCCTGACCCGACCCAGTTCCTCATACCAAAAACTGACCCGACACACCCTCTCGCGTTACCATACCTTACCGAAACAAAAGTAATCAACCAACATTGTTTAAACTAACACTTTCCTCATGAAACGTTACCAAAACATTTTAAGTCTACCTTTAATCCGTGACTCAATACGGGTCTCGCGCTATTTCACACCCAAGCAAACGTATACAATTTTTCACACCACACGAATCATTATCAAACATTAAAAATCAGTTTCTAATCCGGTCTTAACGAAAGCTTATGTGAAACAAATATGAAATGGTTTCAATTCAGTTTGTAGGTCCACGTTTTTATGACCATACGAATCTTGTTAATCATGTTTTTAGGGTCCGTTTGGTTTGTAGATGGGTTTATGATTTGGATTTGGATTTAAATTTGGTTTAGGATTTGGATTTGGGTTTGATGTATGAGAGAGAAAATAATATTTAAAAATATATTATATATTAAAATATGATTTAAAATTTATTTATGTTAATATTTATTGTTTCATTATATGCACTAATGAGATAGAAACAAGAAAAAGTAGGAACAAAACAAAATATGGCCCCATTTTGTCAGAAATCCACTTAAACTACCCGACTTTTATGTAGCCCCTAATATTCGGTATTCATCTCTAAACCCAAATTCTTTAAACGCAAACAAACAACTGATATAGACTTTTTAACCCAAAACCCAATGTAACCCCACTAACCAAACGGACCCTTAATAAAGCAAATCCACGAAAATAACACAATAATATACGTATGAAATAAAAAGAAAAGAATAAATATCCATGAGTTGTGATGGTGTTTTGTCGTGAGGAAAAAAAGGAAAAAAAGTCGTTGGTGGTATCTTTCACGAGTACAACTCGTGACCATGCCAAGCTAGAACCCTTTTAAAAAAACGTTTACTCATGAAACCCTAAAGATCCGAATCTTAAATTCAAGATCTAGAGCGCGTATGGGTGTTTGAACATGATTATCTTGTATAAACGTGGACACAAGACAACGATCTATCGTTTGAGGTAGGTGATGTAAGTAGGGAGGTCGCCGGAAAAGTTGACGGCGCCGGAACCCTAGATAGGGGTGGCCAAATTTTATCTTATAGAGAGAGAGAGAGAATGTGTGTGTGATTTTTAGAGATAGAAAGGAGTGGTGAAAATGGGAGAGTGGTGAGTGGTTGGGGGTATTTATACCCCTGAAGGGACCCAAAGTTTAATTTGAATAAACATAAGGATGGAAGTGAAACTATTAGAGGGACCCTAGTTGAAACTTTATAAAACTTTCGATATACTTGATTCGGGGCTCGTTTTAACTAGCGAACGAAAGATTCGTGATACGAGAGTTACGCCATTGTTCTAAAAATATTATTTCCAATAAAAATGATATATAATACGACTCGTATCTCAAATTAATTAAAACGATCGCTCTAATCGATGTTTCTCCAATAATGACGCATCGAGGAATTTACGAGTTGTCACAGCTATGTTTCCTGCTGTTGTTACTAACTACATCTACTGCATTTGAGGCACAAGATCAGTCACCAGAGCCTGCACAAAGGACACCCATTCCATCACCATAGAGAACACCAACTCCACCTCCACCTTCCCTACCAGCGTATGAGGAAGACTCACCTGGAATTCCTCACTCACAACCTCCAACATCCACCACTATAGCAGATCTAGTTTCCCTATCTCAGGAGGAGCTCATCAATCTAGTTCCTAAACTGCTCTCCAGAATAAAGAAATTGGAAAAAGATCTACAGAAGTCAACGAAGACTCAAGCTGAAACTGTGATAAGACTAGTTAAGAAGGTTAAAAGGTTGGAAGGGAAATTCAAGGCTAAGGGAATAGACATCATTGACTCAGAAGGTGAAGAAAATTCTCCTAAATAGGGGAGGAATGTGGAGGAGGAGGCTGGATCAAACATCAGAACACCCACAAAGAAATCTTCTGAGGAGACAATTAGTCCTCAAGGATTAGAGGCAGCTGAAATCTTGGTCAAGAATTTAAGCCAGAAGAAGAAGAAATCAGAAAAGGAGGCTACAAGTTCTGATGTTAAGTCTGCTAGTGATGATGCAGTTAAGTCTGGTTTTGATACTGAGATTAAGTCTGCCAGTGTTCCTGAGGTTAAGTTTGCTGGTGTTTTTATTAAGTCTAGTGATGAAACTATCACACAGAGAGAAGGAAAGGGTATTATGCAGGAAACTTTTGAGCGAAAATGAACTAAAAGACAGATTTTAGAAGATGAAGCCAGTATGGCAGAAATTGCCAGAATAAAGGCAGAAGAGGAAGCAGCAGCCACCAAACTTGAAAGGCAAAGGATGGATGATGAGTTCCTGGCTAAAAATTTGCAGAGTCCACCAGAACTAACTGAGAAGCAAAGAAAAAGGCAAGCTGAGGTTCTGGAATCTGCCAAGTATTATACTGATGAAGACTGGTATACCATCAAAGCCAAACTTGAGGTGAACAGGGACATTATACCAGATATTGGAGCTGAGGATTTTGCTAGAAAGATGGTAGAATACATGATTAATTATATCAAGAGTCAAGGTCATCCCAGTTGGAAGATAACTCAGCTAAGGAAGTTGAAGTTTGATGAGCTTAAGCAGAATTTGAAAAGGTGTTAGGATTTAGTAAATCCAGGTATTAAAGTGTCGGTCACCTCAAGTATATGTAATCGTTTGCAAAGCTCGTAGTCGTAGTTATTTTATCTTAAGTAGTATTTAGTTAAGTAACACCGTGGAGGACGGACGGGTCTTTACCCACTGTATGCCTGATCCACAGCCCGTCAGGTGGCGTTTTATGTAAGGACTATAAATACTCTCTACCTTCCAAGGTAGAGAGTTGGAGCTCATAATAAGATTTTTCTTTCTCTCACTAAAGTTCCCAAACCTCTAAATTTCTCTCTCTAAAACTATTGTGTACGCCTACTTGTGGTTATGATCTAGTGTGTTTGTGAAATCCAAAATGTTACAAGTGGTATCAAAGAGCCATGGTTAGATCATCTCTTACATATCTTTGGATTTCTAGTGGTTTTTAGATGATTTTTGAGTTTGAAAAAGTTTAGTGGTTTTTGCATCATTTGGTTCATTTCTAGTGTTAAAGTTAGAATTTTGGGTGTACTTTTCTGTTTAGGATCATTGTATGTGCTTGGGTTTTGATTTGGTAAGCTTGAATCACTGTGGTTGAGCTTGTTTTGGATTGAAAAGTGTGTTTTGGAAGTTTTTCTTGTTAGCGACTTGGCTCACAGTGTAAATTTATTGTTAGCGAGTTGCTTCAGAAATAATTAGCGTGTTGTAGTGTTGTTTGGTGGCGAGTTGCTACTAGCGACTTGTCTTTAGAGACAAGACGACAAACAGTACAGTTAGTGGATTCTCCACTACGGGTAGCGACTTGGTAAGGTAGCGACTTGCTTTCAATTTTGTTAGCGACTTGTACTTAAGTTTCTTAGCGACTTGGTGTTAGCGATTTGAACATTAGCGAGTTGCTATTTAGCGACTTGGTGCTTAGCGATTTGCTGTCAAAATTCATAGCGATTTGGAACTTAGCGACTTGTCTTAGCAACTTGGTGTTTAGCGACTTGATTCAAGGATTCTTAGCGACTTGGTTGACTTTTGTGTGTAATACGGTTTTCTCTTGATTTAGTAAAATCCCGTGAAAGAATCTATTTCCCGGTTTAATCATAGAGTTATAAAATCCCGTGTAATCTGTAAACATGTCTACCAACGTACCTACAATCATCTCCACTGTTGCCGAGGATGTTCAAGCAGCTGGTTCAGATACTCATCCACCCATGCTTGACAGAACTGACTATGACTCTTGGGCTCAAAGAATCAGATTGTACTGTCTTGTAAAGGAAAATGGGGTCAACATTCTCAAATCGATTGATGAAGGACCTTATCAGATTAAGACTACAAGAGACTTAATTGATACAGATGCAGATGGAAGAATGATCTATGGAATAGACAGACCAAAGACATGTGATGAGCTCAATGATAAGGAGAAAAAGCGATTCGATGCTGATATCAGGGCTTCTAACATCATAATTCAAGGTCTTCCAAAAGATATCTACAAGCTTATCAATCACAACACTGAAGCCAAGGCAGTGTGGGACAATGTCAAAATGCTCCTCTCAGGTTCTGAATTAACTATTGAAGACAGAGAATCACAATTGTATGATAAATTTGAACACTTCAAGATGAAACCTGATGAGAGTGTCTATGAGTACTACGTGAGGTTCCATAAGCTCGTGAATGATATGAGAAACATCAAAATGACCATGCCAAACATTCAGCTGAACTCAAAGTTTGTGAACAACATGAATCCCGAGTGGCACAAATTTGTCACCTCTGTGAAGCTAACTAAAGGATTGAAGAATACAAACTATGAGCAACTCTATGCCTTCCTGCTTCAAAATGAGAGACATGTCATGTTTGAAAAAATGATTCTTAATCAGTTCAAATCAAAACAGGGAGAAACAAGTTCATCAAATGATTCAACAACATTTTACACCAATGTTGGAATTACAACCAAAGCTTCACAAGTCATACCCACTGGTAATGGTAATTACAAGCTCATTCCCGATTGATAACGCTCAGATTGTGCATGTTTTTAGTAGCGTTATGTGTGCTTTTATATCTGTTATTTGGTTATATTTGCATGATTATAATACTTAAACACATCAAAAGATGTTTGTCTAGTGTTTATAACCAAGTGCAGGGAAACAGAAGGAAAATAAAGAAATGTTCAGCATAATGAAGATTCCCGTTTCAGTAAGTCTAAATCAGTATCTCAAGGACTTTTAAAGACCATAGTGATTGAAGAACCAAGTTCTACAAGATAAAGAGAAGAAGAGATCAAGTTTCCGTAACTCAGAGAATCCAACCGGATCGGTTACAACTGTAACCGGATCGGTTGGAAAATGACTAGAAACACCCTTATGACCTCCACCAACCGTTCGGTCGCAACCCGCAACCGGATCGGTTGGCCACTTTTGTAGAAGACCAACCGGATCGGTTGGTCGTATGACCAATCCGGTTGGAGTAGCTGCATCTGCCAATATTCATCACTAATTTTCCCCTTTGCATCCAAACGATTCTAGGTCCTTCTCTTGGTGTATTCTAGTCCCTTCCTTACTCCTTGGAGGCCAAGTTCAACAATTAATACCCTAGGCTTTGGAATTAGTATAAATAGAGGCTAATTGTGAGCATATGAGACACACCTCAAATACAAATCTCTATACATAGCCTTAAGCTCTGAAAATTTGTCCTTAGAAGCCCAGGGAAGTTTGGAGTTCCAGAAGTTCCACATTTGGAGGCCAAATCACCAAGAAGTCTACCCCAATACTTTGGGAATCATTACTTCACCATTTGTAATCTTATTCCAATCATTGTAAGACTTTTAATCATGTTTTCTAATGTTCAAAGTTCTGAGTTTATGTTCATGTTTGCTATGAGTGGCTAGTTTCTTTATACACTTGCTTAAATGATGTTGATTATCATATGATTAGTTAGTGATTGTGTTAACATGTTTTAATTCAATTTCAAGTTGATTCTAAGATCCAATTGTGCTAAAGTTTCATAGTGACATTTGTTAATCAAGTTTGGCTAATTGATAGTAATCGTTGGGGTCGAAAGAACTTAGGGTGCGTTTGGTTCGCAGTATGTTTTGAAAGGAATTGTAATCTGTCAAAGGAATTGTAATTTGAATGAATTGTAATTCAAAGGGTTGGAATGTGTTGTAATTGTAATGTGTTGTAATTGTAATTGATGTATTCTGTCACTGTGTTTGGTTGGATCTCCACGTAATTTAATTCAAGAAAATTAAAAAAAAAAACCTGATAATAATAATAATAATTATTATTATTAAATAAATATTAACATAACAATAATTAAAATAATAATAATTATTATAATAATTATTATTATTATTATTTTATAAATATTATTATTTTAATAATTATATTAAATATTTATTTATTATTATTATATTGTTATTATTATTCTTTTTTATTTATTAATATTATTATGTAAATATTATTATAATAATAAAGATTATTATTATTATTATATTATTATATTATTTTATTATTATAATTATTATAAAAATATTATTATAATGAATATTTATTATTGTATTATTATTATATAAATATTATTATTTTAATATTTATTATTATTATTATATTATTATTATTTCATTTTATTATTATTATTATTATTATTATTATTATTATTATTATTATTATTATTATTATTATTATTATTATTATTATTATATAAATTTTATTATAATAAATATTTATAATTATAATATTAATAATAATTATTATTATATTTTATTATTATTATTATTTTATTATTATTATTATTATTATTATTATTATTATTATTATTATTATTATTATTATATTACTTTATTTATTTTTTATTTTTATTATTATTTATTATTATTATTATTAATAAATAATTATTATTATTATATTTTATTATTATTATTATTACTATTATATAAATATTTATTATTATTATTATATAAATATTATTATTTTAATAATTATATTAAATATTTATTATTATTATTTCATTTTATTATTTTATTATTATTATTATTATTATTATTATTATTATTATTATTATTATTATTATTATTATTATTATTATTAATATTATTATTATTATATAAATTTTATTATAATAAATATTTATAATTATAATAATAATAATTATTATTATTATTATTTTATAAATTTTATTATTTTAGTATTTTTATAATAATAATAATAATAATAATAATAATAATAATAATAATAATTAATATAAAATTCTGAATTACAACGTAATTCAAAACTTTCCATCCAACATCATATGTAATCTGAATTCCCTCTTTTGATGTAATTGTAATGATTGAATTACAATTACAACGCAAACCAAACAGCCTATGTAATGTAATCTGAATTACATTCCCTCAATTATGCGAATCAAACAGACTACGTAATGTAATCAAATTACAATTACATCCAATTACGGCGAACCAAACACCCCCTTATTGTTATTCAACTAGTCATAATTATTTTGTCTATGGATTATTGTTTTTACCCATTATTCTTGATTATACAAAGGAACTAAGGTGTGGTTGTAATAGAAACGCTTTTTGATTATCAAATTGGATTGGTTGGAAACATCTAAAAGGTCGTAAGATTAGTTGTGGAGAATCAATTGTAGCCTTTTGTCTATGATCGGTTACCTTTTCATTGACCATTTCTTAAGCAATTTGATGAACAAGTGGATGTTTTTGTGTTTAAGTTTATGCATGTAGACTTATGAAACTTGAATTGATCTTGAATTGATTGGTTAAGCTTAATGCTTGTTTTTATGAACTAAAATCTTGACGAAAGTTTAACTTGTAAGAACAATAGATTAGTCTTCCAACTAATTATCATAACCAACATGTTAAGATGTTAACACAATCACATTAATCTATGACATGAAACTAGTTTAAGCAAGTGTAGTTTTTAATCATCTGAATTTTATTATATCTATTTGCTTTATTATATGTTTTGGATAGACTCCGTTAATTCAAACTTGTGTTTAGATTCACTCAAATCCCTACGAACTATCCCGACTTACCTTCATAATCTTGCTATAACGGACGAGTATACTTGCTCGTATGTGTTATTGGTAATATTGGTAATTCACCTTTTATAAATTTAAAACTTGTACACAACCAGCACATCACCGATCCATCATATAAGCCTCCTGACTCTAACACTCTCATGGAAAACTTCATCAACCAACTGTCTCTCATGGTCAGTCAAAACATGAACACTCTCCCACACACCAACAACAACCTCAGAACAGCATCCAATCCACACAATCAAGCCACTGTCAGAGATGGGAAGGTTATGGTACAACCTATTCAAGAAAGGCAGTATGAACAAGGAAGAGGTGGGGTTGGTAGAGGATATGTGGCAAATCAAAATAGGGGAAGGAATGAAAACCAGGGACAAGCAAAGCCGATCAAATGTTACAACTTTGGTGGTGAGAGACATATTGCAAGAAACTGCACATCGCCAAAACACCCTTAGAATGCAGAGTACTTCAGGGATAAGATGTTGCTTGTGCAAGCTCAGGATAATGGTGCAACTTTGGATGAAGAAGGGTTGTTGTTTCTTGCTGAAGGCAATGCCAAGACATATGATGCAGATGTGGATGAGCAGCCAATTCAGGAGATAGGTCACAATCATCAGAATGCCTTTCAAGTCGCTGATTGTGATGCATACGACTCTGATGTTGATGATGAACCAACTGCACAAACAATCTTCATGGCTAGCATTTCTCCAATGGTCTCTCCTAAAGTCCCTTCTTCACCACAAGTTGGTCCATCCAAAGACAAAATCATTTCTGAGGTACTAAAACTATACGATGAAATTGATGAGCAAAAGATTCATGACGAAGTACAATCAACTATAATTATTGAGTCAGATATTGAAAATATGGGTAATATCAATGTTGTCCCATATGATCAATATGTGAAACAAAGTGAAAGTGAGATTGAACCGAGTGATGTATCTTCTACAGTCAATGATGACTATGCTTTTGATGAGTACACTGCATGTGCCCCTAATGATTCTGTAATATCTGAACTCAATGCCTATAAAGAACGTGTTGCTATTTATGAACAACGAGCTAAGTTTGAATTAACCACCCGTGAGCAGGAGATGGATGACCAAATGCGTACAATTATTAGAAAAAGTAATTTTAGAGAAGAAGTGTTAAAACAAGAGTTAAATTCCTTACAAGAAAAGCTTTCTAAAACTGTTAAGCAAAAACAAGAGCTTCAAGATAATGTTAAAGTGCTTAAACAGGAATTTCATGCTAAGGAATCAAAACTTTTGAATGATTTTTCCAATCTAAAAACTTTGAAGAACAAGCTTGAAAATAAGTTGTACGTACAAGGGATTACCATTCAGACTGCTCACATGGTCACTAAGCATAGAGTTTTAAGCGATAAGCATAGTGTTCCCATTATTGATAAACCCAACCCTGAGTACGGTAAGATAGCAAAGGCTGCTCAAAATGTAATCTATTATTGCAATGAGATTCTTAAACCTAGACAGACACCTAGTTGCATTGAGTGCACTGAGGAAGATAGAAGATTAGATGATGCGTCTAGGGAGAAAATGGATAAGAAGCTTAACGATCCTGAGTGCAAAAAGCAAAACATAATAGTCAAACCCCATGATTACAAAAAGGACAATTGGATTTCCTTAAACAAGTTTAAGCCTCAAACCTTGTTAACACCTGAACAAGTGTTCTGGAAAAAGGACTTACATAAGAAAAAAGATAAAAATATTATTGAAACAAACCCTCCCCTTAGGAGAATGCCTGCAGCAACTGTGTATCCTCCGAATACAACAATGCATCTAGTTCCTAGAACTATTGCCACTAAGAGCAATACCTTAATCAGTCAATATGTTATATTTCAATTATTTGTTGACTTTGAGAAAACTTGTAAGAAAAGGATCACACCCGCTGGGATAACAGAAGGGGAAAGGGGTTTTGAGCAAACAAAAGAATGCTATTTAACAGAGATCATGCCTTTCTTTAAACAATTAAAAGATCAATTTGAGAGTCTTAAAAAGGGGATGGATTCAGATATTAAAGGAATGGAAAAGGAATTTGATGCAATGATAATTGAGATTAGTGACTATGAGCGGGCATTAAAATATAATGAAATTGAGATGAAGAACTTGCATACCTTAAATGAGAATCTGATTTCTGAATGTATCTCTCAAGATGTGTTCTATACTGCTACTAATTGCTCTATTACTGCTTCTCAATTTCATGAATTATCTGTTGCGTTGAAAGTCTCCCATGATCGTGTCATTGAGCTTGAAATCAAAAACTCTAAACTAAGTGATAAAATTGAACAGGATGATCACGATAATTTGGTAAAACATTTTTCTAAACTAGAAGTTGAACATTTTGATTTACAACTTAAATATCAACATCTCAAAGAAAATGTTAAAACCTCAAACATCAAGATCTCCACGGATGTTCCAGAGTTTGATGCAGTTTTTGAAATAAACAAACGTGATGAACTGATTCAAGCTCACTGTAACACGATCAGAAAGTTGAAAGCCCAAATATCTCAATTAAAGGGCGAAAAGAACAATGTGACTGGCTGCCAAATGCCTCCTTCTTTAGATTCTCGAAATTCTCAAAATTTTCATCTTCAAAACTTGGTTAATGCCTTACAAAAGGAAAATGAGAGTTTTCTAGAAGAAAATGAAAAGGTTAAACGTCATTTCAATGAGTTATTTGAGTCAATAAAAGTCACTCGTAACAACAATAACGAAAAAATAACTTCATTGCAAAAGGAAATTGAGAATCTGAAGAGTCAGGTAAAAGGGAAAATGCCAATGACCAATGGGGAGAATGGTGGTTCAAAGGTGCATGTCTGTAATAAATATGCTTTGTCTGTGAAATATGTTCCTCCTCATCTTAGGAATAACAAACTTTCTATTCAGATATATTTCTCATACCTTAAGGACAGCCTAGAATATCTTCGTGAGATTGTTGAAGAGGATAAGTTAGAGAAACCACATGATAATGCAATTGGTCATGCATGCTTATTTGCCAAACGATCTCAAGAACTTCTAGAATGCTTAATTATAATATGCCCTAAAACCTTAGGTGAGCAAGTCAATCCCTTGATACCTTGTTCTATGCCTAGTGCCAAGTATGCAAGTCATTCAATACCCAATGTTATGAATGTGAACTTTAGTGTGCCTTCAAGTAGTTCAGATCCCATCACTTCTAGTGTTAAGAAAGTGAACTTCAGTGCGCCCTCAAATAGTTCACATCCCAGCACATCTAAACAGGAAATGCAAAAAGTAGCAAAACCAACTAATGTTCCCATTCCATCTACAGGAGTAATCAGTGACATTAGAGCGAGCAGGTCAAAGTCTCAAGGCAATACAAGGAATGATAGGACCTCACAAGCTAAGAATATGCATTGGAAGAGAGTAGAAGATCACCCTAGGAACACTAAGTTTGAGTTGAATAAAACGAATCATGTTGATTCTAGTATTAGCTATAAGCGTACTGTAATTAATTCGAATTTTGCTACTACTTTTGGCAAAACTTGTAATGATGATTGTGTGGTTTCAGTTACAAATCTTGAATGTGCTATGAATGATTTTTCTAATGTTGTCAAATGCCCAGTTAAAACTATTAATGTTGAAAATCAAGCTAAGAAGGCTAAAGGCAAAAGCGAAAGAAAGTTAGAAAACAGTGGAAACCCATAGAAAGAACATTTAGTATGATAGGTTATCAATGGATACCTTTTGGCCATAAGGTCAATCAGTTCTGCCCTCAATCTGCTAAGACAATGCCCACTAGAAAATGGATGCCTACTGGTAGAACTACTCTCTTAAGAAGTGAACATACTTTGAATAGGTCAAATACGGATACTAGCACTGCATCTATTTCTGATGATTCCATTGTTTCTACTTCTGATGTGGGTGTTCCAATCACTGTTACTAACCAAATGGAACCCATTCTTGCATGGGGATCCCAATTATCTAGTTATCCATTCTTGTCTGTGTGCAACTGCAGATCGTTTAAATCGTTCTGTGGTACTTGGACTCAGGTTGTTCCTAGCATATGACTGGAGACCGGTCACGGCTCATGAACTTCGTGAGTAAATTCATCGGGACTGTTAGATTCGAGAACGACCATTTTGGTGCTATTATGGGTTATGGAGACTATGTTGTGGGTAAAAGTGTAATCTCCAGAGTATATTATGTAGAAGGTCTTGGTCATAATCTGTTCTCTGTTGGTCAATTCTGTGATTCCGATTTAGAAGTGGCTTTCAGAAAGCATACTTGTTTCGTTAGATCTTGATGGTGTGGAACTTCTCAGAGGAACCCGTAGTTCAAACCAATACACCATATCTATCGAAGACATGATGAAGTCCTCTCCAATCTGCTTGTTGTCAAAATCTTCAAAAACAAAGCCATGGTTATGGCATCATCGTCTCAATCACTTAAACTTCGGCACCATTAATAACCTCTCCAGAAAGGATCTTGTCAGAGGCTTACCCAGATTGAAATATGAAAAAGATCATCTATGTTCAGCTTGCCATTTGGGAAAAAGCATGAAATATGCCCACAAACCAAAACTCACTAACTCAGTAATGGAAGTTCTTCATATCCTTCATATGGATCTATGCGGACCAATGAGAGTGAAAACGATAAATGGAAAGAAATACATTCTAGTGGTGGTTGATGACTATTCCCGATTCACTTGGGTTAAGTTTTTGAGGACAAAGGATGAAACTCCAGATGTCATCATTAAACTCATTAAACAACTTCAGATCTGACTCAACAAAATGGTTCGAATCGTCCGAACTGACAACGGAACTGAGTTTTTTAATAAAGAACTTAATGAATTTTATGAAAGTATTAGAATCAGTCCTCAAAGAAATGTTCCATGAACTCCTCAACAGAACGGTGTAGTTGAAAGACGAAATCGAACTCTTGTGGAAGCCGCAAGAACAATGTTGATTTACTCAAAGGTTCCAATGTTTCTATGGGCTGAAGCTATTGCCACTGCATGTTACACTCAAAATCGATCCCTAATCCACACATCTCATGTAAAGACTCTGTATGAACTTGTCCACAATCGAAAACCTGATATATCATACCTTCGAGTGTTTGGTGCATTATGTTACCCAACTAATGATGGTCAAGATTTAGGTAAACTGAAAGCTAAAGCGGACATTGGAGTATTTGTAGGATATGCACCAAACAGAAAAGGATACCGAATCTACAACAAGAGAACCCGAAATATTATGGAAACAATTCACGTTACGTTTGATGAGCTGACCTGTCAAATGGCTCCTGGACAACCCAGTTCTGGACCCGCACTTCAAAACAGTCCCATTGGTTCCTCTTTTGTACCAAACTCCTCTCCAGCAACTCCATATGTACCTCCATCTGAAGATGATTTAAAGAAACTATTTGATAAAATGTTTGATGAACACTATGAACCAAATGCTAATGAAATGTCAAATCCATCATCAGAGGCTGCTCCTATCCCTGTGAATGAAGTCAACCCTTCAGTTTCAATATCACTAAGTCAAGAAGCGCCTGCTGCTGATCACTATGTCTCATCAACAAATCATCAATCATCAAATGTACATCATGGAGGTGTTTCTGGCATCAATGATGAAGTTAATCCCTTTGCTTCTCTCGAAGATGCTCCATTTGAAAATATATTTGCTCCTGAATCATCATCTGAACCATCTTCATCAGGAGACATCGACTCTGCTACTTCAGTTCCACAACAACAACCACATGAACACATTAGAAAATGGACACATGATCACCCATTGGACAACATAATTGGAAACCCTTCTCGTCCTGTATCCACTCGTAAACAACTTGCTACTGATGCCTTATGGTGCTTCTTCAACTCTGTACTCTCTAAGATCGAACCTAAAGACGTTAAAACTGCTATGAATGAAGACAGCTGGTTCAATGCCATGCAAGAAGAAATTCATGAGTTTGATCGATTAGATGTATGGGAATTAGTACCTGCTCCAGACTATGCTATGATCATTGCTCTAAAGTGGATCTTCAAAGTGAAGCTTGATGAGCAGGGTGATGTTCTGAAAAATAAGGCTAGGTTAGTGGCTAAAGGATATCGTCAATAGGAAGGAATAGACTTTGAGGAATCTTTTGCTCCAGTTGCTCGTATCGAGACTATCAGAATCTTCTTGGCTAATGCTGCTAGCAAGAACATGGTTGTTTATCAGATGGATGTGAAAACCGCATTTCTTAATGGAGATATGAAAGAAGTGGTTTACGTCAGCCAGCCAGAGGGTTTTGTGAATCCAGAGCATCCTACTCATGTTTATCGCTTGAAAAAGGCCCTTTATGGTTTGAAGCAAGCTCCTAGAGCATGGTATGATACGCTATCAAAGTTCCTTCTATCTACTGGATTCAGCAAAGGATCAGTTGATCCGACATTGCTCACCAGAAAGTCAGGAAAACATTTAATTCACGTTCAATTTTATGTTGATGATATTATCTTTGCCTCGACTGACCCCAATGAATGTGATCATTTTTCAAAAGAAATGGGTTCCAAATTTCAAATGTCAATGATGGGACAAATGTCATTTTTCTTGGGATTACAAATTTCACAAAGATCTGGAGGCATTTTTATAAATCAATTTAAATATGCAAATGAGATCTTAAATAAATTTGGATTTGTTTCATGTGCACCGTTGACACTCCCATGATTGAACAAACCAAGCTGGATGAGGACCACTCAGGGATCATGGTAGATCAAACGAAATATCGTAGTATGATTGGATCCCTGATGTACCTCATAGCTAGTAGACCAGACATACTGTTCGCTGCGTGCATGTGTGCTAGATATCAGTCTAAGCCTACTAAAAAGCACCTTGAAGCGGTTAAACGGGTCTTTCAGTATCCAAGGAACCATCAATATGGGACTATGGTACCCGAAGGACACCGGTATGTCACTAACAGCCTATGCAGATGCTGATCATGAAGGATGTCAAGATACACTTCGAAGTATGTCAGGAGGTGCTCAGTTTTTGGGTGATAAGCTTGTGAGTTGGTCTTCAAAGAAGCAAATGAGTACTTCTATTTCCTCTACAGAGGTTGAATACATAGCCATGTCATCTTGTTGTGCTTAAATCCTTTGGATGAGATCCTAATTATCTGACTATGGCTTTGAATTCAACAAAATCCCTCTGTACTATGATAATAAAAGTGCTATTTCTCTCTCATGCAACAATGTTCAACATTCAAGAGCAAAGCACATCGACATTCAACATCATTTCATCCGAGAGCAAGTGGAAAACGGTGTGGTGGAACTCTACTTTGTAAAGTCAGAATACCAGTTAGCAGACATCTTCACCAAAGATCTTCCAAGAGAACGTTTTGAGTTTATTCTCCCACGACTTGGCTTGAAAAGCCTTCAACCAGAAAAACTCAAACGTCTTCAGGAGGAAGACGAGGAGTAAAGGTCTTTCTTCCTCCATCTCTTGTAAATATTTATTCAAAAAGCAAAATACAAAATTATAAAACCTTCAAAAAGCAAATAGAAAAATTTAAAACTTCAAAAATCCATAAAAATTTGAAAAATCTTGGAAAAAAAATATTGTTATTTTGTCATGATCTTCTTGATTCGATTAATATCTTCGGTCTTTGTGCTGTCAGTCAAAGAGTGACACGGGTCTTTAGATGTTGGTCGAATGTACATATTCGCTTAAAAAAATTTTGGGAGAAAGTTAAACAATGGCTTATTGTCATCTCAGGCAATAACCCGCTTTTCATAGAAAGAACAGAGCCATACTTTATATCATGTTTCAAATCTCATGCTCTGATTCTATAAACAGTTACTTACTATCTAATGAAAAATTGTTTCGAAAAATAACTCGGACTCAATTTTTTTGAAAATCATATGGACTTAACATTTGTCAAAAAATCTATCTCTCAATCAACAACTTATGTCATTGATTGAGGGGGAGAATGATTTCAATTAAATCAAAAGTTTATTTGTCATACAATTGTTTTTCAAAAAGATATTCATGCATGTTTAATCAATGGAGTTTAAAGTCTCAAAATCCGATCCTTATCAGTTGAAACGTTTTCATAATCAAGTCTCAATTCTCCTTAAAAGCTTTCAAAAGCAATTTAAATCTACAGAGATCACAATTCTCAAATGATTTGATAATTTTGATCGGGGGAGAATTTGTGATTTAAATTGGATTTAAACTGATAATTCGATAAATGGTTTCATAAGTGTTTAGCAAGTTTTCCTCCCTGCATGTGACAAACGATTTCAAATTTCCCATGCACATGTTGAGGGGGAGCATCTATCTTAAACCACAAAGATTTGAATTGTGATCAATTTACTTCAATGTGCAGTCTTTTCCTAATATGTGCTAAACACTTTTCAAATATCTATGCACATATTGAGGGGAGCAACTATTTCGAAAACCACATTCTTCATATAACTACTCTTAGATGCAAGCCAACCCCTCAAAGATGAAAATTATTTCTATTACCAAACGATGCTTGATGCAAATGTTGAGGGGGAGCTCTTGTTCTAAAAATATCAAAAACAATTCAGGTACAAAATGCTTTGATAATATATCACAAGTATCTGGATGGATTTTCAAATGGTTTTCAATTGGTTCCAATGGCAGATGAACAATACCAAATAGACCGACCAAATTTAATTTATGCATGGTGGTATAAGGATGATAAGGTTAGGTTTTTGTTCCCATGATCCGCCAGAACCGGAGGGATCTACCCAGGGACAATCCACTAGTTAGTGTAGAAGTCCTTAGGTATGATGATAAAAGGAGAAAAATGAGATATGGGAAGAGTACGGACTGAAACTGAGCTAGTACTGGAATAAACCCAACAAGGTTCTAGTTATAAAGTTTCGGTAAGCACTGAAGGGGTTGAAGAATGAAAAAGAATTGAATGTGAAGATGGGTGAAAAGAAATAGCCCTCCATTTATTCAACCTTAGGGCAGAAACCGGGTTCAATTCATATGCTATTGGTGGTTACCAAGGTAACATCGGTATTGAAGACAAGACGTCATGGACCCAGTGACGCACTGCTGTTGGAATCACTCCTAGACCTTAATTCAAGTGTTAGTAATTCATATGTAATAGTTAGCTTAATATGGCCTTTATATTAGTAATTAGCCTTAGGCTTATGTAGAAGGCCCATAAGCCTAGGCCCAAGCCCATATAGGAAAGGAAGGGAACTTGCAGGTTGCCCTAGTTCCTTCCCCTATATAAACACATGTAAACCTTCCTTAGAAGGTTGGTTTTTCAACTCATTTCACTTTCATACTCCTACGCGTAACCCTTCAATATCATACGTGTGTGTTTGTGTGTGTTATTGTTCATCCGCCTTCATCTCTTTCTTATTTCTACATATTGATGCTTGTGTTACATATATGGTGACCTAACAGTGGTATCATTCGCCAAATAGTTGGGTGAATCGGTTTGTTTTTGAAGTGGGTTTCGGTCCTACGTGTAACTACCGGTTTACAAACTTTGGTATGCTTAAAAACATAATTTTTACATTTTTTAATCCAAGATTCTTGTACTTTCAACGTTTTAAGGTGTTAAAATAACTGTTTTTGGCAAAAAGTTTCAACCTTTACGTGTGGATCATTGTTTTTGAGCTTGGTTTTTTACGTGATAGCTGTTCTACGCGTAACCGTTTTAGACGCTTTGGATCATCAAGTTTCACACTTTTGTGTTATTTTGGTGATATTGAAGATATTTCATCACAAAAATCTGATTTAGAAACATCTTTGGGCAAAAGTCATTTTACGAGTAGTTCTACGCGTATCAAAACCCTAAAACTACGCGTAACTTGTCCTTGGTTTGATCTTCAGTTTCGTGGCTTACTCAGTGATTTTCTTGCTTGGATAAGCCTGAAAATGCTTCGACTTAGGATATCTTTTGCACTGTGATAGTGTAAAAGATCATTTGGGCAAAACCCTAAACTTACGCATAAGCATAAGCTTACGCGTAGACATTTTACGCATAAGATTCATCTTACGCCTAAGCCTTGTCTTACGCATAAGTTAATCCTACGCCTAAGTTTTCTACGTCTAACTTCTTGTTTACGCATAACTTTAGTGCTTTCTCATTACTTGCGCATAAGCTAATCCTATGCGTAACTAATATTGTTACGCGTATCTTTGGTGTTTTTACGCATAAGTGGTACTTGGCTTTTCTGTGATTTCTACGCCTAAGGATACTTCATCAACAACGGTTCATTCGACTACAACGATTCATTTAACAACACAATTCTTCAACATGTCACAACCACCATACTCTAGCTATTTTCCTTACACTTATAATCAACAACAACAACAACAACTAAGTCCACAACATCAACAATTTAATCATCAACAACATATTTATCAACAACAATTTAATCAACAACATACTCCACAACTTGCAGCAATTCCACAACCTCAAATAGTCAACCACCACCAAGTCTTCAAGTACAACCTTACACAAACTTCTACAATCAACATCCATCCAGGAATACCATGAAGGAACCGGCATGGTTTGGTAAGATGTGTGAAGCCTTGAGTAGCCAACAATCAATGCATGAAGCTGGCTCACTTGATAGACCTCCAATGCTCACTCCCGGTAATTATGATCAATGGGTGATTCGGTTCTTTAGGTTTTGTGATCTAAAGAAGCCACATGGAAAGTTTTTAAAGAAGGTCATTATGGAAGGTCCATTTCAGATGCCTACTATCGTTACACCCGGAGATCCTAATGCTGTTCCAGCAAGATATGATGTCACCAACATTGCAACTATTACAGACCTTACTGCTGATCAACTTCTACACTTTGAAGCCGATGAACTTGCAATGCAATACATCCTTTTAGGATTACCCAATCCAATCCTTCGAAGTGTTGATGCTCTAAAGACTTCAAAAGCAATGTGGGAACATATTCATCTTCTTATGCAAGGCACAACACTCAATCAGGAAGACATGGAATCCAAAATCTACTTGGCCTATTAACACTTCATGATTGAACCAGAAGAGACATTAGAATCTTATCATCATCGCTTTTTAGACATCATTAATGATTTGGACAAACACAATATCATCATGCCTCGAATTGCTGTCAACACAAAGTTCCTAAGTAATCTTGATCCGGAATGGGAGAAGTATGTCATTTTTCTCCGTCAAGCTAAGAACCTTCATCATGCTACATACGGATTGTTGTACGACTATATGAAGCCTCACGAAAAAGAAATTGATAAGGAAAGGATTCTCCGTGGTCAAACTGTTTCACCGTCACTTCCGGACAATCAACAACATGCTTTGTGGGTTCAAACTAATATTCCTCCTCAACAAGATCCTCAACCCGCTTCTCAACAAACTGCAACCATTACACTTTATGATCCGTCACAGCAACAACCTCAACAAAATCAATTGGTTCCATACAACAACAACACTGCTCAAGCTCTTTACAGTGAAGCTGATGAGGACTCAGATGCCTTCGATGAATTGCAACAATGATTTGTTATGATTGCTAAAGCATTTGGCCGATATACAAAAAAATCCAACAATCGCATTCGTTCCTCATCTAATACAAGAAATCAGGCTGTTGTGAACAATGGACGCGTTGAAGTTCAGAATCGTGGTTATGGTCGTCAGATGGGAGGTGGTCAAGGGTTCAATGCTATGGGAAGGAATAACATGGGTGCTCCGCAACAGCAAAGGGCTCAAGTGGTTGAACAGGGGAATACTCAGACTGGGGTTAATGGTCTTCGATGTTATAACTATAATGAGAAGGGTCACCTGGCTAATGCATGTCCTAAGCCGAGGACAAGAGGCAGTGCTTATTTCAAAGAGGCTATGCTCTTAGCTCTTAATGATGAAGCTGGTGGAACTCTCTCCAACAAGGAACAGAGCTATATGGCAGATGCAGACTCAGATGATGATATGGAAGACTTGCAGGCTAATGCAACTGTTATGTTGTTGGCACAAATGCAAGCTCTACACATGAGTGACACAGGCCCAGTGTATGACACTGATGGCTTGTCTCAGGTACCTGAACAAACAATCATCATTAATGAACTGATATCTCCGCCAACATCTGCATCTGACACGGATCCGAGTGTTCAACCTGAGCCTTCTACATCTCATTCCAATGATCATCAACTAGACCCCGTAGTTATATTTGATGATCAAGATGACCTTATGGTTACCATTGATGATCAAGTTGACTCCGTGGTTATACTTGAGGATCTAAACAATGACCATGTTGAGACTCACGTTGAACAAAATGATTCTATGTTTGATCCAGAATTTGTCCTCCGGGCCTTAGTTAAAGACCAGCAATCCCGAGTGGAACATTATCATGATGTCAATTCAAAACTAAAAGCACAAAATGCACTGTTAACCAGGGATAACGATTGCTTAATTCAACAACTCGAAGTTTTTAAAACTCAATAAAAACGAGAAAAAGGTTTTGAAGTCGCTTTTGCTAAATCTTATCAAAACGAAAAATCTTTAGAACGACAGATATGTGATCTAGTCGCATCGAAGAATGCTTTGTTGTCTCAAATAGAACAACTGAAACATGAACATAAACAACAACTTAACACTCTTACTTTGGAAAATCAAAAAACCAAGGCTGAGTTGTTAACTTGTCAAAAACAGTTCTCTGAGTATAAAAAGCATTCCACGAAATGAATAGATAACTATCTTGACGAAATTGTCTACTTACAAAACAAAATCAAAGAATTTCGAAATGTTGTTTATAAACATGGTGAGTCAATCACAACTATTCAAAAGTTTACTTTTAAACCCAATCAAAATGGATATGGACCAATTCTTGCTGATTACAAACCTAAGTTTTCAAACAGAGCATTCAAACCTAATCCTGAAGTTTACAGTGCAGAACATAGAATTTATGATTCGATTATGAGTGTTGTTGAATATAATCGCATGGAGGAACTAGATGCAGATGACGAGAGTCGGTCAAAAATGGAAAATGTTGTTTATAACAAACCATTTAACTATTCGAAAGTCGTAACTTTTGTCACACAACAAGATAATTCAAACACACCTTTGGTTATCACACCAGTTTATGAAGTTAGTCCCCAACACAATGGTGCACAAATTAATAGTCCTTTACCTTCACTCAGTGAAGTAAAAACTAACCTCGAAAGTTGTCGTGTTATAAAATATTTCGACACTTTCTTATCTGACATCAAACTTTTGGAACGTGCGATTGAATTTCATTCTGAAATAAAAGTTGAACATTTTACCTCGCCATTGGCACGAGAACAACGAGAAATTTTTCAGAAAAGAATTTTACCCCATGTCAAAAATTTGAAAAACTGTGCACTATATTGGGAAAGGGATTTTCACAAGGAACTTGGTCTCATGAAAACAGTTTTCGAGAAAACAGAAACATCGATTTTAAATACTAAATGCAAATTGAGAAAAGATGTTGATCGACTCTTGGAAAATGTTATATGTGCTGATATCAATAATCTTGTGTTATTACAATCTGTTGCATATGCATCTGATCATATCTCAGCTGATTCTGTTGATACTGTTGATATTGTTGTGAATACTGATAAGGTGCCTCAGATCGAGTCTTTAAAAGCTGAAAATGAACGATTGCTAAACGAGCTTTCAAATGCAAAACGTCGTCTTCAATGGTGTCAAAAAGATATTCATACTCAACAAGTTGCTTTTCAAAACAAAATCGCCCAGTTGCGTTCAAACAATTTTAATCCAAAACTTGAGCAACTAGAAGATCAAAACGTGTCTGTTAAGTGTCAAATATCAAAATATGAACAAGACTCGTGATGAAGCATCAAATGAACTTGATCATTATCTTGCACACACTAAAAAGGAAAATGGTGTCATATCTGATTTACTTAAACAGACTCGTGATGAAGTATCAAATGAACTTGATCATTATCTTGCACACACTAAAGAAGTTATGTACTTTGCTGGAAATCTTCGTTCTGAAAATCAAGAACTGGTGCACACTATCTTTAAGTTAAGGGAAATGTTAGGAAAGTATGAACAAATTCAGCCTATCATCATTAAGAGAATTGCACCTGTAACACTTAGCAAAAATAAACCCAGAATGCCTACTGACAAAACACAAGTTACTAATGTGCTTCCCTCTACTGAAGCAGGACTAGTTGCCTCTTTTCCAAACGTCCGCACTTCATAGCCTAGGAGCAATACAAGGAAGAATAGGAAGTTGCAACCTAAGAAAAGAAAAATAAAGAATGCTGAAGTAGAAGAACACCGTAGGACTTTGAATAAGACTCCAGTTGCACCCACTTTAGATATTGCGTCCAGCAAATGTAATGGAAAAAGTTTTGTAACTAATGCTGAACCTTTAAGTACTTTTGATATTCAGTCTGATGCTTCTTCTGTTATATGTCGTAAAAGTATGCATTCTGATTGTCATGATAAATGTGTTGCTAAGGCTATCTTATCTCGTTTAAGGAATTCTAAGACCCGGAATACGTCTAGGCCAACTACTGCTTCTAAGTATGTGCTTGGTAAACCGCCCTCTTTAGATTCTAAGAAACGCATTGTTGTCCCTGTAGCTCCTGAATCACCTCCAAGGAATGTAGTACCACCTAGTGCATTCACTAAGACTAAAGCTAAGACTAGTTGTAGATGGCAGAAATGGATACATAATACACTAGGATTTAAATGGATGCCTAAAGTCATTGAGGTGTGTATTTCTACTATAACTACTTCGGAACCCTCTAACACTTTGGGTTCCACATCTACTTCTATTCCATCTATGTCGTCTGTGTGTAATGCAGGTGATACAGATCATCCTTTGGATTGTTGATAGCAGATGTTCCCGACACATGACAGGCAATCTTAAACTGTTATCAAACTTTGTTTCAAAGTTCATTGGCACTGTCAGATTCCGGAATGATCACTTCGCACCTATCATGGGCTACGGAGATTACATTAATGGCAATATCAAAATTAGCAGGGTTTATTATGTTGAAGGCCTCGGTCACAATCTCTTTTCTGTTGGTCAATTTTGTGATGGAGATTTGGAAGTTGCTTTTTGGGAGAAAACTTGTTTCATTCGTGATCTACAAGGAAATGATCCTATGTCTGGCTCTCGCAATTCTAGTCTATATACAATCTCAATGCAAGACATGGTTGCTTCTTCTCCCATCTGCTTACTCTCAAAGGCTACCTCAACAAAATCTTGGCTATGGCACCGTCGTCTCTCACATCTAAACTTTCAAACCATCACCAATCTTTCTCGACATAAACTTGTTGAAGGTCTCCCGAGATTCCGGTATTCTAAAGATCACCTATGCTCAGCTTGTGAACAAAGGAAAAGCACTCGTGCTCATTTTCCTTCAAAGATGGAACATAGCTCTCAGCATGTGCTTCATCTTCTTCACATGGATTTGTGTGGCCCGATGCGCGAGCAAACGATTAATGGCAAACGCTACATATTGGTAATTGTTGATGACTACTCAAGATGGACTTAGGTTTACTTTCTTCAAAGTAAAGATCAAGCTCCACAGATGATCATCACCTTTCTCACGAAAATTCAAATTCAGCTCCGGAACACCGTCAGACAAATTCGAACAGACAAAGGAACTAAATTTGTGAATCAAACTCTTAGGGAAAATTATGAGAAAGTGGGAATTGAGCATCAAACATCCATTTCCCGCACACCAGAATAAAACGGAGTTGTTGAAAGACAAAACCGTACGTTAGTGGAAGCTGCCAGAACGATGTTAATAAATGCTAAACTACTAGATTACTTGTGGGCTGAAGCTGTCTCAACTGCATGCTACACTCAGAACCGCTCAATGATTACAAAACACCATTTGAGCTTCTCCACAACCGTAAACCGAATCTCAAACACTTTCATGTCTTTGGATCTCTTTGCTATCCGAATAATGATCGTGATGACTTTGGAAAGCTCAAAGCTAAAGCTGACATTGGAGTCTTTATTGGATATTGTGAGAATTCTAAAGGTTACCGGATCTGGAATCGTCGTACAAAGAAAGTTATGGAAATGATTCATGCTAATTATGATGAACGTACAGAAATGGATTCTGAGTATAACAACTTAGAACCCGGTCACAACCACTTAAACTTCCCCCAAACCCCATCATCAGCTGATACAAGCCCTCAGCTTACTCATCAACAAATGGAATGACTATTTGCTCCTCTGTTCAGTGACGATATTGATGAACGTGCTCCAAGTGTATCCGATGTTTCCGCTGCTCAACTTGATAATACTCTTATACCTGATACACCTGCTACAACAACTACTGTTGAAGAAGCACCACCAGTTGACTCTACAACAACAGTTGAACAAACTGCATCCAACGACGTAGAAACTGCTGATGATGTTCTTAATGAAGTACCCCCACCTGCAGGTTTTGATCCAAATGTGTTCTTTAACCCGTTTGCTAATGAAACTGCTGCACCTAATGTCACGGAATCATCTACAAGCTATTTGAATCCTCAGAATCTGCACAATGTATACCAACATCAACCCTCTACCCATCGATGGACAAAAGACCATCCTCTGGAAAATATTATTGGCAACCCAAATCAACCAGTCGTTACAAGACAACGTCTTCACACAGATGGTGAACATTGCATCTATGCACTCACTGTCTGCCAATCTGAACCTAAAAACATTAAAGACGCAATGACAAAGGACACCTGGATTGAATCCATGCAAGAAGAACTCAACCAATTCAAACGTCTTGAAGTATGGGAACTGGTTGAAATACCAACAGGGGTTTACGTCATTGGTCTCAAATGGATTTGGAAAAACAAATTGGATGCTGAAGGGAACGTAATCAGAAACAAGTCACGTCTGGTGGCTAAGGGTTATAGACAGGAAGAGGGTATTGACTTTGAAGAATCATTTGCTCCGGTTGCTCGTCTTGAGGCTGTTCGGATATTTCTAGCGTTCGCGGCTCATATGAGTATAACGGTCTATCAAATGGACGTCAAAACTGCTTTTCTGAATGGACAACTGAAAGAAACGGTTTATGTCAGCCAACCCGAAGGATTCGTTGATCCCGAGTTCCCGAACCATGTCTACAAACTGAACAAAGCTCTGTATGGCCTCTAACAAGCTCCTCGGGCGTGGTATGATAAGCTATCATCTTTCCTCATTGCCAATAATTTCTCCAAAGGTTCGGTCGACCCAACTCTTTTCATACAATATCACGAGGAACATATTTTAATTGTTCAAATTTACGTGGATGACATCATTTTTGGGTCAACACATAAAAAGTACTCAATCGCTTTTGCAAAACTAATGAAGAAACATTTTGAAATGTCGATGATGGGTGAACTTACGTTCTTTCTAGGACTGCAAGTTCATCAATCACCCCGTGGTATTTTCTTGAGTCAGTCCAAATATGCCCTTGAAATTCTGAACAAATTCGGAATGAATACTTGTGATACTTATGCCACACCAATGGCACATACCAAGAAGCTGGATGCTGATTTGCATGAGAAATTGGTTGACCCCACCAAATACCGTAGTATTATTAGGTCTCTCATGAATCTAATAGCCACCAGACCTGATATTGTCTTTGCCGTATATCTATGCTCCCGTTATCAGTCAAGACCAACTGAAACCCACCTCTTCGAGGCTAAAAGAATCCTCCGATACATCAAGGGAACCATTAATTTGGGGATCTGGTATCCGAAGGATTCTGGTTTTGAACTAATAGCTTTTTCAGACGCTGATCAGGCAGGCTGCTTAGACTCTCGGAAAAGTACTTCAGGAGCACTACAATTTCTTGGTGAAAAACTGGTGTCTTGGCAATCGAAGAAGCAGGACTGTACATCGCTGTCATCAACCGAAGCAGAATATGTAGCCATTTCGGCGTGTTGTGCTCAAGTCATTTGGATGAGAACACAACTCAAAGACTATGGTTATGTATTTGACAGAATCCCGATGTACTGCGACAATCAGAGTGCTATTGCGATCTCGTGCAACTCAGTTCAACACTCAAAGTCAAAGCACATTGATCTTCGATATCACTTCATCAAGGACCATGTGGAACATGGTACTGTTGAATTATATTTTGTGGGTACAGAATACCAATTGGCAGATCTTCTCACCAAAGCCTTAGCTCCAGCTAGGTTTAATGAGTTGGTCCACCGGATTGGTATGCGGTGTTTGACTCCAGAGGAACTGGATGAACTCTTAAAACATTCTTAAAAACCAGTTAAACACCAAAATCTTTGTTAAATATTTTTCAAAAACATAATACAAAAATAAAAAACCTGATAAAACAACAAAAATATTCTTCTATCTATATTTTTTTAACATGGCAAGTAAATTTCTTCCGTCAACACTCAAATCTTTCAAAATTCAGTATTTTTCTGATCAAGTGTTGAGGGGGAGAAAGAAAATATTTTTCAGTTTCATAAAACCTTGTACTTGCATGTTATCTTATCCCGGTTGTTTCTTTTAATAATGGTGGTCACATTTCTAGTTTTCTGACACTCCTCGGACCAAAATTTATAAACTTTCATTATTTCTTAAGTCGAGGGGGAGTGTCGTCAAAGTTATTTCCAAATATTCTTCGTTTGGTAACCAAAATGGAAGTTGAAGGCATTGGATGAAAATGGAAAAGGTGGAGGGACTAAAACTGTCAAAAGCTTAAAGTATTTTCTAATAAAACTCTCCACCTAACTTACTCTTCACATTTATTACTCACACCAAACTAATCCTACGCCTAAGATTAAAACTGCAAATCCGAGTTCTTGATCATCAATTTGTAAGTTTTTTCATAATCTTTACGTATTTACAAACAATGGTTTTGAATCTTTTACAAATCTAACGGTTAAAACGTGAGATATGAGTGATTTTGTGTTCTACGCATAATCGTATGAACACATAATCAAGATTGTGTTTTTTGTGATTAAAAAGATAGTGTCAAAATGTTTATTTAACATCATTAAAACTATTTTGATCATCAAAACACACCCAGATACACGAATTGAGTGATTTTGTAAATTAGGGTTTATGCGTGGGTTTGGGTATTTCATACGTGAACGTTGTTGGTGATAAATATTGTTGTATGAGGTTGTTTTCAAGTTGAATTGATCATATTTAAGCCCAGAAGTTACCCAGAAACACTAATGATTCATAAATTGAAAAATAGGGTTTATGTTCATATGAATTGGGTATTTGTGATTCACTTAGAGTTTGTTGTTAAAACTTGGATAAAACAACTCTGTATGCTTCCTAGACTTCCTAGAAAAACTTTGATGCAATTCCTATAGCTAAATATCTTACGCGTAATCTTTGAACTTTAGGGTTTAGGTCTACGCATAAGTATGTTTACGCGTAAACTGTTTGATAAGTATTCATGCCATGATCTGTTATACAATGAATATATGTGTTAATATTGATGCAATGATGAATTCATTTCAGTTTTGCTATTCGTAAAAATCAGAATCAAGGTTGTTAGACATCTACGCATAAGGATCACCTTACGCGTAGCATGTTATGCGTAAGATAAATCTTACGCATAGCGTTTACGCGTAAGGTTCTACATATGGGACTACACGTATCCTGTGAAGGATATGCGTAAACAGTGACCTCTACGCATAAGTTCTACTCTTACGAGTAAGCCTTACGCGTAAGGTTTATATACGCTTACGCGTAAGCTCTACGCATAAGGTCCCTTTTTCCTACGCTTAATATTTCTTACGCGTAAGTCAGGATCCTACGCATAAGCTTGCGTTTACGCGTATACCTCTCCTGTTTACGCATAAGCTACTATTTCTACATTTAAGCCTTGATTAAACTTTCATTATGAATTGTTACGCATGCAAACTAGTAAATAAATTAATCATAACGTCACGAAACCAATAATGTCACTAATAAGCTTAAACATTTAATATGTTGTGAAAAATATGTGATAACATAAACTTTAAAACCTAAAGTTAACTAACTCACAAAACTTATCATGACGTCATTGGACTATTGAACAAACAAGTGACTTTGGACTCGTAACAATCATTGACATATCTCATTCAATAAGTAGACAATAAAACCATCTGTTGACTAACATTATGTCTTTTGATATGTTGGTTCTGTTGGCTAAATATATTTCAGATCACGACATGGATGCTCAAATGAATGTGGATGCACCAAATGTTCTCACCATTGCTGATATTTTACTCATGGTTATCCGATGAAGATAGGAAAGAAAAACCTCAGAGTTGACTTTGATACTCTCACCTGCTCGGAATCTTCTTGTCTCATTGCTGTTGACATTCTGAAGAGCCATCCTTATCAGAACATGCTCACCAATTCTGCCACAGTACCGGAGATCTACATTCAGCAGTTCTGGAATACAATGCAAATGATCAAAGGTCAAAATGATGTGATGGTGATGCTCAATCACAAGCAAATCACCATCACTCCTACAGATTTAAGGGTTGTTCTCCTCATTCCTGACATCATACCAACTGAATACTCTACTGCACCTACTGAAGAGACTGTTCTGCAATTTTTGATTGATATTGGGTATGACGAAGCTTCAGGAGTTATCACTAAGCATTCACACGTGGATCTCAAGAATATTCCTCAGCCTTGGAGAACCCTTTATATCATCATCACAAAATCTGTTTCTGGTCGTGATAGTGGCTGTGAGCATCCAAAGCTCGTGGAACTGCAAATATTTTGGGCTTTGGTCAACATGAAGCACATCGAAGTCAAAGCTCTGATATGGGATAACATGATGACATTCCTCAAAAAGCTTGGCTCAAAGATCCCTTATATCAGATATACAAAACTATTGATCCAAAGAGCACTCGGGTATAACCCTCACATCCCCAAAAGAATCAATGACCCCAACAATCACGACATGTTGTCTGAACCTACTTTAACTATGAGATTTAAGGAGACAACTACTAAGAAACAAGGTGTTGTGTTGCCAGATCACCTTCTCTCAGATGAATTCAAACAACTCTACTCTTATAAAAGGTATTTGGTTGCTGTGGAAGAGAACAAAGTTGGTTTTCTCGATGAAAAATCTGCTGGTACACGTAGAAGGAAAACCCGACAAGGAAGTGCAGGGAGTGCCACAATTACTGAAGGACAAAGAAAGTTTCCTAAGAGGTCACCTGGTCGTAAAAGGAAAGTTCCCTCGAAGGAAGCTATTCCAATCCCCAAATCCGAATCGCAACAACAACTGAAGGATGAAAGCTTTGAGGGAACCGAATCAGACGAAGAGGTTACCTACTCTGAAACTGCAACTGATATCACTCCAACATTAGCTAAACCTCCCAGTCCACCAGCAGATAAAGGAAAAGGAAAGACTCCAGTAGTTGAACAAGAAGAAGAAGAATCAGAAGAAGAGCCTCTAGATACTGCATACAGAAGGAAGTTCAAATTCCTTAGATTCCAACATGTTTTAAAAGAATTTGCTAAAGATCAAATGGGTGGCCCCGGAGGATCGAGTGGTAGAGTTCAACCTACACCAGGTCCTAATGCGGTTAATCAACCCGATAAGGGACCTGGTGCCACCACTCATAAGCAACAACAACAGCGATTGGAGGAATCTATTGAATTCAACATTGAAGAACCAGAAGCTGAAAAGTCTGAGAAAGATAAAGCTGATGAAAAAGCTAAGTCTGGAAATGATGAAGATATTGATTATGATAAGTTCATCTGCTCACTCTTCACCACCACCATCCAAAAGATCAACCAAATCAACATCCAAATCAGTGAAGAAGCCAACTGCATCCTGGATCTCTCAAGCCAAGACTCGAATCGTTAAAGCTGTCAAACAGGTCAGAAAGAAAGATATTACAAAGAAGAAGTTAGATTTTCTTACTGACCAAATACAGTACCTTCATGACGAGAATGACAAGATGCGAGTTGAAAGGGAATATGTCTAGAAGCTCATGAAAGATGATCTTCAAGGGAAAATGAAGGAGATGATCAAAGGTTACACTCACAAGTACCTTCTTGACATCGTTCTTGGAATTACAAATGAGATGTTCACCAAACAACTCTATCTGAATCTCTTACATCTGGCCAAGAAAACTATGAAATCAACACCAATGCATGTAAACATAAATCCAGTTGATCCCATAATCTTCTCAGATGCTGAATTGGTTAACCGGGTGGTAGCTCAAATGTCTAAACGCTCGGCAACATTTGCTTCCTATGAAGGAAAATTGTTTGAAGCATTGCTGGAATACCAACTCAAATCAGCATGCAGAGAAGAAGCTGAAAGGCCAAAACGTCCAAGAGACGATGAAGACAAGGATAAGGATAAGAACAACGTGCCTAAACGCCCGAAGAAGTATGGTGACCCATCATCCATGCAACCTCCACCCCAAAGGACTCCATCTCAACAAAGATCTCCCCCTCGCTCTTCTACTGACAAACCTCGGGATTCTGAGTTACCACCCCAGACTCAGAAAACCGGTGATCACTTTGAGTATACGGGTGGTGACGATGAGGAAGTCCATGAGCCCCAACAACAACCCATATCTCCTGACATAGCCAAGAAACCAGAATCCTCCTCTAGGCCAAAGAAAAAGAAGAAAAAGGCGCCTATGACTAACGTCCTATCATGGCTGGACGAGGATGATATTGAATTTGAGTGGTTCTCAAATCTTGTTGATTCCACTCACTACCCACCTGAAGTTCAAGATGCAATAGAAGGTCATATATTGGAGCATGCTAAGTTCTTGCAAGAAAATTTCCGTGTGAAAAAGATGACGAAATCCGAGTTGAAGCGAATCAAGAATGAAGCATTTCAACTGCTCAAAGACAGCTCGGAAAGTGCTATTGAAGTTGAGTATCACCTTGATAATATAGCACGAGCCATGTCTAACAACATGGATTGGCTCAACCCCGAAGCAAACATCGTCTTCACCAGACAGGACAACGCTCCATATTACACCGACTGGTCTAAACCTCTACCAACAATTGGCCAACCAGATCAGTCTAAGATTCCATTCCGCTATTTCTTCAACAAAGATTTGGAATTCCTTCTACACGGTGGCGATGGTTCAAGGAAATATGCTATATCTCTGACACTTCCATTCCCGGCAGCCATTTACTCTAACTGCATAGCTATCGAGGAAAAGGCTAACCACATGTTCTCCAACAATGTGGAAGTGTATGACCGTGATGCAATGTATGGGATTCACCATTGGCCGGAACGCCGACGAATCTACTACAGAAGCTGCCAGGTTCAGAAGTCTCAACGTGAAGTGTTCAGTACTAAAGGAATCGTTGCTATTAAACATGTTGATCTTTCATCTAAATGGGACTACACCTTCCTCAAGAATATCGTGGTCAAAAGGCAAGATGAAAGGGATTTTGCATTCTCTGAAGCGGACTTTGAGAAGTTGTCTCTCAACGACATTGAAGATATGTATCTTGCCAAAGTAGAGGGTCGCATGAGACAATTCTCGACTGAAGTTCAACGTAAATACATCAAGTCCTTGCTTATCTTCATCAGAAGCATAGTAATCAAAGAACGTGTAGAGGATCTACAACTTGCTGTTGAGTCATATCAGACCCGTGTCAACTTTACCAGACCTTAGCTAGAACTTCCCGACATCAACCATCTTCCACAATATACTCTCGTCAGCAGACCATTCAGAGTGATTTACCGTAGTGAGCTACAACGAAACTGCTTAATGGCGTGTAGAGATCTTCACAAGTTTGGGGATCACACATTGAAGAAGGTTAGGGATAGCTTGGCTTATAGGTTGAAGGATATACATGAAGACATTGGGACACCAAAGCGATGGAACTCTCAGGACAGACGGGATGTGAAGAGGATCATCACAAAGATTGATGAAAGGTTGTACAGAAGGGACCAGTTCAGAACTCTGGAGAGCTTTGTAGGTGGTCGTCCCAGGATTGCTCTCGCCGGCTATCAATGCCTTGTTCGCATTCCTGGAAAGATTGATGGACTTCCTGGTACCCCTTAAACTGCTTCTTTTTCATATTAATTTGGATGTGTGATTTATATGTCAATGGCTTGTGCACACATAACAGTGTACAACCCGTACTTGTAGTGAAAGGATCATGTGGTACGCTTCAGTGCCACAATCCTATAAAAGGAGCGAAAGCTTCTTACTTTTGAGTAAAACCTATCAAACCTTTCAATTTTCAAAGGTTTTGCTCAAAAGAACAAGTACTTCCCCTTATGATTTTCAAAACCTCAACCGTTTATATCACTTGTTGAGGAGGAGTATTTGATCAAAACTTTGTTCACCAAATTAGTCTTTGTGGTAATCTTCCCGCAAAACTCAAAATGGACATATTTGATATCAAAATTTCATCAAAAATAACATTTATATGCCATTTTTTAGGGGGAGAAAAATACATGATAAGAAATATGTTGTATTTTGATATATGAATTCTCGTGTGAAAAAGACTTCAACCCATGAATTGACAGGAACTAAACAGTCATACATTGAAAAGATTCGTCTTCCAAGACTTATCCAAGTAAATAGTACCTATTCGAGAAGCTCTTGATAGACATGAACTTTGACGGGTTTGACAACCTGTCGGGGTTGTCCACATCTTCAAGGTAGTTATTAGAGCTAGTTGTCACTTAAAAGCTGACAATGTACCTCTTTAACTATACAACGTAACCGTGCCTCGCAAGGAATTGTCTATCTTGAGTTGATTAATTCAAAAAGTGCGCGCTCTTTCCTCACTGTGCAGATTTCTGTCAAAACTCTTAAGCACATGTGGAGGGGGAGTATTTCTGAAAATCTAAAACTCTTGAAGTGTTCAAACATGTTTTTCATTCACAAACACTTCAAGAGATTTTCAAGAAAATGGTTTTATGGCAATGGAGTTATAAGGTGATTAAGGTTAGGAATAACCGTCCTATGATCCGCCAGAGCCGGAGGGATCTACCCAAGGACACCACAAATAGTTAGAATTTAGAAGTCCTTAGGTATGATTATAAAAAGGAGAAAATGAGGAACGGAGAAAGAAGGAGTTGAAGAATTAAAAAGAAAAGCAAAGAAAAAGGTGAAAAGAAATAGCCCTCCATATTATTCAACTTAGGGCAGACACCGGGTTCAATTCATATGCTACTGGTTGTCACTTGATGATGCCGGTATTGAAGATTAAAATTCGTCATGGACCCAGTGACACATGCACTAAACCTTCTTAGCCACTCAAGTTTCTCTCAACAGAAGCTTGTTTCATTCTCACAGGGAACCCTACGTAAACTATCAGCTTTCTCTTAGAGATTGCTGGTATTGAAGAAGGAGACCATCTCCCTAGTCTCCGCTCAGGAAAACCAAAAATGCACTATTGAGTCTAGAGCCACGAGATTCATCAAAAGATCTCTTAGGTACACTTGACATTTTATCACTTGTCGTTCAACAATAAGAACTTCAGTGGTACATTATCGAGTCCTACATAGATCTTAGCAATCTGTCGAGAACATTTATGAGAGGTTCACAACTGTGATCCTCAGTGATTGAATAGAAACTCCTGCCAGGGTCAAAATCAAAAAGCCCTGACAGCAGGTTGCTTCGGTAACTCCCCGTGGATTACGATTAGTGGTCTCAAACAGTCTACAGTCGTGAGGTGATGCTTCGGTGTACCTCAGCGACTCATCTGAATCATAGGTGTACTTCGGTACATCATGTTATCTCACTTGTAGGACTCTGGTTCAGGAACGGCCTTTGTGAGAATTAGAGTTGTGTTTTCACACTATGCTGTTAACACTCTCGAAGTTCAAACTCGTAAGTGCCGGAATCCGCTTATTACTAACCTTTCTTATGTTTACTTCTTATGGAAGCTCTGGAGCTGACTGATCGTGCAGACTCTCCACATGCTCATACCAACAACATCATTTATGGAAGTTCTCTCACAATCAAAGGAAACACAAAGTCAGAATGATTCTTCATCAACAAAGAATCTACAAAGTTTAAAGACTTAAAGAACTTCATCAACTGAAATCCAACGTTAAAGAGCGTGTGAACATGTTGGAGAAAGACGTGGAGACACTGGAACAGCGAAGCAGACCTGATGCAGACTACAACAACATACTATCACTTTCAAAGAATAAAGAACAAAAGAACAAAGAAAATGAAGACGTCAAAGAAAAATATTTCAAAGGAAACAATTTCTCTACACTGGGGAGATTGTTTGAATCAAGACATTTCTTCTCACAAGAAAGAAGAATGTCAGAAGACGTCAAAGCTACTATTACATCAGCAGCTACATCGTTATCACTCATTTCATTCATCACTAGCACTTGAGGGGGAGATTGTTGGAATCACTCCTAAACCTTAATTCAAGTGTTAGTAATTCATATGTAATAGTTAGCTTAATATGGCCTTTATGTTAGTAATTAGCCTTAGGCTTATGTAGAAGGCCCATAAGCCTAGGCCCAAGCCCATATAGGAAAGGAAGGGAACGTGCAGGTTGCTCTAGTTCCTTCCCCTATATAAACACATGTAAACCTTCCTTAGAAGGTTGGTTGTTCAATTCATTTCACTTTCATACTCCTACGCGTAACCCTTCAATATCATACGTGTGTGTTTGTGTGTGTTATTGTTCATCCGCCTTCATCTCTTTCTTATTTCTACATATTGATGCTTGTGTTACATATATGGTGACCTAACAACTGCACTACAACTTCCCAAACCACTCAAGTTCCTCTTAAAAGGGCTTGTTTCATTCTCACGGGGAACCTACATAATCTATCGACTTTCTCCTAGAGATCGTTGATATTGAAGAAGGAGACCCTCTCCCTAGTATCCGGCATAGGAACCAAATGTGCACAATTGAGTCTAGAGCCAAGAGATCATCCACAATATCTCATTAGGACACTATATTAATGAAGACTTGCTGTTTCACACAATATGGAAAGTAAGAATATATTAAGAGTCCTACGCATTATCCTTTTTTTTGGGTAAAGGGGAGTAATCCTACGCATTATCCTTGTGGTATTGCCAGAACATCCGAGTGATATGTAAAAGTATTCACGATGAAGATGGAAATCCTTCTAGAGCCAACATCAAACAAGCTCTTGGTGGGTGACATGTGAGATCTTCTCGTAAGATCAAGCTTGTGACAACTGGATAGAAACAATGGGGCGATTAATTCTTGAATCAACCTTGGTCCAAGAATGGAATTGACGAATACTTTTGGAAAAACCGTTCGATGTGCAAATCTTCTTTTCTCTAGCACATCGAATGTGTATTCATTTTCATACACAAAAAGTATCTCTGATTGAAAAAATACTTTTAGAAAAACCGTTCGATGTGTGAATTTCTTCTTTTATCCAGTACATCGAATGTGTATTCTTTTCAAATACAAAAAGTATTTTGATTGAAAATTGATCTTTCTCATAAAACATTCGTCGTATTGCAAAAATCTTTCTTCTAAGCAATGCGCAATTGTTTTCAAATCATTTTTCATCAATCAGTGAATCTTAATTCGCTGGTTCACTCACTCCGTGTTGTCTTCTTTGAGACGCTCCGGTTTGAGAACGGCTAGAGCAGCTGCGAAACCCTGTCAAGGAAATTCTACAGAATTATACCTGATCATAGGCAGTACTTGTACTGATCAACGGGGAACCGTGGGCCGTGTACCTCAATTCAACAAAAGTGATCAAAGACACTCTTGTGCGCTTTATTGCTAACTGTTTTATGCAGGAACACCCGACGTTTACAGCTGATCATAATGGAGAAGTCAATCCATAGCCGCATGCTCACCCAACACAATCATCTCTAAAGAAATCATGATAAGTGCATCAACAACTCTGATATTTTTACTCCATGATTCTGCTACGCTGCTGCAAATATCATGAATCAACTAAAGCTTCCGCTACTCTGATGAAAAGAAATCATGATCCAGAAAGTGAGCATGTCGGTCCAAAAGTCACAACAACTCATAATGGTGATACATAAATAACGGATGAGTCAGAGATTTAATATGGCTGATGATCTCAAAGCTGGCTCAAAACTCATTATCACGTGGATCAGTTAAAGACCTCCACTCAGATTATCCAAACATGCAGAAATGAAGAATCAAAGACTATGAGCTATAGAACAAAGAACACGAACAAGAATCCAAGAACAATCTCAATGTAATATCTGTTTGTATTCTATGTAATTTTAATGTGTGTTTGTGGTGACTTCCCTTAGGGGGAGATTGTTAGGATTTAGTAAATCCAGGTATTAAAGTGTCGGTCACCTCAAGTATATGCAATCATTTGCAAAGCTCGTAGTCGTAGTTATTTTATGTTAAGTAGTATTTAGTTAAGTAACACCGTGGAGGACGGACGGGGTCTTTACCCACTGTGTGCCTGATCCACAGCCCGTCAGGTGGCGTTTTATGTAAGGACTATAAATACTCTCTACCTTCCAAGGTAGAGAGTTGGAGCTCATAATAAGATTTTTCTTTCTCTCACTAAAAGTTCCCAAACCTCTAACTTTCTCTCTCTAAAACTATTGTGTATGCCTACTTGTGGTTATGATCTAGTGTGTTTTTGAAATCCAATATGTTACAAAAGGTAATGAAGCAGGTTAAAAGTTTTGCTCCCATGGACTCAGAATTGGAAGCTTCCAAATTTAAAAGAAAAGTCTTTAATCTTCAATCTTAGGAGGCTAAGAAGCAGAGAGTTGAAGAAGTTGCTGAGGCTAAAAAAGGTACTGATAAGCCTAGCATTATAAAGAAAGAGGAAGAAGATGAGGTTACAAAGCCTATTATCAAGTGGACCAGGAAGAAATCCAAAAGTAAGAAGCCTACAAAGAAGAATAAGTCTGAGATAAAGAAGGAAGTGGATGATTATATGGAGGACCAGGCTGAAGAACCTCCATCAGAAGAATTTACTATGGGTACTATTCCTGAAGGTTCAATAGCTGCAAAGATTGCAATGATCCAGATCATCAAAAAGGGAAGAAATGCATCTTATCAGGTGTTAAGGGAAGATTATACTGACAGTGTATATGTGAATTTTCCTGGCTTGTTAAGTGATATGTCTAGGGATGATCTAAAGACTTTGTACACATTGATGGTGGAAAAGCATGGTAATCAAACACCTGAGGAGGAGTTTGAAAGAGTAATCTGGTGAGATCTAAAGACAATGTTTGAACCACCTGATGCAGACAATGAGATGTGAAAGTTGACTAGTCAAGAGAGAATAATCAGATGGAGATACTTCCATACATGTCAGGTTCATTGTGTGGAACTCGAAAATTTGATTGTTTATATGCTAACAGAAGTGGACTATCAACTTTCAAATAAGACTTGCAGGGAAATGCTTGAAAAGAAGCTGCTTGGTGAGGTAAAAGATAATGCATGTTATCAGCTTTTGAAACTAATTGAATCAAAAGCTCAACAGCAATAAATTTTAAATGTTTGGAAGAATGTTCTTAGCTGTTAAGTGTTATTTTAATAAGATGATACATGTATAAATGGTTTTTGAGGGGTTTCACGTGGTGAAGGTTCATAGAACTAACACAACAAATGGTTATCGGTCCACCATGTCTAATCTACATAAGGACTGACTAATCCATGAGCAAACGGCTCTGGTAAAGATATCTCAAATCCGTTTATAGCTGACAATTTGCAAAAAATTGTATGGTGCTCAACTCACCATATCTGTGTTGATAAAGAGTTAGCTAGCCCACAAGTTCATGGCTTTTGGTAAAGGTAGTGGAAAAACCATGACTAGCCCACAAGTTCATGGCTTGTGGTAAAGGCAGTAGAAAACCATGACTAGTCCAAAAGGGTACAGCTTTTGGTAAAGACTAATCAAATCTGTTGATAGCTGTTGGTTTGCTAAAAATTAGATGATTATCAACGTACCATCGTCTTACACACCAAAACATTGACTACTCCAATAGTATTGGCTAATTGGTAAAGAGACATCAAATCTATTTAAATTTTCTATGATTCATCTCTCACATGTGTTAACACACCTGGATGTGATGAGAATAGTATGAAACTTTTATGATTTGATGTACATATAGTCATAGTTGCAGTAAAGACAATGGAGTGCTGATGGAGTACTGATATGATGCTGCACAAAACACATAATAAAGAAAACTTCAAGATGCAGCTCAAAGATAATTCCAAGATCCTCAAGAAATACAAAAGAACTTGAAGTTCACATGTGAAGATCAAGTTAGGGGAGGATTTTAGGGAATTATATTTTATAAAACAGATTTAAGTTTATTTAAGTCTGTTTAGTATTAATTCTGGTTGTGTTAGTGGTTAAGTGTCGTAAACCAGAATTAAGTCTGTTTGTGGTTAAGTCTGCCAGTACTAACATAGTTAAGTCTGGCAGAACAAAGTCGTGCTAGTTAAGTCTGTTTATGATAAAAACAGAATAGTTTGTTAGAGTTATATTAGGAATAGATATGTACGCGTAGAGATATCTTAGGAAGAGATATCTTTACCCTTCCTCAAGTTTAGTAGTTGATTAGGGTTTCCTTGGTGTATAAAAGGATCCTTAAGGTATTAGGTTAAAGGTACGAGTTGTAAGCCTTAACATTTGAGCAAAGTAATTAATAGAAAATATGAAGTTAGTTTATTGTTGTGTGTTCTTCTTGCTTGTTGTTAATATTCCGCATTAGCATCAAGTACTAATTGTTAAAGAGTTCTTCATATAATTAGTTTGGATTTATCCAAGGTAGTTATTGTGTTACAAGGCTGCTTAGATCCATAACCTTTGGACCTACAACTAATATATTGAAAGTTCATTTACCTTATGCATTATTTAACGAAAATCATTGAGATATTCACACTCTATAAAGACAGTGAGTTAGATTGCAGGAAAAAGGAACAGATAACAATTGAATTAAGTGGTGGGAAATTATTAGAATAAAAAATAAATACATAAAATGAGGGAACTGACATATCACGTATGGAGATGATTACCACTTTAATGACATTCTTAAATTATAGAGTAAATTACATGGATGGTCCCATTGATATGTCAAAAGTAACAACTTGGAAACAAATAACTTACCTGATCCTTTAGTTTAACTGGTGTTAAGTGAATTTCGTTATCATTTAAACGTTAGCCCCTTTGGTTAAAGATCGTTGCATCGTTTATTCTTAATAATAACGGCTGTTTATAATTTAAAATTTTCATATATTTTTATCCGTTTTCATCCGTTTTTATATATTTTCATCTGTTTTTATACGTTTCCACACGTTTTTATCAGTTATTATATGTTTCGTCCATTTTTCTTACGGTTTTATACGCTTTCATCCGTTTTCATATGTTTCCATACATTTTTATCCGTTTTTATACGTTTTCACTCGTTTTCTTACATTTATATACGTTTTTGTATATTTTCTTACGTTTTTATCCGTTTTCGTCCATTTTTATCCGTTTTTATACATCTTCTTACGTTTTTATCATTTTTCGTCCGATTTTGTATGTTTTCATACATTTTATATGTTTTGTCTGTTTTATACGTTTTCGTCCATTTTTCTTGCGTTTTAATCCGTTTTTATACGTTTTATTCGTTTTCATCGGTTTTTATACGTTTTCATCCATTTTTATACGTTTTTTACGTTTTTATCAGTTTCGATAATTTATTTACATTTTCGTCCGTTTTTCTTACGTTTTAATCCATTTTATACGTTTCATTCGTTTTTATATGTTTCTATACATTTTTTTACGTATAAAAATGGACAAAAATGTATGTAAATTTAACCAAACAGGCGAAAAACGTATAAAATGTAAGAAAAACGGGCGAAAACATATAAAAATGAACGGAAATGGATAAAAACATATGAAAACGTAAGAAAAACATATAAAACGGACGAAAACGTAAAAAATGGACAAAAATATATGAATATGTTAGAAAACGGGCGAAACGTATAAAGATAGATAAAAACATATGACAACTTAAGAAAATCCAGCAAAACGTATAAAAATGAACGAAAACATATAAAAACGGACGAAAACGAATAAAAACGTAAGAAAATGCATAAAAACATATCAAAACGTATAAAAATGGATAATAATATAAGAAAAACAACTGTTTTTATTAAGGATAAACGATGCAATGATCTTTAACCAAAGGAGCTAACGTGTAAATAATAACGGAATACACTTAACACCAGTTAAACTAAAGGATCGGTGGTGTTATTCTTTTCCAAATTAGAGACGACTAATGCAACTCCAAATGTCGAGGGACGAAAGTTGTTACTTTTGACATACCACAGGGACCATCCATGTAATTTACTCTAAATTATAAATTAAGTCTAAATGGAAAGGGTACAAGTGGAAGAGAAAAAAAATCACTCACAATTAATATGCAATAATTCATTGGAGAGAAAATTTAAAGATAATAAATGAGTTTTAACTTTAACCCTTGCCATGGTGACTGAAGTGCTACGTGTGTACAAAAGGTGAATTACCAATATTACCAATAACACATACGAGCAAGTATACTCATCCGTTATAGCAAGATTATGAAGGTAAGTCGGGATCGTTCGCAGGGATTTGAGTGAATCTAAACACAAGTTTGAATCAACAGAATCTATCCAAAACATATAACAAAGCAAATAGATATAATGAAATTCAGATGATTAAAAACTACACTTGCTTAAACTAGTTTCATATCATAAATTAATGTGATTGTGTTAACCTCTTAACATGTTGGTGATGATAATTAGTTGGTGGACTAATCTATTATTCTTACAAGTTAAACCTTCGTCAAGATTTTAGTTCATAAAAACAAGCATTACGTTTAACCAATCAATTCAAGTTTCATAAGCCTACATACATAAACTTAAACACAAAAACATCCACTTGTTTCATCAAATTGTTTAAGAAATGGTCAATACAAAAGGTAACCGATCATAGACAAAAGGCTACAATTGATTCTCAACAACTAATCTTACGACCTTTTAGATGTTTCCAACCAATCCAATTTGATAATCAAAAAGTGTTTCTATTACAACCACACCTTAGTTCCTTTGTATAATCAAGAATAATGGGTAAAAACAATCATCCATAGACAAAATGATTATGACTAGTTGAATAACAATAAGTTCTTTCGACCTCTATGATTACTATCAACTAGTCAAACTTGATTAACAAATGTGACTACGAAACTTTAGCACAATTGGATCTTAGAATCAACTTGAAATTGAATTAAAATATGTTAACACAATCACTAACTAATCATATGATAATCAACATCATTTAAGCAAGTGTATTAAGAAACTAGCCACTCATAGCAAACATGAACATAAACTCAGAACTTTGAACATTAGAAAACATGATTAAAAGTCTTACAATGCTTGGAATAAGATTACAAATGGTGAAGTAATGATTCCCAAAGTATTGGGGTAGACTTCTTGGTGATTTGGCCTCCAAATGTGGAACTTCTGGAACTCCAAACTTCCCTAGACTTCTAAGGACGAATTTGAGAGCTTAAGAGCTTTGTTTGATGAGTAGAGAGATTTGTATTGAAGTGTGTGTCTCATATGCTCACAAATGGCCTCTATTTATACTAGTTCCAAAGCCTAGGGTATTAATTGCTGAACTTGGCCTCCAAGGAGTAAGGAAGGGACTAGAATACCCAAGAGAAGGACCTAGAATTGTTTGGATGCAAAGGGGAAACTTAGTGATGAAGATTTGGCAGATGCAGCTTCTCCAACCGGATCGGTTACACGACTAACCGATCCGGTTGGTCTTCTACAAAAGAGCCAACCGTTTCGGTTGCGGGTGGCGACCGAACGGCTGGTGATGGCATTTTTGGTCATTTTCCAACCGATCCGGTTGGATTTCTTGAGTTACGGAAACTTGGTCTTTTCTTTCTTTATCTTGTAGAACTTGGTTCTTCAATCACTATGGTCTTCAAGGGTCCTTGAGATACTGATTTGTGCTTGATCTGCTTCACTGAAACGAGAATCTTCTATTTGCTGAACATTTCTTTACTTTCCTTCTGTTTCCCTGCACTTGGTTATAAATACTAGACAAACACTTTTTGATGCGTTTAAGCACTAAAATCACGCAAATATAACTAAATAACATATACAAAAGCACACATAACGCTACTAGAAACATGCACAATCTGAGCGTTATCAAATTCCCCCACACTTAAACTTTGCTTGCCCTCAAGCAAATCTAGGAAAAACATCCACTGGTACAAGATCGTGATTATGAAAAATGTGATGCAAATCAAACAAGTATAAATACGAGAGAAGATTCATCAATTATGCTTTATAAAGGTGAAACATCAAAATGTTTGACAATATCCAATGATTTTCTTGCATGATTAACATTTCAAAATACCTCACGAAAAAAGGAACGAAATATAATTCACTCAAAATCACTCATTTTTAGTGGAGTAACAAGATAAATCACACTCATTGCTCAGTCATGATTAGATTATTACCATAAGCTTGTACAAGAAAAAAAACTCCACCGACGTGGCGTGAGCACCAAGTAAAAACATCTAAAGAGGACTTTTATTCGGGTTATAATGATATGGCTTGGGTTAAGGGTATGGATAAGGCATGGAAATGTTTATGAAATTGGTGTTAAAATAAAAATAAAATCAAGTCTAATACCCGTGTTGGTAGCTACCAAACATTCCACGAACCAATAAATGATTATAGCTTCAATTTCTTCTTTTCCGCTTTCCATAGCTTTTTGCTTTTCCATGACAATTCTTCTTCGATCATAGCACATTGGCTATTATTTCCACACTTTCAACACCTTTTTTTTTTTTTTAACATCATAAATGGCTCAATCAATCTCACAAGATGTGGTACTCATAATCATTTGAACAATCTTCTCTTTCCAGGCGACTAGCAACCAACCGTTTAGGCATTGATACGGGTTAGACTAAGGTTTAAAGTGTAAAATCTTTTTGTATTTTCTGGGTGAAGCAAAAATGAAAAGGATGGCTCAGAGGGTGTAACTAGGGGTAACTAGTGCTAAAAACGAGCACTACAAATGGGTCCATGTGGGTGGTTAACTAACCGATGTGGCTAGCAAATATATCATTAGATGTAAAATGGATGGCCATTTGGGTTAAATCCTAAGGTGCCTCTTTATCACACGAATTCACTTATATCGCACGAATGCGATCTTACTGCGGTCTGGTAATGATTTACAAGTACAAGTTCTAGAATAAATAAAATCACCGGCACACTCATAGCAAAAGATCCAAGCATAAAAGATGTATGCTATATATGAAATAGGCTCAAATCCTCGTAATTTAGTGGAAGGGCTATAAAATGTGCTAGCAAATGTTTATCGATCCCAGAATGGATTGCAATAGTAATCGGAACACATCTCGAAGTTTCAAATATTACCAGTTTTTACCAGTGGTTTGATCCAGTTATTCTAATATATAATCCTAAAAGTGTGAGAACAACTAGATCACAAGGGTAAACAAAATTTAAAATTTAAGCATGAAAACTCTAATTTTTCCTATTCACCCCCCCCCCACACTTAAGTTAGACATTGTCCTCAATGTGAAAAACGAACTTCAAAGTACAGAAATAGGGAAAATAGAGATGAAACCAGATATGTCAACGAATTTATCAGCTTAAAAATTTTTTCTTCATTCCTAGCGTCCACTGGAGAAATCATTACATGCACAAAATCTTATAAACAAGCAAAAGGTTTTATTAAAAGGTGGCACCCCCCCCCCCCCATACTTAAGTTCAACCAAAAGGTTTAAACTTTGGGGAGTGACCACAGAAAATCAAATCTGAAACACACGGGTTGCCTCCCGAGAAGCGCTTGTTTTATTACCGAGTCATCAGCCTGACTCGAATCTTCCCGAATTCACTTGGCCACAAGAGCAGCATTGAACATTTTGAAAAGTTCGGTGATGTACATGGATTCTTCACCAGTAGCTACAATATCATCCAAGACGAATTCAGCAGATGGTTTCCAAGGAACATTTTGTGGGATTCTTCCTGGAAATGGTGCTACAAAGGTGATAGTTTCGAATTCATTTTCAGGGGAAACTGTTGCAACTAAAACTTCATTCGTTTGCTCCTTGTCGTAATATAACTTGATTCGGTGCCCATTAACAATGAAACTTCCACCCTGTTTGTCATAGATTTCGACATACCCGGATGGATATCCATGTTTAACGATATATGGTCCAAACCAGTTTGGTTGTAATTTAGGAGCTTTGAATTTGAATTTCATGTTAAAAAGCAGAACTTTATCTCTTTGAATTCTTTTCAAACTCGTAGCTTTTTTGTCGTGATAAGCTTTTGTTCTAGCTTTATACAGTTTGGAATTTTCATAAGCTCAGAGTCTTAATTCATCAAGTTCGTGCAATTGCAGGAATCTCTTTTCTCCAGCTATTTTGAGATCGGTGTTACAGTTTCTGAGAGCCCAGTAAGCACGATGTTCAACTTCGAACGGCAAATGGCAAGCCTTTCCATACAAGAGTCTGTAAGGAGTTGTTCCAATTGGAGTTTTATAATCCTTACGAAATTCCCATAGAGCATCGTCAACTTTCTTTGCCCACACTGAAGGATTGTCCTTCACTGTTTTTTCTAGTATTCTTTTGATAGCTCTGTTGGTATTTTCAACTTGACCATTGGTTTGTGGATGATAGGCCGTCGCAAATAGGTGATGAACTCCATATCTTTTCATGGTTTTCTCCATTTGTTGGTTACAGAAATGGGTTCCTCGATCGCTTATCAAGGCCTTGGGAATTCCATAACGAGCAAAAAGCTTTTTGAGGAAATTAACGACGACACGAGCATCGTTCGTTGGTAAAGCTTCAGCTTCTGCCCATTTGGACACATAATCTATAGCAACGAGAATGTATTCGAATTTGTGGGATTTAGGGAAAGGTCCCATGAAATCTATTCCCTAAATATCGAATATTTCACACACTTGGATGCTTGTTAATGGCATTTCATCTCTTCGTGAAATATTGGTGGTTCTTTGGCAAGCGTCACAATTTTGAACAAGTGTATGGGCTTCTTTGAATATTGTTGGCCAATAGAATCCAGCATCAAAAACTTTTTTAGCTGTGGTGGAAGGATCATAATGTCCCCCAGTTGGGCCATGATGACATTCGTCAAGAATCTTGCGGGTTTCGGAACCAGAAACACATCTTCGGATCATTCCGTCAGGACACATTTTGAAAAGATATGGCTCTTCCCAAAAATAGTATTTAAGTTCCGAAAAGAATTTGCTTCTTTGAGCATGAGTTAGACCTTTTCTGAGAATTCCTCCCGCGAGATAGTTCGCAAAGTCAGCAAACCAAGGATCGTCAGTTCCATCGATGGTCATGAGAGTTTCATCGAGGAAATAATCATCGATTTCCTCTTCTTTTAACTCCTCAAGATCGGGGTTTTCAAGATGAGATAAGTGATCAGCAGCAAGATTTTTTTCTCCTTTCTTATCTTTGATTTCGATGTCAAATTCTTGGAGTAGCAAAATCCATCGAATAAGACGTGGTTTAGCATCTTGCTTGGTGAACAGATACTTGAGCGCTGAATGATCGGCGAAAATGACTGTTTTTGAGAGCACAAGGTAGGATCGGAATTTGTCGAATGCGAAAACGATGGCCAGTAATTCCTTTTCGGTGACGGTATAATTTTGCTGAGCACTATTCAGTGTCTTGCTAGCAAAATATATAGGCCGAAAGTGTTTTCCTTCTCGTTGGCCTAAGACGACTCCAAAAGCAAAATCGCTTGCGTTGCACATAAGTTCGAAGGGTAGTGACCAATTAGGTGAAACCATGATCGGAGCACTAGTTAGTTGAGATTTCAATGTTTCGAAAGCTTTCATGCAATGCATTGAAGTCAAAGATAGATTTTTTCTCAAGAAGTTTTGTCATCGGACGAGATATTTTTGAAAAATCTTTGATAAATCGGCGGTAAAAACCAGCATGTCCTAAAAAACTTCTAACGGATTTGACGTTAGTTGGTGGTGGAAGTTTCGAGATGACATCGACCTTTGCTTTGTCTAATTCCATTCCTGAACTGGAGATCTTGTGGCCAAGCACAATTCCTTCGGTCACCATAAAGTGACATTTTTCCTAGTTAAGGACAAGATGCGCAACTTCGCATCTTTGGAGCATTTTATCGAGATTAGAAAGACAAGCTTCAAATGAGTCTCCGAAGACTGAAAATTCATCCATGAAAACTTCCATGGAGGTTTCTAGCATGTCTTGGAATATGGCGATCATACACCTTTGAAAAGTCGCAGGTGCATATTGCAAAGACCAAAAGGCATACGCCGATATGCGTAGGTTCCAAAAGGACAAGTGAAAGTGGTCTTTTCTTGATCGTTAGGATCGATAGGAATTTTGAAATATCCTAAAAATCCGTCTAGGAAACAAAAGAATTTATTTCCTGCCAGTCTCTCAAGCATTTGATCCATGAACGGGAGTGAAAAGTGATCATTTCTGGTGGCTTTGTTTAACTTACGATAGTCAATACAAATGCGCCAGCCAGTGACAGTTCTAGTTGGAACTAGTTCATTTCATTCATTAGTCACAACCGTCATTCCTCCTTTCTTGGGAACACAGTGAACAGGACTTACCAAAGGGCTATCCTCAATTGGGTAAATGATTCCAGCATCGAGAAGTTTTATGATTTTCTTTTTAACAACTTCTTTCATGTTGGGATTGAGTCAACGTTGACGTTCTACCATAGGTTTAATCCCTTCTTCAAAATTGATTTTGTGTTTCCAGAAATTGGGACTAATTCCTGGGATGTCGGATGTTTTCCAAGCGAAAGCTTGTTTATGATTTTTGAGGACAGAAACTAAACTTTCTTTCTCATTGTCCTCGAGCAATGAAGATATGACTACTGGAAGAAGTGAGTTTTCCTCCAAGTAAGCATATTCAAGATGATCTGGGAGAGGTTTGAGTTCGAGATCTGTGGGTGGTTCTTCGATAGAGGATTTAATTCGCATCTCGTCATTGAAAGTTATTTCTTCAAAATTTTCTTCCTCTTCCTCCTTTTCTTCTTCTTCTAAGTTATCTCCTTCGAATTCTACTTTCATGAAATCATCATACTCTTTATCAAAATCTATTTCATTGATTTTTTCAGAAGTAGTCATGAATGGATCGGATTCGTTAAGTAATGCGTCAAATTCTTCATCAGTGTTCATCAATAATATCGATGTTAAAACAAGTGTCATCACTGGAATGTGGGTAGTGCATCGCTTTATCGATTTGAAAAGTGATTTGATCTTCCCCAACTCCAAGGTTGAGTTCTTTTCCTTTCACTTTGATGATTGCATCAGCGGTATTTAGGAAAGGTCTTCCTAAGATGAGTGAAACTTTACTATCTTCTTCCATTTCCAAGATTACAAAGTCCACGGGAAAAATGAATTTACCGACTTGAACAAGCATATTCTCGGCAATTCCCACAGGATATTGATAGGAATGATTTGCTAATGAATGCTCATTTTGTTGGTCTTAGGCTGTTGTTGCACAACTTGGAATACAGCAAATAAGGCATCAAATTGATACTTGCGCCAAGATCGGCTAAAGCATCACATTTAATATTATTCCCGAAAGTACATGGAATAAGAAAGCTCCTAGGATCTTCGAGCTTTGGTGGGATCTTGTTTTGGACAATAGCTGAGCACTCTTCGTTAAGGAAAGTAGCTGATATTTGCTCTAGCTTGCTTTTGTTATTAAGAAGTTCTTTCAAAATTTCCCGTAATTGGGCATTCCGGCTAAGACATCAACGAGAGGAACATTGAGTCTAACCTCTTTGATTATTTCAATGAACTTCTTATAACGCTCTTCCATCTTTTCTTTCTTTAGGCATTGAGGATAAGGAATTTTTGGTGTATACGCCTTGACGGATGGAATGTTTTTCTTTTTGGTGGTTTGAGTTGTGTTTGGTTCCTCGGCTTCATCCTCACTATCATTGGTGTCAGGAGTATTTTCATTAGGATTTGGTGGTGGATCGTACGAGAGACCACTTCTTGTGAAGACAACATTGATATGCTCATTTCTTGTTTATGGTGGACGATACGTCTTATCATTTGATGGTTTTGGGTTGGATTGGGTATTACTTGGCAATGAACCAGATGGTCTAGAGGAATGTTGGTCAGAAAGTCTGCCAAACTTGTTTTCAAGATCTTGGATAGATGCTTGATGATTTTTCTGTCCTTGCTCAGCTTTGGCTTTGAGATTGAAACATTGATTTTTGATAAAATCATTTGCAGATTTTTGAGCAGCCATGAATTCTCTCATGGTTTTCTTGAATTCGGTTTCTTCCATTTTTTTGTCGGGGTTTTGTGGTGGTGGATCGTCAGTTCGTGGTTGAGAATCACGGTTGTCATCCCTTGGTCGGCGATCTTGCCAATTTCTAGAATTTCGACCGTAATAATTACTACGATATCCTCCTCCACGGTATCCTCCTTGAGCGTAACTCGCTTCTCCTTCCTTCGGTCCACCCATAGGCTTATCGTCACACTCGGACGATGGATGATTTCCTCCAAAATTGTTGCATCCGTCTCGCATTTCCTTCATTTCATCTTTGATATCGTTGTATTGCGAGTCGATTTTTGAGGTTAAGGCTTCCATCTTCTCCATGAGTTTTGAGGTATCGGTGTTTTCAACAAAAGCAACAGTTTTTCAGAGAGATTTAGTTTTAGAATCTTTGGACCAATCGAGTTTGAGAAGTACTTGATCTTCGAGCAATTGATGTGCATCGTTGGGAGTCTTATAGAGAAAAATTCCTCCAGAATCGAGGATGCCTTGAGAGATTTCATCTAGTCCATGGTAAAAGATTTGGATAATGGTTCCTTTGGATAGTCCATGTCCATGACAACTATGAAGCAAATCTTTCATTCGAAGCCAAGCTTCGACAAGTGATTCATTTGAGTTTTGGGTGAAAGCACGAATTTCTCCCATTAATCGATCAAACATGGCAGGTGGAAAGAATCGGCTTACAAAGCTTGCCTCATCTCCTCCCAAGTATTGATGATTCCTGGAGTTAATTCATTGTACCATACTTTAGCATCTCCGGCGAGTGATGATGGGAAAAGTTTGAGTTTGAAGGCATTGACATTGGTGTCGCCATAACGGAACATGCCGTAAATTTCGATGAATTCGGCTATATGCTTGTGCGGATCGGCCCGCGCACGGCCATCGAATTGACGGTCTTTGATCATATAAAGGTGATGTCCCTTCACGGTGAAGTTGTCACCAAGGTTGACAGCAACAATACCACTTCCGGGGGTTGGTGCTCTGGCTCGGTTGGTTCCCCACATGGGTTGATCGTCCGCCATGGGGAAAGGTAAAGTGGTGAAAGGGTTGTAAACAACTTTGGCTTCTACGAGGTTATCAAATGGTGGGTTTGGTACTCTTGGTACACGATTTTCCAATGGTATAAAAAGTGTTCTTCTTCTTCTTCGAATCAAACGTCCGGGGTTGGTAAGAGGTGTAATTGGTTCTATTCCCGCTGCTCGAGTGTTCATACAATGTCCTAGAGAATCCAGGCAATATCTAAACACACGGACAAACAACAAAAACAGTTTTTCTGGGACAGGTTGGGTAACCCTATTGGTTGCGGGTTGCTACCGATCGGTTAAATTAGTTGGGTTATGGGTAAACTCGCAACCGATTCGGTTGAATGACAACCGGATCCGGTTGAAGTTTCTGAGAGAAAAATTTGGTTGAATCGACTGACGGAAATTCAAAAACATGCTGAAACACAATCAAATCCCCGGTAGCGGCGCCAAAAACTTGATGTGCTACGTGTGTACAAGTTTTAAATTTATAAAAGGTGAATTACCAATATTACCAATAACACATACGAGCAAGTATACTCGTCCGTTATAGCAAGATTATGAAGGTAAGTCGGGATCGTTCGCAGGGATTTGAGTGAATCTAAACACAAGTTTGAATCAACAGAGTCTATCCAAAACATATATCAAAGCAATTAGATATAATGAAATTCAGATGATTAAAAACTACACTTTCTTAAACTAGTTTCATATCATAAATTAATGTGATTGTGTTAACCTTTTAACATGTTGGTGATGATAATTAGTTGGAGGACTAGTCTATTGTTCTTACAAGTTAAACCTTCGTCAAGATTTTAGTTCATAAAAACAAGCATTACGTTTAACCAATCAATTCAAGATCAATTCAAGTTTCATAAGCCTACATACATAAACTTAAACACAAAAACATCCATTTGTTTCATCAAATTGCTTAAAAAATGGTCAATACAAAAGGTAACCGATTATAGACAAAAGGCTACAATTGATTCTCAACAACTAATCTTACGACCTTTTAGATGTTTCCAACCAATCCAATTTGATAATCAAAAAGTGTTTCTATTACAACCACACCTTAGTTCCTTTGTATAATCAAGAATAATGGGTAAAAACAATAATCCATAGACAAAATGATTATGACTAGTTGAATAACAATAAGTTCTTTCGACCTCTACGATTATTATCAACTAGTCAAACTTGATTAACAAATGTCACTACGAAACTTTAGCACAATTGGATCTTAGAATCAACTTGAAATTGAATTAAAACATGTTAACACAATCACTAACTAATCATATGATAATCAACATCATTTAAGCAATGTGTATTAAAAAACTAGCCACTCATAGTAAACATGAACATAAACTCGGAACTTTGAACATTAGAAAACATGATTAAAAGTCTTACAATGCTTGGAATAAGATTACAAATGGTGAATTATGATTCCCAAAGTATTGGGGTAGACTTCTTGGTGATTTGGCCTCCAAATGTGGAACTTCTGGAACTCCAAACTTCCCTAGACTTCTAAGGACGAATTTGAGAGCTTAAGAGCTTTGTTTGATGAGTAGAGAGATTTGTATTGAAGTGTGTGTCTCAGATGCTCACAAATGGCCTCTATTTATACTAGTTCCAAAGCCTAGGGTATTAATTGCTGAACTTGGCCTCCAAGGAGTATGGAAGGGACTAGAATACTGATGTGCTATTTCACCCTACTTTTAATATTTATAAAACTTGAATAACTTAGGATAAACACATACTAACGGGCAGAGTACCCGATCAGATGTAGTAAAGCCTTAGGTAAATCCGAGTATCATCCCAAGAGAGCTGTGACCTTGAAAAGAACTAAGTAGATTAGATAAAACATAGGTAATATAGGGTAACAAAACTGATGTATTCGATAGGTGTGTAATTATTCTACTTACACAGACACCTGAAATTTAGGTAAAGAGAAGGATAAGTGAAGCTTAATAAAGAAAACAAATATGAATTGAATCCCTATACCAAGATTCAATATAGTGGTTAATTATCACCAGACTCCTTTGGTCGATTCGTCATGGCCTATGGTTCTTAGGTTCCTCACCAAGATGAGCAGGTGACCCGGGATCATTCGGCAACCTAATAGCAGTCATTAAGCACCATATCTACTAGATCTAGACGATGGGAACCCGGCCGTAAGGAACTTAGATTCCCCCTAACCTCTTATGTACCTCCACTTGATAAGTGATCCTTTGGTCGATTCGCACACGAAGGATGCTCGTACTATGGCCAATTCCTCCCATACTTCGCTATCTATTAGACTGGAGTCAGTTGGTCATATCTCCCAGCCCTTTTAGATAATACCAAGCTTATAACACTACTAAGGCTAGCGATCTATGAAAACACTAGCAAATGTCTATAAAGAATTATAGAGAATAACAATTACATAAATGCAAGCTTTAATTAATAACATGAATTCGTAATATAAGATCTAGAAAAGTATAAAAAGAATCCAAACTCCAATACAAAGGAAATCGTAAGCAAGAACTTCGTTATTCATGCTCCTAAACCATGCTTCTTCTTCTGTGTTTTGATCTCCCCAAACCCGAGAAGGTTTGGGAAAGGAGAGATGCCTAATACTGATGAAATCGTCGATTATTTATAGGCTCCAAAATAGTTACGGCGTAACCTATTAGGTAGTTACGTCGTAACTTTCTTTAATCATCAGTGCTTATCCATTTGCTATGGCGTAACTTATTATGTAGTTACGTCATAACTTTCTTCAATCATCAGTGCTTATCCATTTGCTACGGCATAACTTTGTTCGGTGTTACGCCGTAGCTGCTAAATTCCAGTGTAAGTCGTAGATACGGCGTAGCTTAAGCTGAGAGTACGCCGTAGTTTGGTTACGGCGTAACCTTATGCAAGGATTACGCCGTAGCCATCAAAATCTTCAGTTGCGTCGTAACTGTGTTACAAGGTTACGTCGTAATATGTCATGAAAGTGTTCAATAGTAGCTTCCTTGCTCCCAATGCGTCCTGAAATGAAATATAAAGGAATAAGGATGTTTTCACTAATAATATATTCAAAATGTGATGATAAAGGGGGAAATTAATGCTTTGAAACTCAGGACTATTTGATGTTATCAAATATCACCCCACTTAAACTCTACTTGCCCTCAAGTAGACCGGTTTATACTGCAAAAGATACATTCGTGAAGAATGCGTAGTTTAAAATACCATACAAGAATATTAATAAGATCCGAACACCTCACGAAATGGGAACGAAAACACTCTCACTCATCCTATTCTAAGTGTTAATTTCGGGGTGATCACTCAATTGGACGGATATAGCAAGTATTCTATCATAAGCTTGGCAATTACACATATCTCCACCACTAGAGCTAAGGTCAAGAAAAAATTTAAAAAGCAATGTTGGGTTGAGTTTTAAAGGCTTAAGGGGGGTGGTGTCATTACTAACATGTCACGGCGAAGTGGACAAAATCAATGATATATGACAAAATCCATGGCCAAGACATCAAAGATTGCTCGCTGCATCACCTAGACATGCTTCATGACGAAAAGGTAAGGATAGGCATGGGATAAATAATGGGTGAAAAGGAAAAAGAAAACAAATAGTTTAGCTTAAAACCTAGTTGCCATCATCCAACCAATAATTCAAGGTTCGTCTTAATATAGTCAGTGCATGCCTCCGGAATTCTCAAAAATTATTCTTGAACTCATTCTTCCAATCTTAGAACTTGATCGAGGAGATTATTCTCAATGCCAATTCACGTAGTGCTCATACTTTGTCGTACTTATAAACGATCAACCTCCATTTTTTTAATTGCATATACTAAGATATGCTTGAGATACAATGATATACTTCCCCCCACTTGAGGTGAGCATGAGGTGATTACTTGGGGTCTTCAAAGATCTTTAAGCGAGATGTTATACGCTTCTTTATTTGAACCTCAAACTAGTGGTGAACAATGGCTTCTAGGTAAAAAGGCAAAACTACATGGTAGGCTAAGGTGTAAGGTTGTAAAGAAAGTAAGGGTTATGAAATGAAATGATAGGCTCAAAAGGGTGTAACTAGGGGTATTTTGCACTAAAGATTAGTGCAACAAATAGGGTTAACACGGGGGTCGAAAAGCCAATGCGACTAATCGATAAACACACACAAGTGAACACATATAGGCTATTTTGGGTGAAAACCTAAAACATTTACTTTCTTCAAATTGCCTTTTCCAAATACACCAAGCTAACTTGATACACTACTCGTCTATGGTCTTGAAGTGATGTAAAAGCCAAGTTCTAAAGTTTACAATGCTACCGGCACACTCAATTTATGGTAAATTTGGGTAAAATGGGGGAAACGGAAAGGCTAAATCTCACCAATGGTAAAAAGGGTTAATTTGTGCTCGACTTTTATGCGATTCTAGTTTGGTTAAAAATATGACAAAAATTTTCAAATATTTTTTTTTTTAAATTAACTAGAAAATTAGGGCAAGTAAGCTAAGTAATCATACACTTCATTTCTATTCCAATACCCCCACTTGAAGTGTACAAAGTCCCATTTGTACGAAAAAAGGAAAAATAAAATAGAAATGAAAGATAATCAAGAAAGAAAGATACTCCCCTCTCAAATGGTTGCTCAAGATGTCAAACTAAAGGTTGAAGGTGGGTCATGGGTTGGGCAATGTTTGTTGAATCAGGGGTTGGCCTTAACTAGTTGTGTTGCTTCCAAAATTCCCTACTCCAGCAGTGGTTATGGCGTAACTATATCATAAGGTTACGCCGTAACTGTGTCACAGAACAAACCTGCACAGCATACCAGGAAAATTTTGTACCCGACGGGTACAATTAACGATAGAAAAGGCAAACATCCTAATAGTTAAGTTATTACAGACTTGAGTTTCAAATGGTTTTAAAATTGTTTCAAATTGTTTCATCAAATGGGGAAATCACTCGTCACCGGGTAGATCATGATCCATGGAGTGGAATTGAGAGGGCTCGTATGGAGTGCTCGTGGTACTCCCAGGAGTAGCGCCAGGATGCATGAAGGCCACTACTCCTTGGACTCCGACATCGGGAATGTTAGGCTGGTACACGTACTCAGTTCCTTGCCACCTAGGGTGGATCAAATGCATGTGCTGAAGCATCTGGCTAGTTCGTTCTGCACTCTAATGAAAGAAATCTTGCTGGAGCTACTGCACCTGATCCAATGTACCTGAAAAACCCCCAAATTGGTTACTAAGACCAAAAAGACCCACTCCAAGGTTTTCAATTTCCTCGTTGAAGTGGGATGACATTTCCTCGAGCCTCTCATCAATAATCTGCAATCTATCCCCAACATTCACATGTGCCCTTCTGCGTCCTATGAGCACCTGCTCCTCGGCTTCTCCACCTGCACCACTAGCTGCATCACTAGCTTCCCCTTCCTCTCTTCTAGGGGCCATCCCAGCTAGGTGAATCGCACCATAAACATCCTGGATGCAAATTCCTAACTCCACTAGTTTAGGCAGTCCAATCAAAATAGTATCCATACCAATGGTTACTCGGGCCAAAGCTTCATCAGTCATAAGATCAAAAATCCTAGCCAATCTCCCTATAAAATGTGCCCCCTGCAAAGGACTCCTACCAGAAAACCCCTTAGCATCAATAGCCATAAACCTTGCCAAATAAAAAGGAACGTCAATGCTGTTTCCTTCTTCCATTCCCTGCATGAGATAAAGGTCTTCTATAGTCATCTTCTCTTTGGCTGAGTGCCTTGCCCGAATCGAGTAAGCAAGAAGGCGGTGCACAAGACGACGGATAGGGCTCCTCACCATGCTATATGATGGAGGGCTTCTCGGGTTATACCCCCCCTGCGACAGCAATCTGGTCAAAATAAGTGGCAAGGTCTTGACTCTCATCCCTTCTTCTCCAACATGTGTTATAGAACCGCTTAAAATCTCAGTCTCCATTTCCGCCTCAGTGTACAAACCCATACGAATAGTTAACTCCCTAAGAGTCAATCTCCTCCAGATGCCTCCAAGCTGGAAAAACATAAAATCCTCTTCATCATCATCAACCTCAGTTTTAAACTCCACACTAGCGAGGAATTCACGAACATATTCACGAATGACCGGTTCCCTGATCCTAAAGAACCTCAACCAAGCAGTGCATGTGAAATCCCCGTCAGTAGATGTGAACTTGATCTTGCAAAACTTTCTCAATCTCCGACTAGCTTTCCCATTTTCTAAAGTACCGAATGATTTAAAATCAAGGTCCTCGGGTTCACTGATATCTTTTTCCATTAATTTCTTATATTCCTCCACGCATAGTTGCCTAATACCAGCATTGGGGTGTGCTAAAAACCTAGGCCAATTCGCAGGGTTGTTTGCACCTGAAAACAAGACAAGAAACAGTAAGTGCAGACCTTACTGATGTTAAGTTACGGCGTAACCATCATAAGATTTACGCCGTAATTGTAAAATTTCAATGGTTACGGTGTAGTTATGACAAACTGCTACGCCGTAATTACAGTTATATAGGTTACGGCGTAACTTAATACCCAGTTACGTCGTAATTACAGTTATATAGGTTACGGCGTAACTTAATACCCAGTTACGCCGTAATTTCCCCTGAAAATCAGCACCACAGATGTTATCAATATGCTATAGATTACGCCGGAACCATCAATTTTTATCAAAAGGTGAAAAGATCGATATATTTTAACCTATTAGTGTTGAGGGACCACGCCTAACCTACTAAGTTTGTGTTTGACCTAAAACCTAATTTTAATAAAACCAAAACACCCAAATCAACCCGTAGTAATAGGACACAAATCAAAATAACATGGGAAAATTATCAAAACTATCAATTAATCATTCCAACATCAATAATTAATTCGAATGGTCAAGATTCATAAAATATTAAAATAAAACCCTGGTTGAAATAATCAAAAGAACTAAATCAAAAAAAGAGTGAAAACAGGTCTTACCAGCCATGAAGATGGATTAGATGAAGTGATATTGATGAAAAATTTTAGAGAGAAAATTTTTACTGTTTGTGAGGGGTGAATTTGTGTGTAAAACCTAATTTCTATTCAGGAAGGTTTTTATACCGCTTCAATAGTTACGGCGTAATTGGTTAAATTAGTTACGCCGTAATATATATATTTTTCTAGAAATTAGATAAGGTGTGAAGGGTTACGTCGTAATCCTATTACTGGTTACGCCGTAATTTAATTTTAGTCAAAGTTCGGATTTTATTCATAAATCTGATTCTATAGTGGTTACGTCGTAACGTTTGAGGGAGGTTACGTCGTAACTAATAAGTCAAAATGATTTTTAACAAATTGTAATACGGTTACGTAGTAACTGGATGTAGTAGTTACGCCGTAACTAATAGCGTCAGGAAATTAATTATGTAAAATTGTAATAGGAGAGATTAAAATCGTACCTTGTGGGAATGCTCAAATCTCTTAATGAGGTGAAAATATAATACCTTAGATCTTTACATTAACTGCTCCCCGGCAGTGGCGCTAAAAAGTTGATGTGCTATTTCATCCTGCTTTTAATATTTATAAAACTTGAATAACTTAGGATAAACACATACTAACGGGCAGAGTACTCAATCAGATGTAGTAAAGCCTTAGGTAAATCCGAGTATCGTCCCAAGAGAGCTGTGACCTTGAAAAGAACTAAGTAGATTAGATAAAACATAGGTAATATATGGTAACAAAACTGATGTATTCGATAGGTGTGTAATTATTCTACTTACACAGACACCTGAAATTTAGGTAAAGAGAAGGATAGGTGAAGCTTAATAAAGAAAACAAATATGAATTGAATCCCTATACCAAGATTCAATATAGTGGTTAATTATCACCAGACTCCTTTGGTCGATTCGTCATGGCCAATGGTTCTTAGGTTCCTCACCAAGATGAGCAGGTCACCGGGGATCATTCGGCAACCTAATAGCAGTCATTAAGCACCATATCTACTAGATCTAGATGGTGGGAACCCGACCGTTAGGAACTTAGATTCCCCCTAACCTGTTAAGTACCTCCAGTTGATAAGTGATCCTTTGGTCGATTCGCACACGAAGGATGGTCGTACTATGGCCAATTCCTCCCATACTTCGCTATCTATTAGACTGGGGTCAGTTGGTCATATCTCCCAGCCCTTTTAGATACTACCAAGCTTATAACACTACTAAGGCTAGCGATCTATGAAAAGACTAGCAAATGTCTATAAAGAATTATAGAGAATAACAATTACATAAATGCAAGCTTTAATTAATAACATGAATTCATAATATAAGATCTAGAAAAATATAAAAAGAATCCAAACTCCAATACAAATGAAATCGTAAGCGAGAACTTTGTTATTCATGCTCCTAAACCATGCTTCTTCTTTTGTGTTTTGATCTCCCCAAACCCTAGAAGGTTTGGGAAAGGAGAGATGCCTAATACTGATGAAATCGTCGATTATTTATAGGCTCCAAAATAGTTACGGCGTAACCTATTAGGTAGTTACGTCGTAACTTTCTTTAATCATCAGTGCTTATTCATTTGCTACGGCGTAACTTATTATGTAGTTACGTCGTAACTTTCTTCAATCATCAGTGCTTATCCATTTGCTACGGCGTAACTTTGTTCGGTGTTATGTCGTAGCTGCTAAATTCCAGTGTAAGTCGTAGATACGGCGTAGCTTAAGCTGAGACTGCGCCGTAGTTTGGTTACGGCGTAACCTTATGCAAGGATTACGCCGTTGCCATCAAAATCTTCAGTTGCGTCGTAACTGTGTTACAAGGTTACGTCGTAATATGTCATGAAAGTGTTCAATAGTAGCTTCCTTGCTCCCAATGCGTCTTGAAATGAAATATAAAAGAATAAGGAAGTTTTCACTAATAATATATTCAAAATGTGATGATAAAGGGGGAAATTAATGCTTAGAAAGTCAGGATTATTTAATGTTATCAAATACCCAAGAGAAGGACATAGAATCGTTTGGATGCAAAAGGGAAACTTAGTGATAAAGATTTGGCAGATGCAGCTTCTACAACCAGATCGGTTACACGACCAACCGATCCGATTGGTCTTCTACAAAAGAGTCAACCATTCCGGTTGAGGGTGGCGACCGAACGGCTGGTGATGGCATTTTGGCATTTTTTGTCATTTTCCAACCGATCCGGTTGGATTTCCTGAGTTACAGAAACTTGGTCTTTTCTTTCTTTATCTTGTAGAACTTGGTTCTTCAATCACTAGTGTCTTCAAAGGTCCTTGATATACTGATTTGTGCTTGATCTGCTTCACTGAAACGGGAATCTTCTATTTGCTGAACATTTCTTTACTTTCCTTCCGTTTTCCTTCACTTGGTTATAAATACTAGACAAACATCTTTTGATGCGTTTAAGCACTAAAATCACGCAAATATAACCAAATAACATATACAAAAGCACACATAACGCTACTAGAAACATGCACAATCTGAGCGTTATCAGTGACACATAATAAAAAAGTCATTATAATAAGGGTTTCGGTAACCACAACCTTATGGGTTGGTTTGGATTGTGATTAAGCCTAATCGTTTGTGTTAAAATAGCATTTGAAGAACTCAATATTTTTATTTTTATACATCCAAACCTATATAAAGAACAAGTTTGATTGCTATTTTTAGAGGCAAAAATCACCCCAAAACTCAAAAAAAAAAAAAAAAGCAAAGTGGAAACCTCACTACTAATAGAAAGTTTTCAATATTCTTTAAATCAAAAAACGGGAGAAAAACTAAGAGCAAACCATGGAGATTCAGTTATCTTGAACAAAAAGTATAACTGCCATATTAATATCATCATTAAATCAGTTCTTCCCAAAACCCTATATCCAAACTTTAAGAGACCCACAATTCGAATCAAAGCAATTGAAGATCCAAAATCAACCAAACCGATCGGATACAACGTGATAAGATCAAACGAATCTTTAAAATTAGGTGATTTCAATATATATCATCATAATATCATCGTATTTGTTATTATTACATTCACAACATTATTTTAGCATCTTGGTTTCAATAAATTCGATTACAAGATCTATTTTCTCGTTGGTTGTTTTTAGTTGAAATTCGAGAGTGGATTCGAAAAATCTATCTCTCTCTCTCTCTCTCACACACACAGAGAAAGAGATGATCCAGTTATATCATACGTCGATTGAAGGTATCTTCTTAATAAACTTATCTTAAGGTAATTTTGTTTTTTATTTTTTAGCTGATCAATCGAATTAGGTTAGCCGATCAATTTAGGTATATAATGAATAAGGATCAGTTTTGTATACATTTATAGATTTTGATTATTGATTTTGTTTTTTAAATCAAGCCTATTTGATAAAGTGTTTGACGCATTTGCATACCAAATGTTTGATGAAAGTCCTTGATGAATTTGACAAATTTTCTTCAGTGAAGCTTATGTTTATTTGACAAGCATAAAGTGTTTGATAAAATGGCGAAAATGTTACTTATTATATTTAATCTATGATCATCTTTTATTTGATAAAATAGCATTTGTTGGAAAAGTAGTCTAGATATTTAAATTTCTATGAAGTACAACAGGTTGATGTTAATCTATTTGAATATTTTCATTCTAAAAAGTCTTTTGTAAACATTTTTAGAATTCAATAATTAGAACAGGTTGCTGTCATTTATTCTATAATCATTATTGTGTATAACATTCGCCTTTTATTTAACACGTATATTCAAATACTTTTGTAGTTAAAATAAAATCATTCTTGTGTATAACATGTTGCTTCAAGGAAAAGGAAACAGATGGTGCTTGAGTAGGTGGCGTTCAAATCATTTGGTTTGTCAAGGTCAGGCTTTTTACATTTTAGTCATAAAGTCATGTTGCTGTGACTCCTAAATGATACAAGTTAGAATGCATATTGCAAGAAAAAAATAAGATTAAACAGAATAAAAACTCAATTTTTATAGATGTATGGATATAGATATGTATAAACAATTTGGGATTGATTATTTAATGGAAGAGGCTTTTTGGCATTGCTTATTTAAGTGCTTTTCCATCTATTTTTTAGTACATAATAAACCTATAATTAGCTATCCAAACACCACCTTATCTGGACTAACCAACAGAACACCCAAAAACTGTCCATATGCATTAAAGAAACACATACACGACATCATTCTAGATAAGGAATAGCATCTGGCTTATTATGTAATAAAAACAAAAAGAGGGTTTATAGTGTATGTAATTAAAATTCATAAGCTCCTCTCAAAATAATCTTAGCCAAACACCCGCTAAATAACATGCATATTTCGCTGCAAGGTTACATAATCTTTTGATTAAATCTATCAATTGTGTTTCAGGGTATTGAGCGAGGGAAGCAAGAACGTCGTTGCAACATGGTGGAGGTGGTTCGGGAATGGGTTCAATTGGTGTGAAGAAACACTTAGCACCATACTTGCCTTCACACCCTGTGGTAAGCACCAAAATCCAAAGCTCAACATTCTCAATTATTGCCGGTCTATGTATATATAACAAGTATCCAAATCAATAAATTTCATACAAGTAGAATTGAAATGTTGCAACGAATGGACATTGTGATAATTTATTAGTTTAATGGTAATTTGCCCGCTATCTATTTTAATTGTGCATCTTGATTTGAAGGTGGCGACAGGAGTTATACCGGCACCTAATCATAGTCAGCCACTTAGGGTATGTTTGGCGAAATGGGATGCGGCTGGGGCCCAGGCTAGGGCTGGGGCTAGGACTTATATTATAAGCCGAAATTGAAATTTGCATTTTTATAAACTTGTTTGGCAAATGGGCTGGGGTTAGGGATTATTATTGCAAAATTTCTAAATCTAGTGATTTCCCCTTCCATGTTCTGGATTACCTCAGCTGCAAATTTGCTTATAAAGGTTTTCAGATTCGCAAGTAGTACTCGGTAATTGTCGCTAGAAACTTCCAGGATTACTGAGAAACTTATTGTCAATCTAGTACTGCATTTTTTTATTTATCCAAATGTTATTTTTTTCTTTTATTTTATTTATTTATTTATTTTGAACCCGGTCATGCCACCTACAACGGCAAACAATAACTTTTTTAAAAGGGTAAAACGACAAAGCTCCAGTCCGTTCTTCATAGGTATCTGACCAATTGCTATAACAGTGTACATGTTATTGAATATCATCCATGTATAGCTTCGTACCTTAGATCAGTCTCAGCCATATATGGTAAGCGACACCGTTTTGTTCATTAGATTTGGAGACACTGTTAAAAGAACAGTGCGACGACAATATTTTTGCCTCGTGCTTTAACTAGCACTGTTAAAAGAAAAGTTCAACGACGGCACACCCTTTGTAATTTTGATGAATCACTGTAGCTGCTATAGCTGAGGAGAACCCCGAAAAGACGTTGTATGGTTCATCGTTTAATAATATTTATAATATGTATAAGGCTCAGAGATACAATGACAAAATTGGACATAATATATCGGCCATGGATGCAATTCTAATTTGTATCATATTGTTGTGCCAAGATCCGGGCATAAGCATATTATGTCACTGAAACATTCAAGTGCAAATATAGCTATCATCATTGCCTTGGGGTAAAGAGGGAAGTAATCGTAGGTAAGAAGAAGGGTTAATATGAGATGGCTGCAAACCCAATAGTTTGCCCAGCCAAGTTCCAGGTCACCTCAATTCTAAATCTATACTACATAAAATAGAAAAACAGTCAAAGTGGAAAAGTGAAAAAGTTTAATTGTCAAATGAGAGAGAAATATATTTGTGTAATTAATAATATTATTAAAACACCCCGTTACTTAAAAGTAAAATAATTTATTCACATTGTACAACCAATTAAAAGCATATCTACCAAATTAAAAACAAACAATTAAAACACCCCTTATTAAAAAGTATAATAAAATTTTCACAATGTACAATTTAAACAAGCTACAACATAATTCTAAATATAAAATAATTAAACACACTAATTAATGTTATTTTTAAAACACCCTAAAATGAAAAGTACATGTTATTATACACATTATACAAATTAATAAAACACACAAAACTTCATACAAGCTAACAAGTTGATGGTACATATAGTTTTAAAAATCGGACCGGACCAACGGGTTCAACCGGAAACCGGTGTCGCCATCGGTTCGGCTAACCAATAACAGCCATCTGGAAACGAACTAGAGAGGACCCGTTAAAACCGATACAAACTCGTGAATCAGGTCTCATCGAGATCTATTTCTCCGGTTAATCATCACAGGGTACTCGCCGCCGCAACGCGCGGGTACCCTGCTATATTATATATAAAGGAAACAACAAAAAGTAAAAAGTAAAAATTTGAAACTATTAACACATATTGAAAACCGGGTTGACCCAGTACGCTTCAAACCCGGTGGGTTGACCTGTTTAATTTGACCCATTTTGACCCAACCTGTCATATTGACTCGGTTTAAATCGACCCGTTTTTCGACGGGGAACGGTTCAACCGGTTGAACCACCCGGGTCGAACCAGGTTTCAAAACGTTATGTTTAATCTTCAAATCTTCAAATTTTTATTATTTTTCGTTTAGAACCCATAAACTTTTTTTTAACACAAAACGATCTGTCGCTATATAAATATATTATCTATAAGTTTTTCTTCAAAAACGATTATAATGTTTTAAAATTATCAGAAAATATGTGCCCGTTAGTGCACATTTAACTTTTCAATAGGCTAAATACGTTCATTTCAAAAAAAATGATGGGGCTAAATGTGCCCAAATCTTTTACAAAATAGCCAAAATTAGCCAATTTTTATTTTATTTTAGGCTAATCATATTCACGCTAATTTTGGTTACCATTAATCCCATCCTTGTTAGTTTTTACGCGACAAGTAATGTGTGTTAGTTTTTATCCCATAACAGATGTAATGTTTACTTTCATTTTCATTAAATGATTTTATATGTTGTTTGATAGATGTTAAGAATTTTGTCTAGATTTTAATTATCGTATAGTACAACCGTTGGCAATTGCATTTTAATCGGTTCACGTTCTATTTTAAACGCTACACAAAACACTCACCACAATATCACAAATCATTAATTATCTGACGCTACAAATCATTAATTATCTATGATCATCTTTCAATCCACCATAGTTGCAAACACATATTAGAATGACTTGTTTTGTTAACAGTGCTACCCAAAACCACGAAACCGAACGACATCATTTACCATATATGGCTGAGTTTCAATTTCGGGTACATTGCTATAAATGTAAGATTTTGCTCAAATATATTTAAGGCTCAGATCTGTAACCATAAAACCAAGAATAATATAGCGGCCATGGCTGCAAATGTAATTCAAGTCATATTGCCGTGCCAAGATACCAGTCTATGTATATTATGCCACCACAACATTCAAGTGCGATTACTTCATCACTGCCTTAAGGTAAAGAGGAAGGGAAGCATAGGTAAAAAGAAGGGTTAACTCGGCATGGCTGCAAATTCAATAATTCGCCCTGCCAAGTTCCGGATCACCTCAACTGTAAATTTGCTCATCTTTCCATCTTATTATAAATACTATTAAATGATAAACCATAGAACCTAAATGGGAAGAAACCATCGCAGACTGCATCTGCCACAGGGTTACCTCAAAGTACCAAAGGGTTCAACGTCTTTGTACTTGTTATATCACACCAACATTCAAGTGCGAATATTTATCATCACTGCCCTTAGGGTAAAGGGGAAGTGAAACACATGTGAAAAAGAAGAGCTGACACGGTTTGGCTGCAAACCCAATGGTTTGCCTGCAAACCCAATGGTTTGCCCCACCGAGTTCTAGGCCACCCCAACTTTGAATATGCCCATCCTTCCATCTTACTCTAAATATATTCAAACGATGTACCGCACTGCATCGTTGGTCGTACACAAAGAACAGTACCCCCAAGTAACTCATCTGTGCTAAAAAGCAATAACTGCATATGAACAACTGCATACCATCTAATTACCAGCAAATACTCTAAGCAGAGATAAGTTGCTTGAGAGAAACTAAGTTGAGTAATAACTGTGTCGGCAAACACCGATATTAAAGCACTGTAGAAGAACACTGTATCTTAGACCATTAAACTTATAGAAGCAACAAACCATTAGAAGGAACACCAACATATCCATTAGAAGGAACCCCAAAAGGGCGTTGTATGGTTCATCGTTTAATAATACTTATCGTCACTGCCTTAAGGTAAAAGGAAAGGAAGCACAAGTAAAAAGAAAGGGTTAACCCGGTATGGCTGCAAATTCAATAACTTGCCCTGCCAAGTTCCGGGTCACCTCAACTGTAAATTTGCTCATCTCTCTATCTTATTATAAATACTAACCATTGAACACAAAAAGGAAGAAACCACCGCAAACTGCATCTGCTACAGGGTTACCTCAAAGTACTAAAGTGTTCAACTTCGTTACACTTTTTATATCACAACAACATTAAAGTGTGAATATTTATCATCACTGCCCTTAGAGTAAAGAAGAAGGGAAACACATGTAAAAAAGAAGGGTTGACCCGGCATGGCTGCAAACGCAATAGTTTGCCCCCAAGTTCCAGGTCACCTCAACTTTAAATTTGCCCATCCTTCCATCTTACTCTAAACAAACAATGTACCACACGACATCATTGGCCATACACAAAAAACAATACTCCCAAGTAACTTATATGTGCTAGAAAGCAATAACTGCATATGAACAACCGCATACCATCTAATTATCAGCAAATACTTTAAGCACATATAAGTTGCTTTAGAGAAACAAAGTTGAGCAATAATTGTGTCGGCAAACAACGACATTAAAGCATTGCAGGAGAACACTGTGTCTCAGACCATTAACAAACAATTAGAAGGAACACCAAAATATCCATAAAAGCAACCCACTAATGAGTATGTGTTGCCCCTCCCATTATGTGAAGTAATACCTACACCAAATAACACTGATAAATAATCTAAGACAAACAACCCAAATAATCAAATAATAAGTATGAATAACAAAAAAATTGAAATAATCCAACTGAACAAAATAGATGAAAAAGTGTGGAATCAAAGATCCCGAAACACTCAAACGTTAATCAATCAAACTAAAACTAATCAAACCTATCTAATTATTTCATCAATCAAACTAAACCTAATAAACTTGCTATACTAAAACACTATAAAAACGTGAGCATAATAAAGTATTATTAACACACATACTATTATCAATACACATAAAAGTAAATCTAGGGGGGGGGGGGATACCCAATGATTTATTATTTCCTAGTGAAAGTAGATCTAAAAAGAAAGAAAATATACCCAATGAGATATTATCTCCTAGTGAAGCAAATAAAGCAAGTGTATCAGATAAGAATGTTCAAGAAAATGACTATTACTAAATCCGTATGTGGTAAACGAATCTCAGCCATACATATGGTAAACGACCTCAATTGACTGAATCTCAGCCATACATATGGTAAAAAACCTTAAATAAATGAATCCCAGCCATATATATGTTAAACGACGCCGTTTTGGACGTATGTTTAGGGATCACTGTTAAAAGAACAGTACGACGACGTACCATTTGATTCTTTGTGGATCATTGTTAAAAGAACAGTGCAATGACGTCGCGCCCTTTGTAATTTTGATGAATCACTGTAGCTGCTATAGTTGAGGAGAACCCCAAAACGACACTGTATGGTTCATCGTTTAATAGTATTTATAATTATAAAAAGTGTTGTTAAACATTGAATATTTTATGTTAATTAATTGTTGATTTTTTAATTAAGCTAACCTTAATCACAACACATAGGGTTGTGGTTAGCATAGCCCAATAATAATAAGGTGGAAACTTATTATCAAACTAGACGAGTACCCGCGTCTGGCGGCAGCGGTTTCTAGCAGCAGACAATTAACGATATGTGATGATAGAGTGGTGCGGTGGTTTAGTGGTCCGGTGGTGGAGGGGTTTTGTGGTGGTGAGGATGGTGGTTGATGAGATGTGCGGAAGAGGAGAGCATTTTGTATGTGTTTTTAAGTGAGTTGTGATAAGAGAGTATTAATTATGTCTTCACATATGTCTCTCTCTCTCATTTGATTTCATTTTTTCACTTTTCCACTTTTCCACTTTTCCACTTTTACTGTTTTTCCATTTTATGTAGTATAGATTGAGTGAGTTATATTCTTCTATTGAGAGTATACGTATAGTTTATTTAAATGTTGTTTTGAGTTATGTTAGCCAAACAAAAATGTAATAAGCATTCAAATCATTAAAAATAAATAATAATTAAAAATAAATAAATAATTAAAAATAAATAAATTCACTATACTTTTAGTTGATAGCATCATCAAGCGTTTTTTTTTTTTTTTTTTTTTTTTCACTTCCTTTTCAAAGTAGACTTAAGAAAGAAAGTCTTCCTAGTTCCTACTAGTTACCCCGCTTCACTGACAGCAGCAAGTCTTTCATTTCTGGCACTTCCCTCGTTCAAAGGAAACTTCACAAATCAAATCTTCCCACTAGTTAGCCCTCTTCAATAATATATATAGACCTTGTGTTATCTAGTTTTAACACTCACAAACACAAAATATGGCTTTATTTCCTTCCACCATTTTCTTACTTGCTACAGTTTTATGTAACCTATACGTTGCTTCATGTTCTTCACATGAAGCTGATGCTTTAATCAATTGGAAAGCAACCCTTCATACCCAAAACAACATACTTATTCTACCTTCATGGACGCAAGATGTTCAAAAGACAGTGTCCCCGTGCAATTGGTATGGAGTTTCATGCAATGAGCAAGGCAGCATAAACAATTTAAGCCTTTCGTCGTCTAGTTTAAACGGTACACTTGATCACTTATCATTCTCTTTATTTCCTAATCTTGTGTATTTAGATCTTAGTTCAAACTTCTTTTCTGGGGTCATCCCGTCTGAAATCGGTCAACTGTCAAAACTTGTTTATCTTGATCTTTCTTCTAATCGATTAATGGGAATAATCCCGCCAGAGATTGGTGAACTAAGAAATCTTGAAACCGTTTATCTGGCTGAAAATCAGTTGAATGGTTCGATTCCGAAAGGCTTATGTCAATTGAGGTTTCTCTCTAACCTTGCATTGAGTGATAACAATCTTTATGGTTCGGTTCCTAGCTGTTTTGGGCAGTTATCGAAATTGAGTTATCTTGATCTGAAGTCTAACAATATTTCTGGTTCAATCCCTCCTGAATTGGGGAATCTTTTCGATCTAAATTCTCTATATATGGTCAATAACTCGTTAAATGGATCTATCCCAAAAACTTTTGTCAATCTCAAGAAGCTAACAGTCTTGTCTCTATGGAAGAATCAGTTGAGCGGATCAATACCGAAAGAAATAGGTCATTTGACGTCACTCACATGCATCGATCTACAATATAATGATCTAAATGGTCAGATACCTTCATCCCTAGGTGATCTCAAATCCCTTAATTATCTTCGTCTTTACTCAAACCAACTTTCTGGTCCCATTCCACAAGAGTTAGGAAGCTTGATGTCTCTTACTACTCTAGAATTAAGCAACAATCGACTCAATGGTTCCATTCCGAGTTCATTCGGTAACCTACAAAACTTGAAAAATTTGTATCTGAACGACAATGAGTTTATAGGTCCTATTCCACAAGAATTAGGAAAGCTGAAGTTGGCAATAATAGAGCTTAGCAACAATAATTTTTCTGGTAGTTTGCCAGATGAAATTTGCAATGGAAATGAACTTGAATTTCTTCTCGCCGGCAACAATAGTCTAACTGGTCAAATTCCGAAGAGTTTGTACAACTGTTCGAGCTTGAATCGAGTACGTTTGGAAGGAAACCAGCTCACCGGAGATATCTCCGAGAGCTTTGGTATCTATCCACACCTCGATTACATCAGCCTGAATGACAACAAGCTTTACGGGGAGATATCAGACAACTGGAGTAAGTGCACGAACTTAACGAGAATAGAGATGGTAGGGAACCGAATCAATGGTAGCATACCTCCATCTCTTGGAAAGTCGACTCAGTTACACGTACTTAATCTTTCTTCCAATGATTTGGTTGGGCAGATACCAAGTGAATTTGTAAGGATGACTAGCCTACTGATCCTTTCCTTGAGCAACAATCACCTTTCTGGTCTCGTACCTCTAGATCTAGGACTCCTATCTGAACTGTCGGCCCTTGATCTGTCCATGAATAAGTTGAATGGGTCAATTCCATCTTCAGTCGGGGACTGCTCAAAACTCTTCAACCTAAATTTGAGTCACAACGAACTTACTCATGAAATCCCAGCTCAGATAGGTAAACTGTCTCACCTATCTTATCTTGATCTGAGTCGCAATTTACTCAGTGGTGAGATCCCTTCAGCAATTTCTAGCCTGAATAGTTTGGTTATGCTCAATCTTTCGCAAAATATTCTTTCTGGTTCTATTCAAAAGACATTCGAATCAATGAATTCCCTGATGATCATTGATCTATCATTTAATCAGTTAGAAGGTCCCATTCCCAACAGCAGAGCTTTTATGAATGTTTCGATAGAAGCATTGCAGGGGAACAAAGATTTGTGCGGAAATGTTAGTGGATTGCAGCCATGTGCTTCAGAAAGGCATACCTTGAACAACAAACCCCGCAAACTAGCACTCGTGATTTCTCTTCCACTTCTCGGAGCACTTTTACTTGGTTGCCTTATGGGAACTTTAGCTTTCTATAAGTGGAGATCGAAAAAGATGTCATCGACACAACTTGTGGACGAAGAGAAACCGTCTCCAGATTTTTTCGCAATTTCAACTTTTGACGGAAAGGAGACTTACCTCGAAATCCTAAAGGTAACTGAGGAATTTAACGAGTCATACTGCATCGGAAAGGGGGGATGCGGAAGTGTATACAAAGCGAGCTTGGCTTCAGGTGACATAGTTGCTGTAAAGAGACTTCATTCGTCGGCTGAAGTGATCAATCACGATGATTTTCTAAACGAGATCAGAGCATTGACAAGGATACGACACCGTAACATCGTGAAGCTACATGGCTACTGTTCACATACTAAAATATCATTTTTGGTTTACGAGTATCTTGAAGGAGGTAGCTTAGCTGATATTTTGAGCAATGAGACCGCACAATGTTTGGATTGGAAGAAGAGGGTGAACATAATTAAAGGCGTTGCACATGCTTTATCGTATATGCACCATGATTGTTCACCCCCTATCGTTCATCGTGACATATCAAGCAAGAATATCTTGCTTGATTCAGAGTATGAAGCATGTGTTTCGGATTTTGGCACGTCCAAAATTTTGAACAAAAACTCATCGAATTGGAGTAACGTCGCAGGAACATATGGATACCTTGCACCAGGTAAATTTATTCTGTTTTCAATCATAATATCACAAACTAAGTTGTTATGTCCTTAAAGACAAGACTTGGCGCACTCATAACTTTTTTTTTCTTTCCAGAATTCGCTTATACAATGAAAGTAACTGAAAAGTGTGATGTCTATAGCTTCGGGGTTCTAGTGTTAGAAGTCATCAAAGGTGAGCATCCAGGTGATATGATAACTTCTCTAACATCTTCATCAACCAACGAGGTTGACCTTAAAGATTTACTGGATCATCGTCTACCACACTACAAGGAAAAAGGGCTTTAGTTACGAGGGAAAATTCGTCACTAATAGTGGAAAATTCGTCACTAAACTTACTTAGTCACGAAAATCGAGGTCGTCACTTGTCGTCACTATAGCTCCGTCACTAAGTTAATAGTGACGAAATTGTAATTTGACACTAAATTTAGTGACAAGCTAAAGTCGTCACTTATGGGTGTGTGACAACCCATTTCGTCACTTAATTTTCGTCACTAAAGTGGCTAAAGTCCTCACTATTTGATGCTATTAGTGACGAAAGAAAGGCGTCATTATTTGCTGAAACTAACAGAACCTTAACGTCCAATAGTGACGAAATACATTGTCACTATTCGTATCCTATGACAAAAAAAAAATCTCAATTTCTTCCGTAATGTTGTTTCAATAACCAGAAGAAAAAAAATATTAGTAATATAAATCGAAATATATATCATTCATCTGATGTATAACTATCTGATCTTAAACTCTAACGCTGAAGCTCAGATCTCAATTTATCTTTCAATGATAGTTGGGAATTCCGGCCCCTCTATAGCTCATCCTGCACAAATAGAATACAAAAAGGGATGGCATGAGAATGTTGTATTCTAACAAAATTGCAACAAATCATGTCCAAACTTTGCTCATCCTTACCTTAACATCATTTTGATCAGCGGATTCTTCCTCGTCCTCTGCTTCGGCCTCATCATCATTCTCAGCCTGAAACACATGTCCGCTTAATATCAGCCTTGCAATTCAACAGATTTTACTTTGGAAATTCAGAAGAAAGTAAGATAAGAAAGCCTTATATCAGAATCAGCTGGGTCATCCTTCGATTCCTGGAAGGGGGAAACCATAAGAAAGTTAAAACCAAAGGATCATCCCTTTCCCATTAAAAGAAAATTGTAAATACAGACACTATATATGTTGAAGCAAGCATTATGACCAATTTACTCATGAATGGGTGGATTATGGATATATTTTATCTCTAACGGGCCAAAGGCTGGACAAAGGATAACTTAAATCAATAAACCTTCTAAATCACTTTATCCAGATGTTAGATTATTGCTGATATAACATATAACTTTGTAGTGAAAAGCTAATTGTTTTGAAAAACTTCAGAATCTGCACAAAAAATTGTACCGGTTTTACCCATAATAAATCCGATTGACCCAACTTTTTGCCATCACTATTCTAATACAGTAGACTATTACTGTAATACTTTTACTTGTAGTCATATTTGGGCCGCTAATTTTTACACAAGCTAAATAATGTAAATAAAAAATTGTTTTGGGTTAATCGATTTTACAGGTTTTGACCCATTACACAAACCTACTGAGAGCCATTTTTCTATCTATATACAGGTATGGAAATACTCGCAGCTGCTCTTTTGGCAGATATAATATTATTTACATGATGAGGCAATTATGCAAACAACAATAACAGTGAACACATACCTCCGCCTCTTTCAGCTTTTCTAGCTCTTCAAATTTAGCTTTCTCAGCCTAAAATATGACAAAAATAATATTATCAGAAGGAAAAATGCGAAATAGCTCTTCAAATTAAAGATTGAAGTTGCAGCTGCATTTAGTAGACAAGTTAATCTCTAATAAGAATATAAGTAAATGTGTGAAGCAAAAGGTTGTAGCAAGAGCTGTGGAGAAGCAGAGTATTGTGCCATCACATAAAAAATCTGGTTAAAGCCATTAAAAACAGCAATACCTTGAAGCGGGAACCAATGGATGAAAATTTGGAAGACTTGGATGACTCTACAGGAAGTGGAGGAAACAAGCCAACAACAAAGGAGCATTTTGAGGCGGTTAATAAATCCTGATGTTCGGCCACCACATAATCCTTATTTTTGTATAGAAACTGATCAGCTAAATAGGCCACCTGCAGCAAAAGCACAAAAAACTGATCAGCGAAACAAGCAACTAAGCCAGGAAAGAAAGCAACCATTTATCGCATGTGAATATACATCTATACCTCTCCAGCATAATGAGCTATTGTAAAACTAGTACGAGAAAGCTTTGGTTTGATGAAACGCTTGTGTTTCGGATATGTTTGGTACATCTTCTGAGCAAAGGTTTCATGAGTGGACTTGGGGAACATGCTGCATCCAGTTTTTAACGAGCATTAATAATCTTATAAATAGAATGAAAATATGTAAAATTTTATAAAAGAGTCATACCAGGCTTCATCCAGAAGTGAGATGATTCCTCTAGGTTTCTGCAACAAGATTTGTTAGTGTTCACTACAGTAATTAAAATAGGGATGAAAAGTGCATACAAACAAGCACAGATTAGTTTAAAACCTTCTCAATAAGATCCAAAACATCCTGGTTGTCAACAAACTCAATGTAGCTCCAATCTATCGCTTCTTTTGTGTACTCTTCTTGATCCATTTTAAACACATGCTGCAACAAAGAATTCAACAACAATAAAAACAAGAGGTTCGGTAATTGCATCAAGAGTCTCTGAATGTCTGCTAGATTCCATGCGTAGACCACGTGTGTGCATAAAATCTGTAAGAGTTCGCCCATCAACTGGTGACAATTCCAGTGAACCAAAATCTGCAACCTGGATACAAGGAAATGCAAGAACTTGTCATATGACACTTACATAAAGGTCAGTTAGGAAAAGAATCGGTTGATACTTGTAGCTTTGCATTACCAATTTTGGAAGAGCAACTTCATTGTAATATTTTTGGGACTGGTCAATCAGCTCCGTCAAAGATTACATAAAACAAACAATAGATTATTATAGAATACCATGTGAGAATATCACACTTGAATTATTCTATCACCACCTTGCGATGGAGTCCAGTTTCTGACTCTTTAAGCCGAGTAAAAGCAGCATCAGATAACAATTTTTTTAAAGCACTCTCATTTTCGGCTGAACTAGCCTCGAGCTGAGATTCTGCTAAGTCTAACACCGAATTCTCTACTTCCCCATTGACAGCATCAACAACTTTTGATTCCGTATTATTCCCATCCAAATCCTTTTTCTTGTTCTTGAGCGATCGAAGAGGCGTTCCAAGCCCCTCAACTTTCAACCCATTCTTCCATTTTTCATTGGAAACTTTCTACTCTTTTTCTTTTGGTCTTGTAAATGTTGTATCCAGCATGCTCCAAGTTCCCATCTAGTAAAGGTGTCAGTTCCCACGCTCTCTTCCTGAAGCTTCGTTAGGCTTTCCTTCAAAAGCTTCTCAACGAAAACTCGGGAAGTACTGACCTCTCCATTTTCAGATCTTTTTAAACTAGGGAGAATGGAAGTAGTTTTTTTATGTAGCAGCAGCCTCAAACTGTAGAATTAAGCTTATAGTGAGAACACGCTAACTGGCACAAACATCAAAACAAAATTACAAGAGACTGATAACATAAGGATATAAAAAATGTATGTTAATTGGTGTAAATAACCTGTTGATATTGAGGGCGCAGGTTCCTCCATCAGGCTGGTCAAGAAGCTCAATGTATGGAAACGGAGAAACTGCCTATCTTCTGCTGTCATGCAAGACATAGACGCAACATACAGGAACTCACTAGCCCAAGGATGCAAATCACTTTTGCCATCTCTTCCTAGACCACCCTGTTTCCTCCCCAACTCTCATTCTCCGCAAAAAGAGGTGGGAAAACCGGAGGCACTTGTGCTGCAACAGGAGGAATGAGTCAGGTGTTGGCTCTGAACCCATAAGGGTGATTCCCAAACTGCAGGTAGTCAATGACGGTTAATAAACACCCGAAGAGTACAAATGAAATTTCTGTCGAGATTAAGGCTCTACTCTATTCTAAAATTATCATAACCTACATAATGTAAGTTATGTAGACGGTTTACCAAAAGGTAAAAGCTTAAATTCAAAACAAATATAGATGAGGTACACCGTTTAAGGAAAAGATGAATATTTCCAAAATCTTACCTTGTTCCTTTCAATGAATGCTTTAATGAGATCTTCGTAAGCCTGAAAAGAAGGTATTGCTTGTTCAGATAAGCAATTCAGTAATTAAAATACACTTATTCTAATTGCGAAACTCTTTTTTTCAAACAGGTTTACAATGTAACTCAAGCACATAGAACAAGCACGCTTGATGCTTACAGGTATGTGGACAAATACAGAGCAAACAAACAAACTCAATACAGAAAAGGTAACCTAGAAAGATAACTGCATTTCAGCATTCAAAGTGCGTATATGAGTGTCTGTACAAACCTATAATAACAAACTTTCAGAATTTAAAGTGTGCTAAGTTTGTGTGTGTATTTCAGCATTCAAAGTGCGTATATGAGTGTCTGCACAAACCTATAATAACAAACTTTCAGAATTTAAAATGTGCTAAGTTTGTGTGTATGCGCGCTACGCGCAAACAGGCAATAACAGCATTTCACAGTGTGTCTGTGTGCACGCTCGTGCGGATGGATAAACAAACCGATAATAACAACATTTCACAAATACAAGTGTCCATGCGTCTGTGTATATATCGATAATAACAGCAATTCAGAGTGTCACCGTGTGTGCGAGAATGCATAAATAAACCGATACTAACACCATTTCAATGTTTCAAACTTAACTAGAGAATGTCAAAAGGAATTGGGAAAGGTATATTTTATAGTTACCAGTTTACCACTGGTGTTTCCTTAAGATCTAAAACTAGTGTCAATGGTTGATGTCATGGATGAACCATTAGTTCTAATCAAGCATGTCGTAACAGATAAACAAATTCAAAAAGAGAAAGCACAATGATGAATGGTAACTCGAATAGTAGCATATGTCAGATGCCCCAAAGACAACTAACTGATACTCTCCCAAAGTACTGGTCACGTGCAGGTTGGTAAAAGGCTTGTTTACAGTTATATATGGAAAACTTAAATCTTTAGATGATCACTATATTTACAAGAATCCCAGCTTACAAAAGCAGAAAATATTGAAGTGCATGACCATTGTTGACAAAAAAGAGCTAAAGCATGAGCTTATCCATTGATCACAATACAGAATATGCATGTAACTGATGTCAGTGTTGCTAGAAATTTTATCAAACACTTTGTAGGCAATGATTTAATAGCCCCTAAACCTAAGCTTTATGAACTCAAATCAGCCACAATTTTTGCCCTAAAGTTCATTGACTCAAATACGCAATCAAATAAACAATCAAACAAGTAAATTGAACACAAATACAAACGAATACAAAACATTTCAGGCAACTAACATAATATATTCCTAATTAAATGAAATTAGCTCTTAACAATTAGGGATTAGATATAACCTCCGAAAAAATTAGGTCAAAATAGTGAAAATGAGATTCGGAAGATGTCAGCCATGGCGGAATAGGGCAAAATAGTGAAAATTAGCTCTTAACATAATGTCAACCATGGTGAAAATGAGATCCGAAAAACTAGGGCAAAATAGTGTGTGTTTTTAGTGTGAGAAACTGGGAAGAATTGAATGATTTTTATAGTGTGTGTTTGGTGTGAAAGAGGAGAAGAAGATATGAAAGAAAAATGATGGTATCCGTGTTTGCATAATGGTTTTACATATTTTGTCAGTTTAAGTCCCTGCACTTTTAAGTGTTAGATAGCAAAATAAGAATCATATATTTGTTCGAGTGAGTGACGAATAGTTTCGTGACTATAAATGCAAAAATAGTGACGAAAATTTCGTGACTAACAACCATAACAAGAAATGAGTTACACGGTGACGACCAGTACTTTACTTAGTGACCGATACTTTCGTCACTAGCGTGTATGTTAATGACAACTTTATTGCTTCGTCACTAAATATAAGCAAGTGACGAGATATAGTGACGACAATTTTATATCGTCACTGAATTGTGTTTTTAGTTACGAAAAATATATGTCGTCATTAAATTCTCGTCACTATAGCCCTTTTTTTTTGTAGTGCCAGTTCCACTCCTGGAAATCAAAGAAGTTGTGACATCGATCTTGGTTCTAGCGACAAGATGTGTTAATTCAGATCCCGTGATAAGGCCTACAATGTATGATGTTTCACAGGAACTTGCTTCAATTCCTTAAGCCATCTCTAAGAGTAATAATTACTTTATATAGACATAAAGTATTTTCAGTTATCATATTTGGTTCCGGTCTTTAAGAGTTTTTATGGTATTTTCCGATGTAAGATGTTGTTGTTGTAATTACTTTATATAGACATAAAGTATTTTCAGCTATCAATAAATCACTTTAGTTTATGTTGTTTGAATACATATTGGTTACATGTAATAATAAACCACGCCAAGTAGTTGTATATTTTTAATATGTTAGCGAGCAGGCACCACGAGTACTATAAGTCTGTAAAACTGCCCCTTAAACGTTGCTAGCTAACACGTTAATTTCAGTAATGAAACTTATTTAACATTACCAGTGAACAATGAAGATGTTAAAAACTATATAACATTATTCATTTTAGAATTTGGGTACACAAAATACCAATGCAATTCTGTGTGGCATTTCATGGAATGACTGACGGCGATCGTGGTGAAAATGAAATTGGAGTGTGCGTGTGGGAACGGTTACAAATAATTTGCTTAGACAATGAAATTAACTTAAAAGTGTGATGTCTATAGCTTCGGGGTTCTAGTGTTAGAAGTCATCAAAGGTGAGCATCCAGGTGATATAGTAACTTCTCTAACATCTTCATCAACCAGCGAGGTTGACCTTAAAGATTTACTGGTTCATCGTCTACCAGTTCCACTCCTGGAAATCAAAGAAGTTGTGACATCGATCTTGGTTCTAGCGATAAGATGTGTTAATTCAGATCCCGAGATAAGGCCTACAATGTATGATGTTTCACATGAACTTGCTTTATTTCCTTAAAGACATCTCTAAGAGTAATAATTACTTTATATAGACATAAAGTATTATCATATAGAGATTGATTATTATAATCCATTGGGGATCTACTTGAGATATAATATTATTTAGTGGGTCGGTTAGTTTTGTGGCCCTCTTTTTGATTTCACTCTTAACCTAAATCGGTTTGTTCATTCCTACGGGGATTTGTTTGAATCGAGTATCATGGTGGGATATGGTTGAATCTGGTCTTCAAGACGCTTTAAACCCTAACTTTTTGTTAGGGTTTATTTTATTTGATTGGTATTGCTTGCGTGCTGGAGGTTATTACTTGTTCTACTGTTTGGTTAAGATTGTTTATTGTAAGTGGGTGTGAGAGAGATGGAGAAAGGGTTTTTTAATAAGGATTCTTCTTCGAAAGCTGATAAACCAACCACTAACTTGGCCGATCAAGTTGGTGTGAATAAGGAATCGTCGATGAACCCTAATAGTAGGAATGATGATGAGTTTACTGGTATTGCTTCTGGTTCTCGTTCTGATGGACAAGTGGATCCGGTTTCACTTGGTTCAAGCCCCAGTCATGACGCACCTAGTCATGACATGCCTAAGGGTCATGATACTTTATTGAAAATTCGTGCTATTGAAAAACAAATCTTTGAGGGAAAACTTGTTCTTGTGGGTGACGATGGGCAACCATTAAAACCAGCCGTGACAGTGGATGCTACTACTTCTACTTGGGCTAATCCAATTGAGCATCTTAAGGTGCCGCCGTCATAGAAGGAGCTAGAGGAGATGCTTACTGCTATTGGTTATTATTTGAAACCTCCTCAAGATACGAGTGGTCCTATGGCTTCTAATGTTAATGGCCATAATAATGCTAATGATAAGGTTGATGCGAATGCACATGGGGCTGTTGGTATTGAGAAGGTTGGTGTGTATGCTTTGAAACAACCTTCTTCATCGTATGTTGGTGTTACTTCTACTGAACCAAAGAAACACACATCAAATTTTCGTAGGTTGGAGTGCAGTAAGAAAGCTAATGGTGTGGATCTTTCTGTCCCGATGAAAGTGGTTGAAGAGGTGAACACTAGGTTTGAGAATACTTTGTATGGGTATTTCCTTGGTCAACGCCTTGCTTTTCCTGTTGTTGATTACTTTGTACGCAATGCGTGGGCTAAGTTTGGTATACAAAAGGTAATGATGAATGCAAAGGGGTTCTTCTTCTTTAAGTTCAATTCGAAGAAAGGTGTTGATAATGTTCTTGAAAACGGTCCTTGGTTGATTAGAAATGTACCTATTATTCTTAAACCATGGACATTGAACACCAACTTACTTAAAGAGGATTTGACCAACATCCCGGTGTGGGTTAAATTCCATGATGTTCCTCTTGCTATGTTTTCTGATGATGGCATTAGTCTCCTTGCCACATTGATAGGTACACCCAAAAGGTTAGATGCTTTTACTAGCCAAATGTGCAAGGACTCGTGGGGCCATAGTAGTTTTGCTAGATGCATGATTGAAGTGAAGTTGGATGAGGTGCTTAGGGACAGGCTTACTGTTGAGATACCATTACTTGATGGGTCGGGTTCGACTATTGAGAAGATACGGGTTGAATACGAGTGGAAACCACCTCATTGTGATAAATGTAAGATTTTTGGTCATACTCTTATTGAATGTCCGAAAGTTGTTGAACCTCCTGCTCAGCCTACTAAGCGTGTTAATGATGGTTTCAAGACGGCCAATAATAAGAAGAAGGGAAAGCAAGGTGGTTCTACTATTCCGGGTCAAGGAGGGTTTACTAAACCTGTTGTGGGTAAGCAGTTTCAATATCAACCCAAAAAGACTCCTCCTGAACCTAAGAAAGTGGAAGTCACTAAGAAGAATGCTTCTGATGTGGCTAGTTCGAGTGGAACAAAGATCTCTACATCTAATCAGTTTGATGCTCTTAATATGGAATATACGGACGCTTTTGGTATTCCTTCAAATGACACCAACAAGGATGTGGATTCTGGTCGTACAATGGAAGTTAATAAAGATAAGTCTACTAAGACAGGTACTGCATCACAAGAACCCCTTGTGAGTGATTTGAAAGAGATGGAGTCGGGTGTGTCTCCTATAATTAGTGATTCTTGTATTCCGTCCGCCTCTTCTACTAAGAGAGTTAACCCTTTTTCTAAAGTGGGAGATATCGTGGTGTCTGATTCTGAAGATGAGGTGGTTGCTAACCCATTTGATGAGTCTGCTAATCTATTCGGTGGTGGCCAAGAGTTTGAAGATGAGTATGATGACTATGACTACGATGACTATGCGAAGCAGGTTTCTGATCTTCGAGGGAATTTGGATGCCTTTAATACCATGTATGGCACCAAGCTTCAAGGACCTAGGAAGTAATTTTCTTTCGTTAGGTCCTATGTTATCATTAGAGTAGTGGTTTGTTTTCTTGTTTAGAAAATAGGTAGTATCTTGTTATGTAAGCTTTATGCCTATGTAACGGGCTGAAATATAAGATTTCACTCATATCCATTGTACTTAAACGTTTTTTGGTTAATATATTTACTAGGGTGCAGGATTACTCCCCTTTACCCAAAAAAAAAAGTATTATCATATATATGCTTCCGGTCTTTAGAGTTTTTATGGTATTTTCAGATGTAAGATGGTGTTGTAGTAATTAGCAATGCTTAAATATCACATAGTATCAATAAATCACTTTAGTTTATGTTGTTGTTTATATATATTGCTTACTTGTGGCAATAACAAACCAGACCAAGTAGGCAAGTAGTTTTATAATTTAGTGAGCATGCACCACGAGTACAATAAGTCTATAAGTACTGCCCCTTAAACGCACGTTAATTTCAGTAAAGAAACTTACCAATGAACAATGAAAATGTTAAAGACTATGTAACAATACCAAATTAAGAATTTGTGTACTCAAAATTCGGATGCAATTCTGTGTGGCATTTCATGGAACAGCTGATGGCGATCATTGTGAAATAAGGGCCACTAGCTAATTAACTTTCAAACCTCTATTTGACATGTACGATGTTGGGTATAATCTTGATGGGCCAAGTATGGATCGGTATTTGGGTTGCTCCATTTAGTATGTGAATAAAAGGCATGGGTTTTACCTAGTCTTGTGTTGACCGAATATCATGGAATTAGTACGTGTGTCAGTTACCACTACTAGTTGTTTAGGAGTAGTTTATTAGTAGTGCATGTTGCATGATTAGTTCAAGTATAAATAGAGTAGGTATCTATTTTAGATTGTATCAGTTTAATATACAAATCATTGAAAACCTATCTTGCCGTTTTGATTGGTGTTTTGTGGGTGTGAGTTCGGGGTGGGAAGGGACTGTTTATTAACATGGTATCAAGAGCTGAGTTCGATTAAAGGGCGAGTTTGAGAGCCACAGGGGCTCGTACCTGGTGTGTAGCAAGAAAGAAAGGGTTGGTTGCATTTTATGTAATCAGGCAGCGAAAGACGAAAGCGAGCAGCAAGGGAAGAGCCAAGGGGTTCATACATGGTTCGGATCAAGAAAGAGAGGGCCGATTGCAACCCTATGGAATCAGGTAGAGTTGAAGAAAGAAGAAGCAACAGTTTGGCGAATGGTAGAAAGCAAGCAGCAAAGTTTTTTGGTCACAGCGGGTGACCACAAGAACGTAGCAGCAAGGACTGTTTTTGAAGCAGGGAACTAGCAATAAATCACAGCAAGAAGAATGAGAAAGAAAGGAAAAAACAAAACGCAAGTAGCAAGAATGCAGCAGCAAGTTATCGCAAGTTTTACTGGCCTCTTGCCCCAAAAAAAAAAAAAAAAAAAAAAAGTTATCGCAAGTTAGCAAGCAAGAAGGTTGTCGCATAGTCTTTAGCAAGTAACAGGAAAGACAACCATAACAAGTAGAAAGCTTCGGGTTTGTAGCAAGTAGCAAGCAAGAAACAATCGTAAGAAAGCAAGAATTGATAAGCAAGAAGCAATAATGAGATCAAGACCGGCATTTTAGCAAGAATTTTGAGCAAGTGGATCCCGTAACAAGTTGTGTCCATGGAGTGGGTCATGATTCAATGGGTATGGATCTGAGAAGTGGGGTGATCCATTTACGGGGCGGACGAGCAGTGAACAATGGAATGACAGATCAAGCATCCAGTGATGATTCAAAGAAAGACCGAACAAAGTTGATCACATGTGGTGATCACAAGAAAGCAAGTAGCAAGGATTGTTCCTTTTATGTACGTGGTTGTGTAAGCAAGAAGAGAAGCAAAGTACGAAGAGACCGAGCGTATGTCACCGAGACCGTGTTCGTGATTACGATCGTAGGAGCCGAGACCGTGATAGGTATCAAGATTACGGGGTGAATGTTGGGTATAATCTTGATGGGCCAAGTATGGATCGGTATTTGGGTTGCTCCATTTAGTATGTGAATAAAAGGGGTGGGTTTTACCTAGTCTTGTGTTGACCGAATATCATGAAATTAGTACGTGGGTCAGTTACCACTACTAGTTGTTTAATTAGGAGTAGTTTATTAGTAGTGCATGTTGTCTTGTCGTTTTGATTGATGTTTTGTGGGTGTGAGTTCGGGGTGGGAAGGGACTGATTATTAACATACGACAAACCTCCATTGGATACCACTTATCTACGTTTCCGGGCGAACATGCATCCGAAAACAAATTCAGCAAAGCCCATTTTGAAACACACAAACATAGTTATAAAACACAATAATATATACAATAGGGAAAAATAGCATACGAGTTTGTTGTTTGTTTTTGTTTTATCTTTTTTATATTCCTGTGTTTGTAAAGAAAATTTCCACACAAGGACCAATTTTGTAAAGAACAGATTCACTAAAGGGACCAAAAAACACACATATAACATTGATGTAAGAAAATATTCACACACGCACCATTTATGTAAGCCATTTTATACGATGTATGCTAAACTACACTTTAATCTCCATTCAATCCAGTAACCAAACATATTTTCACCATCTTTTACTTGGTCCCGATGACTTTACCTCCTTTAATCCCTTCTTTCAACATCTAGCAATGTTGCATTGTATAATATTGGTACTTCTACTTCCCATCCCATTTATCCCGCTTTTCATTGCACTAGGGTGCATTGTACAATATTGGTTCTTTTGCATCCCATCCCATTTTATCCAGCTTTTCAATGCAAGCACCCAATATGGTGAGAAGACTTTATTTATAGTTCCTAGAGCAAAAAAAATCCTGCTTCACATGCAATTTTACCCAGCGTTTCAATGCGAGCACCGAATCTGATGGAAGGCTTTGTTTACGGTTGGTCCAATTCCTAGAAGCAAAAAAGAATTCAAGGGGCCTAACTTAATCAGGGTCTCAGTACGATCGCAACTGTATCCATCATTAATTGGCGTATCTGTTTACACTCTTGACGACACTTTTCTTACATTTCGTATATTTTCATTGTTGTACTTGAAAATGTTAATTTAATATACAGATTCTCACGAAGTGCTGAGGTGCTTGATATAATCTTAAGCTTCATAGCGTAATGCTTTAAGATTATATTGAGCACACTCAACAGTTCTTGAAAAAATTTAGATTAACGTTTTCAAGTACAACAATATGGGTGGAGTTTAGGCTATTAAACTTAATTGATTTGTTTAGTTTTTTAAATTGTATAAATTATATTTCTTACAATTATTTTTTACCTATTTTTTGTTTCTATTCAGAATTTCATAAAGATTAAGAAATTGTAAATTTTACGCTAAAATCATATGCTTCATCGAAATTATCATATAATTATAGATGACATTTCAAGGGCTCCGCCGCAATGCGCGGCACCCAAATTACTCGTTGATAACCAAGTTGGAAATACAAAGCCCATTTCACAAAAAATATCTTGATTTACTGTAATTTACTAACAAACATTAACAGTGTATTATTTTGTTAATTTAGAAAAGAAAATTCTAAAATATATTAAGTGGTTAAAAATGATTGTTTTATCAAATAATCATGCTTACTTGTGTATTTAATGATATGATTTGATTGGTTAATTTAAAAAACTAGTTGGTAGAATTTAGGAAGAGAACATGTATAATACACTTGTCTAATGATTTATAAACTAGACATGTATTTACACGCATATGTTTACTTATAAATAACACTACTCTAAAGTGATCAATCATAGCCGACCATTAATTTTTATCAAATAACAAACGCACTTATAAATAACACTACTCTAAAGAAATTAATCGTTAAGCAAACAAAGTTATATCATCGCAACGAATATTTAATTATTTTTTAACAAATGAACACTTTGATATTACAAAATAGTGCGTGTCTATTGAAAATTAATAAAATTATCGTCACGACGGTATAGTTTTTTTATGCTAACTGATTAACGGTTTATGATAAATTCAAATTTTAAAAATGAGTGTATCTGCATTTTCAACTAAAAATATCAATTAATCTCATTTATTTTCTCTATGAAAAATAAGTGGAAAAAATTTATCCTCTTAATATGCAAGATATGTTTTCTGTATGAATGATCTCTTATCATATATAGTTATAATATCCGTCAGTTTTTTTGTAAAAAACTCATTTATGTATTATAATTTATTAAAATAATAACAAATTAATGTGATATAATGGTTTTAGTTACTTATTGTTGATGTGATTATTCTTAGTTATAATACCTGTTTACGAACGAGGTTTTTTATAAAAAAATTATTTATGTATTATAAATTATTAAAATAAATAAAAAAATTAACGTGATCTAATGGTTTTATTTATTTATTGTTAGATTAAATTTATAAAATCTTATACATATATGCTTTTATTTATTTATTGTTTTTAGATATCTTTGTCCTCTATCTACGGTTAAGGTTGAAACAAATTGATGAAAAACTTAATATCCACACGGCTTTGATGACGTAATATATAATGTTTGTTGACAACCATCCTAGGATCACATACATGTATCACATTTAACATCACAATATAAAAAAAATCAAATGCCTCTTATTATTGCATAAACATAAGCATGTCTAATAAGCAAATCCCTAAGCACTAAAACCTAAAAATCACGATAATTAGATAATTAGCATGTCAAAGACAATGTAAACCAATTATAATGATAAACATATTTAATAAATCAATTATAATTTAATAATTTGATAGCTTAATCAATTATAATGATAAACATGTTTAATAAATCGATTCAACTGAAAGGTTAAGCTCAATAACCTTGTTTGATGTTCAGACAATAGCAAATAGAAGTATTGGCTTATATGACCTTAAAAAGAGTTGTAGGACAATGATTGCACTGGGCATTTCTATGATAGTAACACCACTCAATTCTGTTATTGCCCTAATGGCTTCATAAATGACCATCTATGCTTTGTAGCGGAGACAGAAAACCTTCCAAAAAGTCATAAAATGGACAGTCCCAGTTTGACTATTCATACCTAGTTGGTGTACCGGATCAGCGAGCGTCGGGCCAAAGGTGAACGAACAATACCCTTTGTCATGATGGTAATTCATTTGCTCATAGGTAAGCGATCGTTTTCTCGTATCTACAAATAGATCAATTTTGTACGTATGAGTTCCAACATTTCTTACATCTACATAAAACTCATATGAATCCGAATGGTAACCAATGATAATAAAAATATTCCAAGAAGAAAACTAATAGATACTTAAGTGAGATCACATTTCTAATAGACTGATTGAGACTCATCTCAAAGGAGCTCCCAGATCAGATAGTTAACAAACAATTCAATACATTCAAAAGTTTTGTGACATAAATATCACATCAAAATTGAGCTACCTGACACGATTGTTCATCAGACTATTAGGTTAATCTCAATCAGCTAAACAAAGGCAGTTACAAGACAGTTATATAGTTACTTACAAAGCAGTTATTTGACAGTTATTTTCGAAGAGACACACCCCTTGGAAACAACGTTCCTACAAAAGCCTTAGAAGATATTACTCCATATGAAGCAATCAAACGAAGAAAGCCAAACTTATAGAATCTAAGAGTTTTCGGCTGCATAGCATATGCAAAGGTACCATCACAACATTTGATGATGTTGGAAGACAGAAGCAACAAAATGGTATACTTAGAAACCAAACAAGGATCAAAAGCTTACTGATCTATTTGATCCAACAACACAAAAGATATGTGTTAGTAGAGATGTGAAGTTTAAAGAGGATGAAGCATGAGATTGAAAGAATTACATGAGTGAGCACACTAACGATGAACCAGAGTGGATTGACTTCAAAATAGAAAATCTTGAAGCCACAAATGAACATCATGATCAAGAAATCCAACCAAGTGACGAAGACAATGATTTCCCTAACAATGATGATGATGAATATGCAACATCAACAACAAACTCACCCTCACATTCACAAACACTTCACACACCATCAACAATTTTATCACGAGTAAATCCTCAAGTTACACCAACTACCTCAGTACATTCAACCTATCAACGTGATAGTGGTTCAAACTCAACCACAAATTCACATTCACACTTTGATCATACATCGTTGAAAGCTTTAGAACATTAAATGACTTATACGAAAACACCGAGGAAGTATTACTGGCTGAAGATGAACCCAAGAATTATAAGGAAGCATCAAGAGATCAAAAATGGATTGAAGCAATGAAGGTCGTGTTAGATTCCATCAATAGGAACAACACATGGGATCTAACCACTCTACCCAAAGGACATAAAGAAATTGGCTTAAAATGGGTATTCAAGACCAAGAAATATGCTAATGGAAACATAGTCAAGCATAAAGCAAGACTAGTAGCAAAAGGCTACATACAAGAGCATGGCATAGACTTTGAAGAAGTTTTTGCACATGTAGCAAGAATGGAACCTGTCCGATTACTATTAGTCATAACTGCTAACAACAAATGGGAAGTACATCACCTTGACATCAAATCTGCATTTCTGCATGGAGACTTAAAATAAGAAATGTATGCTACACAACCCAAAGGATTTATAAATAAAGAAGGTAATGGAAAAGTCTACAGACTTATAAAAGCTCTATACGGTTTAAGACAAGAACCACGTGCATGGAACATAAAGTTAAACAACACCTTGAAGTAATTAGATTTCAAGAAATGTGCTTTGGAACAAGCTGTCTACACGAAAAAATCAAAGGACTTAATACTTCTAATAGGATTCTATGTAGATTATTTAATCATCACTGGTACACCAAAGAAGGAGATCGACAAGTTTAAAGCTCAAATGAAAGAAAAATTCGAAATGAGTGACCTAGGCTTATTAGCTTACTATTTAGGGATTGAAGTCACACAAACTGGAGGTGACATATCAATAAAGCAATCCACTTACGCAAGCAAGATCCTAAAGGAAGTTAGAATGACATACTGCAACAAAACACTAATACTTATGGATCCAGGAACAAGACTGACAAAGAATACTGAAGGAACAATGGTTAACTCAACTGAGTATAGAAGTTTAATTGTGTTAATACAAATAAGCCGTAAAAACATTTATTTATATTTTACGATCTTCTAATGTTTTGTCGATAACAAACGTAAAATCATTTTAACGAAACATATAAAATACGTAAACTGTTTGAGCCAATAGTTTTCTAACACACTTATGTTTTCACATAAAACACTAAAACAAGTATAATTGATTTTATGATTTAGTAATACATATCTACAACAACTAATGTTTACATATTTGGGTAAATATATACTTAAACTAGTATATACTAAAATGGGTAAAAACTAACAAACGGTATTGACCCATAACCCATGGTTTTATCCAAACCATTTGACTAGGTACATTGAACTCATGAGATACATTGTATCTAATAAGAAACCCATGGATCAACCCATAACCCATGACCCATGACCCATAACCAAAATACCCATGGGTAAAGAGGAGCGTCCCACGGATCCCTAGCTTTACGCTAGACGGATCCTTTGTGGGAGGGATCCGTGGGATCCGGGGAACAATAGACATTTTCATCTATAAATAGTGAGCCATTTCTTCATTATTTCTCACCACTTACACACATACTTTCTCCAAGTATTGTACCTCTCTAACCACTGATCCTAAGGGATCTTTCTATGTAGTTTGTCTTTTGTTTTTGTGTGATTCTCTAGGTTCCTCTTAAAGGCGAGATCACCACTTCTTGAAGTCGAGCAAGCTCAAGTCCATGAGTTTCCATGCTTCATCATCATCAAGACAACTGGGGTTCTCTTGTTGATAGTTCTTTCTTCCTCCATAGATGTTATGTTGAAGGCATTAGTGAAGGATGTTGAAAGAGTCAAGACTAAAGCATTAATGAAAGGTGCTTAACGTCCGTGTCAAAAGCATTAGTGAAGAATGCTAAAGGTTTCAAGACAAAGGCATTAGTGAAAGGTGCCAAGCGTTGTGTCAAAGGCATTAGTGAAGGATGCCTAGGAATCAAATCAAGTGGCATTAGGGAAGAATGCCTAGGTCGTATAATCGATGAGGTGCATCGTTATATATATAGTATTAGTTTATTTCCAAGGATGGTGATATCCTTGATGGTTTTGTAATAAGGAGTGGATCTCCTTGAGATTAGGTGTTGTGATGGGTAGTACTTCCTCCATAGTAATGGAACTAGGTTCTTAGCCTAGTACCTAATAAAGGGTAGGCGACGTTGTGGTAGGTGTGGTTCACCTTGGAGTGAAAGAACCCGGTGGTTAGCCTAGTACCGAAAAAAGAGTAGGCGACGTTGTGAAGGCTTCTCCGCCATAAGGAGATTGGTGTCGTGTAGTGTTTACGAACTCTCGAGTAGGTGACTCGGGGAATGGAGTAGGGCAAGGAAGGTGTCCTTGTAGCCGAACCACTATAAATACTCGAGTCGTGGTTATGTGCTTCTTACTCTTTATCTTTCATTATACTTTTATATATCTATCTATCAACGTCCAACATACACATCCAAATAGATTGACATAAGTCGATCTAAATATTTAAAAGGAAGTTTTAAATTGGTAAAACTATTCAACCCCCTTCTAGTTTTCCACAATTGGCATCAGAGCTTCGTTACCAAGTTTCTTAGAGTATGTTGTACTTTAAAAACTTGATATGATCCATGTATGTTTGAAAACTACAAAGAAGGTAATATTTCAAAACATGTTCTTTTTCTCGTTCATGTTGGACATTGATAGATCATTCTAACATATTTGTTTCAAGAAATCTTCATGCTAGGATCTCTTCAAAACCTTCATTTCTAGTCAAAGAATATGAAGTCAACCTTCGAGAAAGGATCCAAAAGTAATCACAACCTACTTACTCTAAGTACAACGGATTACTTTAAGAGCTTATGAAGTATTTTTGATATTATGTCTTCATAAGCCAAACCAAGAAGCATAAAGGTATGCTTACTTCTTCATTAGCTAGCTTACATGATTATGTTGATATCATAGTTCTTATTTGTTTAAATAAACTACTAGTCTCTTGAAAAAGTCTCTTTTTCGTCACTTTCCCGACTTACTCATCATCGGGAATAGTATTCCTTTTGATTTCGTCAAACTAACGCCGTCGTCACAAATGGATCCTTGATAATTAACTTATCAAATCACATCGACCAAAACATCTTTTCATTTGAAACATTTAAACAAATTTTGTTCCGTAAGCTAGCTTATAGCCTACTACAAAATTAAAGCCAAACAACCCTTTTTCTGTCTACAGGAGCCGGATCCCTCTAGTTGTACTAGCCGGATCCCAAATACAAAGGATCCGGGGGAACTGTAGAACAGAACACATCTATACGCATTTCAAAAACATCACAGACCAGTTTCCCTCTCCCTACATAACACAAAAACGACTCAACAATTGATTTCATCCTCATAGGACTCCAAACCCTCAAGTAGTTCTCACTTGAACACCATTGTAAGTAATTACACTAACTTGTTCTAATCTCCATCATCCTCATCCTAGGGTTTATGGTTACACAATTTCTAATCAATTAATTCAATTAGGGTTTTTAAAATTAATCATGAAAAGGGGCTTTTAACACAATTAGGATTACACTTTGTTCACAACATTGTTAATACAAATCAAAACCATAAACCCATCTCAACTAATTTTACCTAATTAGAATATTTTGGTTTCTAGGACCAACCATGCCAAAAGCCACTCAACAAGACCACCATGATACCGTCCATTACCTCACCCATTACTATCGGGAAGAAGGGCTATCAAAAACCGATTGCAAAGTCTTCAAAAGACTTGAAAAACGACTTATTCACGAAGGTCGTGTAGTCAAGGAATGTTTCCTTGAAGATACCGACACTCGTCAAGTTTTCTTGGCAATCAACTTTGATTGTCTTCTTGACATTGATGAACAAATTTGCCCGGTTTTCATCTTTGAATTCTATAAAAGCATTAGGATCATTTGAAACGCCGATGATAGCATTTCAATCGCCTTCATCATCAATAAACGAAACTTCACTATACCTCTCAACACATTTGCTCAAATTCTTCACATTCCTTGTGAAGGAATTTATATGTATTCTCAAGATTGGGCAATTAACGCTCAAAACCTTGCACTTGATTCAAAACCTATCTACAATACTCCTCTTGATGATCCCGAAACCATTCGAGATACTATCTTCAAGGTTAGGACCGACCAATCCCATTACAACCGAAACAAAAAGCCCCTTCACCGTGATCCTTTTCAAATGGAACTTTTCGAAATGCATCCCATGTTTAGAAAATGGGAAGAAATCCTTAGGGTAAACGTCATTAGCCTAGTTGGTAACAAGGATTATCCAACTGCATGTCTTCTGCAAATGATCTATTGTCTTATCCACCAAAAGCCATTTAATCTCGCCTATTACATGGTAAGAAGAATGGCTGGGGTATTCAAAGCTTCCAACATGGTACTTCCATATGGTATGCTCCTAACACGACTTTGTAAGTATGTTAGTGCATTGCAACCATCTCCTATCAACAATGATCATTTCTTTGCCGATCACGTAATGGTACCTCTTACCAAACAACCCTCTAAACGGTTCATGGTCAATGGAAAGAAACCTAAAGCTCTATCGGATTCCTCGGAAGGAGAAGAAGAAGAAGATGGAGAAGAAGAAGATGTCGACCCCATAGCTAACATTGAATTGGAACCCTTTGATTATTATTAACAACTTCCAACCATTCCAAACGAGACCGTGGAATTCAAACAATTAAGGGGTATGATTCAAAATCTAGCTTATAACCTCACAAAGTTGGGAAAGAGGAAAAGAAAGAATTGACGAAAGAGACTATAGGATTATGTTTGTTTCTTAAACACTTGTTTTGTGTATGGATGATTATGTTTTAGCACACTTGTTTGCATTAACTTGGATATTTTCTATTTCTACCATTTTCTATGTGATGTTTTATGTGATGACATGCTTATATTTATGTTTAATTTAATGGTTGATTAGTGTGCAAGATCTGCACATGATTCTGTGATGATTCTAATCTGCAGATGCCAGATCCCTAGGATTAGCCTAGATGGATCCCTCCTTTGAGGGAACCGTGACAACAGATCAGCAATACAACATCCCATACATCAATATAGCTTACTAGATAACCTCACACTAGCTAACCATAAGATCTTAGAACTCAACTAAGTTTCCTTCAAGGATGAGAAAGCCTTAAACTCACTTATAGCTTACATAAGATCTTATTCAAAATGTCTTTTGATTTATCAAATCATCAAAACTCACCATATTTCTGCTTCAATACTCACAAATTGTTTTTCATTTTTCAAAACACTTAGGTGGACATATTGAACAATTTAAGGAAATTGTTTCTAGTCATCTTTATCTCAAAATGGATCAAAAATTAGTTTTTCAATTCTTTTGATTTTTAAGGATTTCTCAAACCCCATCTCAAGCTAAAATCTGATCTCTATGATCTTTTATTATGACTTTACACCACCAAAACTCTTAGTGTTATCCTTGAACATCCATTGGTAGTCATTTAGTCCCATTTTCCTTCCATAAAAAGCAATCATTTGCTATGTCATTCATTACTCTTGTTCATTCAAGTACACCCTCATTTTAGATACTTAGGAGGACTGAAACACTCAAGATGATATAGGCTTTAGCTCTTAGAAACTTCATTTCTAACCTTTCATAGCTGCTGAGAGCCGGATCCCTCAAAGGAGGGAACTGTGGGATCCGGGTGACAGATTATGTCAACTCTAGTCAAAACAATCATTTCAAGCTCATCTTGCTTACTTGAACACTCCACCTCATCCTTATTAAGTTCCTAGATCAGTGAAACTTTGAACTTCAATCTTGTGCATGTTAATCATCACATTTCTAATAATCTTAGTGGCTTAAGTCTTAAATGCACTTGCCAAAATCTTCCCTTTATAAGTCATATTGCTAGAACACCTTAGTCATCAAACACAACACAATTCTCAGTAATTACAAACATCTTCCTTAGTCATTTCATCATGAGAAAAGCTCCTAGTGCAAACTCATCCACCCAAGAACCACCCAAGAAACTTGCTAGGGTCATACACGAAGTTTCCTCAACCGAATCATCTCCGGTTAAGTCCACAAATGCTAGGATTTCCCCTACACCAAAGAAACCAATCAAACTAATCCCCAAGAGGATTGTTTCCACAAGGATATCATCACCAAACTCTACTAAACCAAACATACCCTCTTCAACTCAACCAACATCATTGGTGCCTAGAGCCACCTCACAATCTTCTCCACATTCTCACAACTTAGAGGACTTACCTCCTTGGCCATCTCATCTTCCACCACTACCAACAAATTCACTTGAAAAGGTTGTGCAACAAAACCAAAGTGTTGAATCAACACTTGCACCAATATCAACTTCTCCTATTCCCTCCAATAGTCCATTTTGGATTATGAGGAGACATCAAAGTCAACCACCCGACCACATGGAAGTTGACGCTTCTTTACCTCCACCCTCAAATATTGTTGAGCCACCACTTAATGAGCCTCCACCAATTCCTCCTTTATTTGAGGATCCTCAACCCACTTCACTTGAACCTCCGCTTCAAGAAGCTCAAAACCATGACAAGGATTGCTATCATTGTCAACATGTTGAAAGGTTGATACATGAACTACGTGAAGAGCAACGTTTCATTTTTTATCACCTCCTCGAATGTTTCAAAGAGGTCAACAAACCTAAACAACCATGAGCCAAAAGAGGTGTCCTAGTTTTAAGCTCAACTAAGAACGTCTAGGATTCCCATTTTATCCTTAAGAGCGTGGTTACTTCTTAAGTTTAGGTGACTCGTTAGTATTTGTAGAAAATGTATGGCTAGATCATTTTCTTATTTTAGAGATTTGTTTGATTATCTCTTTGTTTTATTGAATGATATCTTATGTGCGATATTGCTTTGAGCATATTATTTATACATATCTCACTCTCATATTTAGCATTGTTTGGAATATCACAATTGCTGAAAATCTGTCACCAGACAGACGGATCCTTCCAAAATGCCTAGACGGATCCCTCCACAAAAGGAACCGTGGGATCTGCAGTACAGAAGAACAATTTTCTACTAACTTGAGTCTTATTTTCAGGAAATTATGCACTATACTCTTGTTTTCTAACCTTTATTTTATAGATTTTCAAAATACACATGAAGATCTTGACACCATAAAGCTAGGGGGAGCTTTGTGTCAAACCATATTGCAAAACCATTTGCAACATAGTCCTATTTGGATTACTCTTCATGATACCCCATTGCAAAATTGCAATCTTCAAGGGGGAGCATCTTCGTCACAAGGACGAACCATTAGCTTACTTATTTTTATGTACTTGACGCCCTCACAAAGGGATGGACTCGTCAAGGGGGAGTTAAGATGAGAACCATTCCCGTCACTTGCTCTCTTTACATCTTTTCTTTTTACATATGTTTCTTAAAATGTTGTGTTAGTTTCCTTTCGACGCTCTTTTTGTTTCGACAAAAAGGGGGAGAAGAGAGTAAAATAATTTTATGCTTTGTCATCAACACAAAGGGGGAGATTGTTAATACAATAAGCCGTAAAAATGTTTATTTATATTTTACGATCTTCTAATGTTTTGTCGGTAACAAACGTAAAATCATTTTAACGAAACAAATAAAATACGTAAACTGTTTGAGCCAATAGTTTGCTAACACACTTAGTCGTTTTATGCAAGAACCAAAAGAACAACACATGAAGGCTATAAGGAAAGTACTACGCTATGTAAAAGGAACCAAAGATTTTGGAATCACCTATACACATAACGGAGGGAACATTATATACGGTTATAGAGACAGTAGCTACGAAGTCAACATTCAAGAAGGAAAAGGAACTACTGGAATTATATTCTACTATGGTGAATCACCAATCAGCTGGAGTACACCAAAACAAGCCACGGTAGCACCATCATTATGTGAATCAGAATTTATCCAACAACAGGAGCAGCAATACAAGCATTATGGTTAAAGAGATTACTAAGCAAGCTTACGCACTCTCAAGAAGAAAAAGCTACAATAATGGTTGATAACAAGTCAACTATAGAACTGATGAAGAACCCTGTATTTCATGGAAGAAGCAAGCACATTGATATAAAATACCACTTCATAAGAGAATGCGTTGAAAGAGAAGACTTACAAGTTGAATTCATAAGTGGAGAATATCAGAAAGTTGACATACTCACAAAAGCACTACCGAAGATCAAGTTTCTAACAATGAGGCAACTTATTGGAGTCAAAGATCTACGACAAAGCGATTGTGATTAAGGTGGAGAATATTGGGTTAATTCCAATCAGCTAAACAAAGGCAGTTTCAAGACAGTTACAAAACAGTTATATAGTTAGTTACAAAGCAGTTATTTGACAGTTATTTTCGAAGCGACACACCCCTTGGCTCATCTGAACCATCATGACTTTTCAATCGTGTATTTTCAGTATGTATAAATAGTTAGAACATATGTATGAATAAGATGATGACAGATTTATATTACTTAGCATTTCAAGTGAAGTTCAAATCATTTCTTTGTGTTTTGGTATATTTTGACCACGTTATAGATCATAGATCCATTTAAACAGGCCAACACGGACATGCACACAGGAAAATGTTAGGCCACAAAATTCTATACAAATTTGCATTACACTTGGTGAGTCTAAACAACCTATAATAACTTTAAATCTTTTCTCAATTATGTAACAACCATTAGCCAATAAATAGAAATAATGAACTCAAGCCCAACCCTTCAAAGAGAACAAAAGAATGAAATGAAATTCTGAAACTTTGCATTCAAACACTTGTAACCCCTTCTACAACAACAGTCTAAGCCTTATTTAGCTATCTACAACTATTAAATTGGCTTAAGGTCTTTTAAAAAACGGTTGTCATCATACCGCAACGTGAAGTTCAAAAACAATGCGTAACCTAACACAACTATACCCAAACTATTTTAAGAATTCTACGTTCCTTGCAAAATTATGCAGCATGCACATGTGTAGCAGCAAATAGTAGTCTAAATAAATAATAAAATAATAATAAAAAAATAAAAAATAAAAAATGGGCTCATTATCAATAGGCAGAGAATCTACATGGTATCTAAGATGTAAAACTTAAAAAGAAAATTGGGACTTTTATATGCTCGTTCTTTATTGTCTTAAAATTAGATGTCTTTACTGACTGACCTACATAAAAACGAAAGTGATGGATACAACTTATGAAGTATTGAATACTTTTCTCAAGTAGTGATTTGTTTTCTTATAACTGTTCAGAAAATAGAATAATACTTGGGGATATAACCTTTAGAGGCACGACGAGGCAATTCTAAAAAGAATTCAATTTAAATAGATGGAGCAGTTCCATAATACAATCATCTCCACCGCTCGTCATGCACCTGTAAAGGGTAATTATTTGTTATCCAAAGCACTATAAGTTTACAATAAGATACGGACCAGTCAAATAAAATCTAGAGAGCTCACATGCTATATATTATATAAACGGTAATTATTTGTTATCCACAACTATTAATGAGAAATAGTTTTCAGTTACCCACTTACCCCTAGATTTGCATAAGAATTTTTTATCTAAAAATCCAAACCAAGCTTCCAGATATTGCGTTTTGTTTTAGTGTTTAGCGGATCAAGCATATTCTAAGTTTACCCACACACATTAATCTTCACACATCTATACATGTCAAACTCTCAAATAGCAATTTTAAGACCACATGCTGCAAAATAAGACTTAATAGCACAAAGTCTATATTCTTTTCAAAGGTAAAAACGAAAATCAAGATACTTGGCTTGGAACTTTATAATTCATTTTAAAGTAGAAATATTTAGTTAGACATTTAATCCAACACTTGGTAAACCTCAACAATGGAACCAAATCACTTTTAGAAAAATAAGAAGATAACGCTATAAAGACCTTTTTGAAACACAAACTTGGCAAAACAAACCTAATCTCGATCCACTAATTTCACACCCAGCGTCCGCCTAAGCATCTCTACCTGCTAAGATTATATAAATAAGAAAAAAAACTCAACATATATAGTTACCGGCCTTGTCGTTGCTCCACACATAAAAAGCACCTTCCTCTTTTGTAGCTTTTTTCTTGTTCAGCACTATTAGAGAAACATTTCACCATTGGGTCTGATCATGTCATTCCTTAAATAATCAAGAATATCACACATTGACAACTTGAACGTGATTGTATAATTTTCAAAGCGTGAAACTGCCAATAATTTGTCATAAGTCAATCCTTGATAATAAAGAGCAAAAATACCAATATGGGTAGAGGTTGAATGACTATATACATATGAACAAGTCGGACAGGGTTATGTTTCATCTTAACGGGTATTAATGAGCTAAAAGTTAACTGATAACACGCGTAATAATGGTTGGCCAATAAGAAAATGGCCAAATGAGTCGTAACAGGTCAAAAGTCACCAAATATTTACTTTTAATGCGTAAAACATTTTAAATATTTAATTAATATTAATGATTATAAATAATATAATGAAACTATAGTGATCATATTTGGCACGCTAGTATTTTCAGAAAACACTTATGAGTCGGTATGACTTGTTTCAACCTGTACCAAAAATGTTGCCACGTCTACATTTATTTAATTACTAACCTTGGGTTTATTCCACCTCTGATTGTTATAGAACGAGTGTAGAAACCCGCGCGATGCAGCGGGATTGGCTTCTAAGGACTTATTTTGTAGCGACACTTAAACTTCAGGGGCCATTCTTGCCAAGTTACGAAAATGTTGCAAACACTGTTGGACTAACTTTGCAACGATACTTAAACCTCAGGGACTTTTTTTGCCAAGTTATGAAACTTTGCATTTAATGTTTGGACTTAGTTTGCAGCGACACCTAAACCTGAGGGGCCATTCTTGCCAAGTTGCGAAACTTAGCAATAAATGCTGGGACACATGGCATGAGCACATGTGTTCCCCGCCTTTTAGTTAATATAGATAATACATACAATTATTAATCTTAGGTATTTGTCAATATTTTACTACTTGTGCCACGCTCCCAGCTTTCATCCAAGCTGTAACGGGGAAAGTCATCACCAAAATGTTAGTTTTATGGATATAAATTAGTAGTCGTGAGTTAGGATCGAACTCGAGACCACGAGATTGCACACTTTGCGTATGAGAATTAAAGTTAATAATTAAATATAAAATGTTGTATTTATTTATAATTTACACGAAATATATAGTGGACGTTAAATTAATTAAGTGTAATGGACTAACGATCGTTAAATGTTAAATGGAATGACTAAATATGAAAATAGAGATTGAGAAGTTTCCGGAAACCCCTTGGTGATGCGTGAACCGATCGGCCAAATGGTTTCCTAAACCCAACCCATGACTAATTTGGTCACCAAGTTATCTTGTGTATAAATACAAGGCCTAGGGCAATTGTATTTTATCTCTTGTACTCATAATCTAAAAACCAAAAGGTGTGTGTGTGTTTTTGTGTCCCACCGATCGTACACCTTCCTTACGGTCGATCACTTTGTTTTTCCTAAACAAAATATTTTGTGTTATTAAAACTAGCAGTACTTTAATTTTTTATAGTACGTGTGTACAAAAACGTGGTACTAACACACTATTGTTAGTATCTTGGATTGAATTACAAAATCGGTAAGGGGTAATTCACATATTCCTATAAACCCTAATTAGGGTTCATCACTTGCTATTTTAAAGGAATTGATTCTTGTTGGGCTAGAATAAAAAAGGTACGCATACGTTTACGCTTATGTTAATTAGTTATTTATTAATTCGTTCCTTTATGCTTACGGATGTTTCCTTGATGTTTTATGTGTTTTATATATGATTGTCATGTTATATGATTCCAACAGTGGCATCACGAGTCTTGTTTAATGAGTAATTTATTACTAAACACGTAAAAAACGAATATTGTATGCTGTTTGATATGATTGTTCTAGGGTTTTGGTTATGATTATGTAAACCCTAATTTTAGAGTTAGGGCTTTTGCCCTAATTTGTTTTAAGAAAATATTTATGGGTCGAAACCTTAAATTTTTTTTTTTGTCGATTTAAAAAAAAATTGAGTTAGGGTTTATTATAATTGTTATATTATCGATATCGAAACCGAGAATTATGTATATATTACGTGAATAAATTCATGAATAATGGTTATGTGACATGGAATTGTATGCGATCTTGTGACCTACTTTAATAATTGTTATGTTATATCCATGATGATATATGCATGTTCGTCATGGATGATTGCTTGAATTTTTAATTGTTAAGTTATTTTATCACATGTATGTTTTTTAACAAATCTTGAATTGGGGAAGACTCCAATATATACATTAATGAATCAATTATGTGCAATTTGGTATATTTTTAATTATGGCTTACGCAATCAATTCGTCGATGTATGTGACTCACTTTCAATTGTGCGAGTGAAAGCCCTAGTTAATATATACGTTAATTAACCTAGATATTGATTATTAATAGGTTTTATCAAATAAGTTGCATGTGGCTACTTGTTTACGCATATTAATTGTTAGTTATGTGCGCATTGTTTTAGTTATTTGTTTTTTTTATTGTTACTTGTTTGTTTATTATATGAGACAAGTTTTAAGAAAAGGGTAATTTCTTGAATAGAAAAATAAATTGGACTAAACAATGGTGAAATTTGATTTGTTTTTTGAAGAGTTAAATTTTCATTAAGTTTAATTGATTGATGAGTTTTGGTACAAATAGTGAGAACAACGCATCTAATTTTGACAAACTATAAGAGGGGTTTAAGGAGGGGAGCATATTAAATTGTGACCCGAAAGAAGGAGGTTAATTGCTTCGCGCTGACCAAATTCTCCGCTCCTTTGCAAGTCAAATTGGAGTTACCAAGTAGGCTATAAATGTACAAAATCATCTTAAGGGCGAATTAGCTTTGATTTCATGCTCCACTTTTTTGGTAATTATCTGAAACACTAAGTCTTTAGACTTATGCAAAATTACGATATAATGGACGACAATTAAAGGTAAATTCTTTGATTGGCGAAACCAATACCTCAATCAAAAACTTTTATAATTTAATCTTTACGAATTGGTTAATAAAAATGTTTTTTATTAAAATTTATGCTACAAGATAAATGCATGACATCTTTGTACATATTTGATTTGACACCATAAATCAAAACTAGTACCCTTTTAAAATTAAGTTAGTGCCATCTAGTTAAAGGAACACTTGAAGTTGCAATTTACATCATGTGGGAACTTGGCGAGATTGTGATGGAAAGGTAAATCTTCATGTGAAGTCAGACCTTGCATGGACACATTTGCAGTTCTTTAAGTTAGAAGACTTAAATTGAGTAGTAAGTGAGAACTGGACTCAACGCACAAGATGGGGATAAAACATGTTTACATTTGCAATAGCGTTGGAAAATATAAATCCCATAATGATCTAGGAATTGGAAAATGTTTGCCAATTATTGTTTGACAGATTACCTTATTATGTGCTTTCATTACTAGCAAATCAACTGATGTAATGAACCTATGATAATTTGGATCCTAGTTTTCGAGAAAATTATATGATTATATGTTTATATTACCTTGGGTATATTTTATTTTATTGAAAAATTGTATTATCGAAAATACTAATATTTGAACTTTTTCTCTATAAATGGCTCAAAACAACGATAACACTACACTAGGTTCTGCGTTCAAAACTTTCTTTGAACGAGAAAAGTTGACTGGCACAAAGAATTTCAATGATTGGCATCGCTCTTTGAGAATTGCCTATAGAGTTGCTGATCGGTTGGATTATCTGTACACGCCTTGCCCTGATGAACCCGCAACTACTGCCTCTGACGATCAAAAAGCAGCGTGGGAGGTTGAGTATAAGCGTCATAATGATGTGGCTTGCTTGATGTTGGTAATGATAGACTATGCTCTCCAAAAGCAGTTCGATAATTACTTCCCATACAACATGCTCAATGAACTCAGAATAATGTTTGAGAAACCATCGGCTGTAGAAATATATGATTTGATTGATGCTCTTCACAGCTGCAAGCAGGGAGAGGGTAAACCCGTAAGTGCGCATGTGTTGGAGATGAAAAGACACATGGACCAACTACATGCACTTGGCAAAGTTTATGAAAATGACATTGCTATGAACTTGATCAACAGATCCCTTAACAAGGATTTTAATGGTTTTTTCGAAATTTCAATATGCATTGCGTGAGGAAGACAGTTACTGACCTACATGCATTGCTCAATGATTATGAAAAAGGGTTAACTCAGAAGGCCCCTACTCCCCAGGTACTTGCTATTCAGTGTGGTAGGATTAACAAGCCAAAACCGCAGCGTGCGAACAAAAAAAAGGGTAAAGGGAAAGGTAAGGTTGACAAGGGTAAACAAGTTATGGCCTATCTACCAGAACCAAAAAAGTACCCTCCTCAGAAGAATGAAAATCCTAAAAGGGATCAAACATGCCACCAATGCAAAGTCGTTGGGCATTGGAAGAGAAACTGTGCTCTCTATCTTTATGAATTGCGGAAAAATAAATTGAAGTATTCTGGGTCCTCGGGCGCCGGTCCTTCAGGTAACTTATTTATGATTGAATTATTTACTCTAAATCATAGAATTAATTCCTGTGTATATGATACTAGATTTGGTATTCACATTTGGAATACACTGCAGGGGTTTAGAGTGGAAAGAAAGTTGTCCTATGGAGAGCAATATCTGCATGTGGGCAATGGGGCACCTGCAGTTGTTGAAGCCATAGGAGTGTTTAGTTTAGTATTGCCTTCGGACTTAGTACTGTGATTGAACAATTGTTATGATGCACCTTCTATAATTAGAGGTATTTTTTCCTTTTCAGTTTTGTTGAATCTTGGTTTTACTCATACTATCACAAGTAATGGAATTTCAGTTTCTTTAAATGGTGTATTTTATTTTAATGCAATTACTGTGAATGGTGTGTTTGAAATTGATATGATTGGAAATGTATCTAACAACAATAATGATTCGATGTTTAACATCAATAAGAAAATCAAGTTAGACTTGAATTCTTCTTATGTTTAGCATTGTAGACTTGCTCATATATGCAAGACTCACATGCAAAAGCTACAACGTGAAGGGCTTTTGCAAAATATCAATGATGAATCATTTAATAAATGTGAGTCATGCATATCTGGGAAGATGACGAAGAAACCTTTTCATAGCAATATGGAGAAGGGGTCTGATCTACTTTGTCTTATTCATACTGATGTGTGTGGACCACTTAGACATGTGTTTAAGAGAGGTGCTAGCTACTTCTTAACCTTTACTGATGATTTCAGCCATTATGGTTATGTTTATTTACTTAAGCATAAACATGAGGTATTTGAAACATTTAAGGTTTTCAAAGCAGAAGTAGAGCTGCAATTAGGAAAGAAGATTAAATTTCTTTGATCCGATAGAGGCGGTGAATATCTAAGCCAAGAGTTTAAACATTACTTAGCTGAGAATGGAATTGTCCAGAATCTCACATCTTTATATACTCCACAACAAAATGGTGTTTCTGAGAGAAGGAATCGTACATTGTTAGACATGGTGCGATCAATGTTTAATCTTACTACTCTACCTTTATCCTTTTGGGATTATGCTTTAGAATCTGTTGTTCGTATTCTAAAAATGGTTCCCACTAAGAAGGTTGATAAGACACCATATGAAATATGGCATGGTAAAGCTCCTAACTTGTCTTATTTAAAGGTCCGGGGTTGCGAGACGTATGTTAGACGTGACTCAGCAGATAAACTCCAACAGAGATCTGTAAAGTGTATCTTTGTAAGATACCCTAAGGAAACTATGGGTTACTACTTTTACTATCCAACTGAAAATAAAGTAATTGTTGCTAGGTATGGAGATTTTCTTGAAAAGGATCTCGTATCTCAAGAATTCAGTGGGAGAGTTTATGATTTGGAAGATGATCATGAAGATACATTACCGTCTGAAAACACTAACATACTTCCGGTAGAACCTGATAGTCTGGGTCCTCCACCAGAAGTTGAAGTGGTTCCCATTCGTAGATCTGTAAGGACTTCGCGTGCACCTGAACGTTTATGTCTTAACGAAGAAGTTGAGGAAACTATATTAGGAGATCTTGGAGAGCCTGCTAATTATAGAGCTGCCATGGCAAGTCCTGAAAAGGAAAAATGGCAAGCTGCAATGAATGGGGAAATACAATCCATGAAAGATAATGAAGTTTGGGAAGAGGTTGACTTACCTCCAAATGCTAAGGTAGTTGGAAGTAAGTGGCTTTATAAAATAAAGACTGACATGGATGGCAATGTACATATCTATAAAGCTCGTCTAGTTGCGCAAGGTTTTACTCAAACTTTTGGCATAGATTACGAGGAGACTTTTTCTCCTGTAGCAGACATTAGAGCTATTAGAATTCTCATAGCTATAGCAGGGTACTATGACTATGAGATATGGCAAATGGATGTCAAAACTGCCTTCTTGAATGGTCGCTTAGAGGAAGACATCTATATGAAGCAACCTGAGGGGTTCGTGAATCCACAGTTTCCAAACCGTGTATGCAAACTTCAAATGTCCATTTATGGATTGAAGCAAGCATCGATGCAATGGAATAAGAGATTTGATGAAGAAATCAAAAGGTATGGATTTATTCAAAATCTTTATGAACTATGTGTATATCACAAAGTTAGTAGGAGTGATGTAATTTTCCTTATCCTTTATGTCGATGACATATTAATTATGGGAAAAGACATTCCAAGTTTGCAAAATGTTAAGGCATATCTTGGACAATGTTTTTTCATGAAAGATTTAGGGGAAGCTGCATACATTCTGGGAATCAAGATCTACAGAGATAGATCAAAGCGGTTAATTGGTTAAAGTCAAAGTGCTTACATTGATAAAATATTAAAGAGATTCAATATGCAAAATTCCAAGAAAGGATATTTGCCGATGGAAGTAAAGCATGGCTTGTGTAGCGATATGTGTGCTTCAACACCTGCAGAGGTGGTACGCATGCAGAAAGTTCCTTATGCTTCGGCCGTAGGATCTATCATGTATGCTGTGAGATACACAAGGCCAGATGTGGCATTCGCTCAAAATATGACCATTTGATATGAACAGAATCCAGGTGAACTTCACTGGACTACTGTTAAACATATTCTAAAGTATCTTAGGAATATGAAAGATTATGTTTCTAGTGTATGGTGGAAATCCAGACAGAGAGGTTGGTGTTACAGGTTTCTGTGATGCGTACTCGCAATGTGATAAAGATGATACGAAGTCTCAGACGGGTTATGTCTTTGTCATTAATAGAGGAGCAGTATACTGGAAGAGCAAGAAGCAGAGCACGATTGTGATGTCTGCGACAGAGGCCGAATACATAGCTGCTTCAAAAGCTGCAATGGAGGCTGTTTGGATTAGGAAATTCATTTAAGGGCTTGGTGTTATGCCTTCAATTGAATCGCCTATTGATATGTATTGTGACAATTCTGCTGCAATCATATTTGCCAATGAACTTGGAGTCATGAAGGGCACCAGACATTTTCTACGGAATTATCACTATGTGCGGGAACAAGTCCGCCAAGGTGAAATTAATCTTATGAAAGTTCACACATACGAAAACTTAGTTGATCCTTTCACTAAGGCTTTACCTAGAGAAAAGCTTATTGAACTTGCCAATGGCTTTGGACTTCGTTTGGCTAATAGTTTCATGCATAACTGTGATTAGTATTTGGATAAAGGATATTGTAAACATTTATTATGTTGATGAAATAAAATTTTGATTATGTTTATTTTCATTTATAATATTGTTGTCTTATATTTGCATGTTTAATCCATGAGTAACTAAGTTATTCTAAATTGTCCGTTGTCAGTTGATGATATGGGAGTATCATTAAATTAAGACAAATCTGAGAGATGTGGTAGAATATACTTGAAAGTATATTGATGAGAAAGCATACCAATTTCAGATTATATTCAATGAATTGAATATAGGACTTATCCCAACTACATAATTTACTTTATGGATATTGTTGTTAAGTAAATTGTGAATAGTAATCCTCAGACTTGAGATACCAGATAAGTGTCATAAATGTAGTGCATTTCTGTGGAACATTTTCACGCTATACGTAACTGGTAGTTATAAGGGCTGTTTTCAGAAGTGTTACAAAGTTTGTGGGTTATTCTTGTAGTCAAGATAGAATTTATTCCTTCAAATTTATTTAGAGTTTAATATTGATGTGCCCCTTGTAGGGTTGACAAGATGTTTGTGCGGCCGCACCTGAGATCTCCCCTGAATATGTTAAGAAGATTTGGTAATCTTGCTCAATCACTTAAAACGAGAAACAGAATGGTTGAATAAATAATGACTTAATTTCATATCTTTATTTAACATGGTATTATAAACAAAAGGATAATAATAATGAGAAATCATTAAAAGGTTTTCTAGGAGCCTTACTCGAGTTGTGCTAGAGGCATCAAAGTGTTGATAGACGCTAACCGCTGTGATCAAGCTATTAAGATATATCCAAGTGGGAGCTGTTAGTTTTACGGATATAAATTAGTAGTCGTGAGTTAGGATCGAACAAGAGACCACGGGATTTCACACTTTGCGTATGAGAATTAAAGTTAATAATTAAATATAAAATGTTGTATTTATTTATTATTTACACGAAATATATAACGGACGTTAAGTTAATTAAGTGTAATGGACTAACGATCGTTAAATGTTAAATGGAAGGACTAAATATTAAAATAGAGATCGAGAAGGTTCCGGAAACCCCTTGGTGCTGCTTGAACCGATCGGCCAAAGGGTTTCCTAAACCCAACCCATGACTAACTTGGTCACCAAATTATCTTGTGTATAAATACAAGGCCTAGGGTCATTGTATTTTATCTCTTTTACTCATAATCTGAAAAACAAAAGGTGTTTGTGTGTTTTTGTGTCCAACCGATCGTACATCTTCCTTACGGTGGTCGATCACTTTGTTTATCCTAAACAAAATATTTTGTGTTCTTAAAACTTGCATTACTTTAATTTGTTATAGTACATGTGTACAAGAACGTGGTACTAACACACTATTGTTAGTATCTTGGATTGAATTACAAAATCGGTAAGGGGTAATTCACATAATCATATAAACCTTAATTAGGGTTCATCACTTGCTAGTTTAAAGTAACTGATTCTTGTTGGGCTAGAATCAAAAATGTACGTTTACGTTTATCTAAATTAGTTATTCATTAATTCGTTCCTATACGCTTTCGCATGTTTTTTATTTTTATTTTATGTGTTTTATATATGATTGTCATGTTATATAATTCCAACACAAAATGATCATGGAACCCGGCCTCTCACATTTAACTGATTTAGGGCTTTCATCTTGTTTGAAAATTGGTTTCTTTCCATACAACAAATTCGACACAAGACATGTTAGTACATGGTAAGTACAAACTATCAGGTTCCTTTACTCATATTCGATTGTTATTATCCCAATTATTGTTATACCTGATGAGTGAACTGTTAAACCAGTTGAAGTATGTTGCAGCCTCGATCATCTTCTCGTAATGAAAGGTAGTTAATCTTCAAGTCTTTCTCATCAACAAATAAATCACGAGTCTCTTCAAGGAATAAAGGCACCACATCTACAACAACCGAGCTAACCTAATTTTTTGTAAATGAATGTAAACATTTATCTAAATACTAATTAAGAATATGTGCCTCTAAATTCTAAACGCCTATAAAATGGCTCATAAGCTTGATTCCTCAATGTGATTAACTAATCACTTTGACCATAGATATAAAGCTGCAAAATTAGTAGTTCCTGTGATTTTGAAGTTTGTAGGAAATCATTATAACAGGTTTCAGTGACAATCTTCAAAATCTAAAAACAACCAACCTTTTAATCCTTCAATGAATAGCTAAACTTTGAGAAACATTTTAAGCAACTATGATGCCAAGTGTCCATTATATTTTATTGGGAATGAATCTTTAGAATAGAAGATATAAGTTCCAAAGGCCTGCAAAAAATAGGAACATTTTAAGAGGGCAGAAAAATTCATGATAATGACCACAATAATAATCCTATGATTCTTTCATAAACTTTTCAACCTTGTATCATGTGTAAAAGAATACTAATTACACGTCCTTTCTCTGTTGAGCATTAGAAACATGGCATGCCAATCACAATACTTCAGTCGCTTGTCTTTTGAGATTTACGGTCTAAAGAAGCTTATATTTGGTCTAATAATACTTAGCACTTATTTGTGTAGCCATAACACAATCAGAAAAAAGATGCGCGGCAAGCATTTAGAATGCCTCTTAGATTTTTGGCGTGGTACGAATTTTGCAAGCTGTAAATTCTATAAACACATGTAAGTACATATTACGCCGTAAACACGTTATTTATGTATCTATAGTTGGCATAGTTTGTCTCATAGTTGTCAGGATCCCGATCTTGATCTTAAGATCTTACGATTTTACGATACTGCAAAACAAAACCGATCCAGATCTTACATAGGATCTTTGCAAGCTTAAGATCTTATAGGATCCCGATCTTGATCATACGATCTTAAGATCTAATCCGATCCGATCTTACTTTTCTCGGATTACAAACTAAAAAACTACAAATTTTTGGGCTATTTTTTTGTAGAATTCAAACAACAAAATGTTAATATTTCCAAACCTTTTATAATCATAAATTAGGACAAAATTTATATGAAATATTCATAGTATTTTGTAGTTATAATGAATTAGAATTTGTAGATTTGTATAAAATTACATACTAGTAAACTATTAAGAAATAACATTAGAGTAGGATCTTAAGACCCCGATCCGATCTTACGATCACGATCTTGCAAAGACAAAAACGATCCTTAGTAGGATCCCGATCTTGACAACCTTCCTAGTTTGTCTTTGTCTTTTAGAGTCAACTGTGGACTTTTACATAAGAAATTGATAAAGTATTAAAATGTGAACAGATTGCATAGTTTTTTAAATAGTATATACAAAAGTGATACATATCAATATTCTAACTTCAGCGTATTCATAAAATTCCTACAGTATTAGTTATTTAATAATTTACCAATGCTAATTTAACGAAACTCCAAGCAAAAACTTTTGCATTTCAAAAAGGTTAAACCTTCCCTTATTAAACTTCAGCGTATTCATGAAATTCCTATTAGTTATATAATCCTTTACCAATGTTAATTTAACGATAGTAAAGATAAAATACTCCTCAAGACATTAACATCATATAGAACTTTATATATATGTGTAAGCACGTTAAAAACTTTCTACTTACCTTTCAACATAAAAGACAATGTTTTTCTACCCATTAGCAATTTGTTAGCACAACCAATGGCCAAAGCACCATTAAAAACCACCTTCCCCATCGATAATGGAACCTTTAGGCGAAATATAGCTCTTAGAGCAGGAGGTACGGTGGTGCCAAACTTGGTGCCAACGAGTTTGGCGCGACGCCAAGTTTGGCGCACCGTTACCTCTGTCGCGCCAAGAGGCCTCACGCCAAAACTAAAAGCCAACTTTTTTTTTTTTTTTTTTTTTTTTTTTTTTTTTTTTTTTTAAATAGCCGTTGGAATTTAAACCAAACGGCTAGTTTTGGGTTTTTTTGAATTTTTGACCTCTTTTTTACCACTTTTACCCACTTTCAAATCCTATATAAACCTTATCACTTATACCACTTCACACACACTTCAAATACATCTCAACTTCAATATTTTTTCAAGAAAATGAATCCCAACAACACCCCTTGGATCAATCGAATGCTTAACGATCCATCGAACCAAATGATCGGTTCGTCTTCGAATCCGAATCCGAACACCCAACAACACTACTTTCCTTCGTTTTCTCAACAAAACTCATGCGTCAATCCCGACGAATACGCTTTGTTTTCTCAATGGAAAATGCAACAACAACAACAACAAAACGAATCACAACCAAGATCGTCCCACCAATCGTTCCACCTTCTTGACGAAGACGAATCCGAAGAGGACGCGGTCATCCCGACCCCCACGTCCAAAAAAACAAAAATGAAGGAACCGGCGAAGGCAAAGAAAACGAAAAAAAAGCAACCAACAACCGAAGAGGAAGCCGAGACCCAGCAACGATCGCGTAACGCATGGACCGACGAAGAAGAACTACTTTTGGCGCAAACTTACATTCAAGTATCCGAGGATCCAAAAGTCGGTGCGGATCAAGGTAATGAAACGTTTTGGTATAAAGTTTTGGAAGCTTACAACAAGGAAGCAAAAAAACAAAAGTTTGTAACTCGTACCAAGAACATGCTTACCGGAAAGTGGACTCCGATGAATCGTTGTGTCGGGAAGTTTAATTCGATTGTGAATGAAACGGCTGTTATGAGTGGGGAGAACGATATGGATTTCATGGAACGTTGCCACACTTTGTACAAACGATATCATGGCGATTTTAAACATTCGTCGGCTTGGAAGTTTTTGAAGGACAAGCATAAGTGGAAAAATCCGGACTCAACAAATGCAAGACGTAATCGTCTTCGGGTTACGGAAGAGGATCCCGAGCATTTTGGACCCGACGCATTGCCAAGGCCGGACGGGGTGTACCGGATCGCAAAGAGCCAACGTTCGTCTAACTCGACCGCAAGTTCCGGTTCAAACCCGGAAATGTTTTCACAAATGATGGAAAAACAATACGAGTTGGAGCGAAAAATGAAGCAAGATGTTCTTGAGCGGGAGTCTCGAGCGAGGGTCGATTTAATCGAAACTCAAAGGATAGCCGAAGATATGCGGGTGCTATCTATGGACACAAGCACGCTCGATCCGATGAACGCGTCAATCGTGAGGGCCCAACAAGCACGGATCCGGGCAAAATATTCACAAGAATAATTATGTTATGTTTTTTTAAGTTTATTGTTTTTTTTATTTCTTGTAATTTTTTTTTTATGAATAAAGTAATTTTAGGATATATTGTTTTTAAATTTTATAAAAAAATAAAAAATAAAAAAATTGAGTTTGGCACCAGAAATTCTGGTGCCAACGGATACCCCAGAAATGTGGTGCCAAACAGTTTCTGGTGCCAAACTCAAAAACTGCTGACATGGCAGTTTGGCACGAGCTTGGCACCACACTTTGGCACCACTGTACCCAGTGCTCTTAAAGTTTGAATCCGCCCATGCACATAAATTGCTACATATTTGCTTCCCCATATTGCATCTTGTCGTTTAGTGTGAGTTTAACATCACAAAACTAAGCAAAACTTCCCATGTCATGGGCTTGTTTGTTATTATGGTTTCAAATTAAACTATAATGTTTTATAAACACAAAGTAATCATTAAAACAAATCACATAAAACCCAAATAATTATTAGTGGATAATTAGGCCCAATAATAATAATATTTTTTTTAATTGATCAAGTAAATAACAAAATGAACTAACAAACTTAATAGTGTTAAGTGAATGTTGTGCGAATGATAAACGGGTGAATAATAATGGAGGATTGTGTGATTAGGAGATCGGTGGGGTATGGAGATGAGAGAAAGAAATAATGGAGAGGATAGGAGAACATTTTTTATTTCAAAATTTTCAATTTAGCCCAAAAATATTAAGCATTAGCAATTAAGTACATGTGTATTTTTGAACTTTTTCAACATCTGAATTGATAAACTTAATTTTTAACTTTTGTTTTTTGCCAAATCAAGTAATATTTAGACTTTTTTATTAAATAGTTCTAGAACTAATAATATTATTTAATTAAATTATTACTTAATAAGAAAAGGTTTAGTTTTTTTGAAATGAAAAGTTTCACTTGAGGTTTTATTTTATTATATAAAAGATATTTAAATTCATCGCGTTAGTGTTAAAGTTGCTGTTTTGAATAAAAATAAGAAAATAAATTAGCGACACGTAATTCTCACATAAATTGTTATTTAAGAAAAGTTCTGTAGGAAAAAAAATACTCCGTAATAAGGAAACAATATGTGACAACTAAAACATCAACTTGGTCCAACTTAATTTTATTTAATAGTGACATCAAATCAATCCATCATATCAATCTAGAGCGTATATTGAAAATTAAGGTTTACAAAATCGAGATCTTACTCAAGATCGTTTCGTTTTTATAAGATCGAAATCATAAGATCAGATCGGGATCTTAAGATCCAACTATAATGTCATTTTCTTATAGTTTTTGTAACGTTATTCAAATTTACTAATTATTATATATCATAAATACAAATTATATGAATGTTGTCCTAAATGATGAATATAGAATGTTTAATAAGATGAACATGTTGTTTTTAAAATTCTATAAAACAAAATCCATAACTTTGTAGTTTTTTAATTTGCTGTTCGAGAAAAGTAAGATCGGATCGGATTAGATTTTAAGATCGTATGGTTAAGATCTTAAGATCGTATAGCTTGCTAAAATCCTACGTGAGATCTGGATCGTTTTTGCTTTGTAGTAGCGTAAAATCGTAATATCCTAAAATGAGGATCAGGATCTTAACAACTATGTTGAAAACGTCACCGGTGCATTTGGCCTTGGCCTGCCAATAGCTTTGGCCCAGTTCCCCGACTTCAATTTTGGTTGGCGAATTGATTGGAAGAAAAGACATGTTGAATAACTTTATTAGTCAAGGAGAAAAGTAGTTCCTCCACTTCAATTTTGATTCGCGAATTGATTACAAGAAAAGACATGTTGAAGCACGCATTGTGTTTGGGCGAGTGGCGGACCAAGCTAGAAAACCAAAATGGTTTCCAAATTTGTCAAGGTGAAATTTTTTAGCAAGTTAATTTGTTAACATATCGGGTTGGTTCAGGTTCAGGTTCAGTCAAGATGGATTCACTTTTAGCATGATTTTATTAATGAAATGAAACATCAAATATCTATCTTAATTAATAGTACGTTGAGTTGAGTGTTTATAAACCTTTTTTTTTTACTCTCATAGCTTGCAAACCACTTACCGTCGTGTTGCTTGCATATCTATTTCTATGTATGATAAATTGATTACCCAATTTCATACACAAATAAGATTTTTCCTTTTCATTCTAGTTTCATGAGAAGATAGTTCTAATTAGCACTTAACTATAATCTATACTACATTATAAAGCATTTGGAACTTTCTATTAAAGGAAGTCTTAAAATTTTAAGACAAAAAACATTACTATAAAAGGAAAAGTAGAAAATGAATGTAAAATCTGAAAATTTAAGCCTCATTAAAACCATATGTAATCGCCCTCCAATAATGATACATTTTAATGGAATTGTTTATAAGAAAAGCTCACTTAGTTATACCACCAATTTAATGCTAAAATTTGAAAAATAAAAATGTTTACCATTTACACTATGAATAATTTCGACTGTCTACTTTTGAAATTTGCTCGCCAAAAAAATAGTTATCTGGTACCCACCGCCGCATTGCGCGGGTACCCTTCTAGTCATTTATAATCGATGGATAAGAGCCCTAGGTGTCACGACAAGACTTAGGCTCTTCGTCAGTGCCACCTCAGCGCCACATCAACATCCCACTTCTCCACAACAAACCCCCTCCTCACTCATAACAAACCTCAACCTCTTCATTTGGGGCCCACCACTACCACGTTATTTTTATTTTTTTCAAATTTTCATATAAACTAAATTTATTTATTAAATAAAAATACAAAACAATATATTTAAAAAGAAGTTAAAAAATAAATAAATAAATAAAAAATTGAATTTAAAACGTTACCTATTTATTCATCACAAACCCCTTTATTAAAAAAAAAAAAAAAAAAAAAAAAAAAAAAAAAAAAAAAAAACAAAAAAACCTTTACCTGTGTCTTCTTCTTCTTTCTCCTTTACACACACTAACAAACACACACAACAAAACACACACTAATAACACAAATCAAATAACACAAATAAAAAATATATTCGTTGCTTGCTTTTGTCAGAAAACCTGCTCGTCGTCACCACGAAGAGGTAACCGACGGCGCCCGACGGTTAAGGGGGCAGTGTCAAGACGCTCCACGGCGAGCTGCCACGGTGGACGGCGAGCCCCTACGGCAAGCCCACACCGTGTGCTCTAACACAAAAGAAAACTTTTAACACGTTCAATATTAGTACAATCTTGAAAGAACCAATCCTTGTAAATATAGTAAAGCATTTCATTTTTATTTAACTTAATGATGAGAGTTATTTTACATATCAAACTTTTTTTACATATCAAGGGACTCATCTCCACTATTCATCTAACAAAAAAAATCAATGGCTGAAATTAAAAATATTTTATTATTTCACATCTTTTTTATAATTTAAATATCTCTTAAACAGTTAATCGTTAAGTGAAAATATTTACACCGTTGCGAAGAGCATTTAATTATCTTTTTATAGACGGGCACTTTGATATACTTTCGAAAAAAAAATATTTTTTTTCACGTTTTTTCGTCTTTTTTACGTTATTTGAATTTTGCATGAAAAAAAATCATATATGATTAAACACTAATTTGAATATCACATGTGATATTAGTTTAAATCATACTCCCTCCGTCCCAAATTTATTATCCCTTATTGACTTTTTTAGTGTTTCTTATTCAACTTTGACCATAATTTTTTTTCGTTTGTGTTAAATAATACTTGATGAAAAATATATGAATGTATTGGGTTTTAAATGTATTCTTCATCGGTATAATTTTCATCAAGTATTATATAACAAAAATAAATATATAAAAGGTCAAAGTTGAACAAAAAAGATCGGTCAAAGTCAAAGTGGACAATAAAAATGAGACGGATGGAGTATATGATATGTGATATCACATGTGATATGATATATATATCATATGTGATATTACACTAATATCACATGTGATATTACATATCATATATGATATAACACTAATATCATATATGATATAACACTAATATCACATGTAATATTCAAATTGGTGTTTAATCATATATAATTTTTTAAAGCAAATTTCAGCAACGTAAAAAAACAAAAAAACTTTAAAAAAAAAGTGAAAAAATACGATTTTTTTTTGTCGAAAGTATATCAAAGTGCCTATCTATAGAAAGATAATTAAATGCTCGTCGCAATGATATTTTTATTTTCGCTTAACGATTAACGGTTTAAAAGTTATTAATATTTGAAAAAAGAGGATGAAAGTGGGTTTTTTTAATTGTTGGATTAAATCCATTAGATCGAATAAAAATAGATGATTATAATTATAATACTCGTGCACACACGAGTTTTTACATAATTTTTTCATTTTATATTAGTATCGAATAACATTTTGTATAGATTTTTGTTGCGCGAATGATTTAACTTTGTTTAATTGACATAATATTTAAGTTGATATTGTTTGAATTTAATTATTTACATCATGTTTTATACATTTTGCTTTTTTTAATAGCACATAATGAGCCTTGAAAAAGCAAGTGTCGTTGCTATATGTAGAATATCGTCAATATATTTTCATGTGACCATAACCCGTGACGTCATTCATTTTGATATTTATTTTCAAGTTACTAATAATTTGAGCTATATCCAATTTTGAGGGAATTGTACACACACTATTAGATGCATTTTGAGGGAATTGTACACACACACGCACACTATTATCTTAGATGATATCATATTGTATTTTCAAGCTTTTAATTAAATGCATATACGTATATTATATGCATTTCATGAATTCCATTTTTTGTTCCTTTACATATGACGAAATCACAAAAATCAATTTGCATCATTTTCACTTTAAAATAACTTTCGAAACTCAAGGGGGTGCATCTAAATGAATAGAGATGCATCTAATTCAAGTCGTTGTATCTCAAATGCGTGGTTGTAGTCACTTCTTACCACTCCTTATTTTAATTTACTTCTTACTAGATCTCCTCCTTATATATATATATATATATATATATATATATATATATATATATATATATATATATATATATATATATATATATATATGGTGACGTTCTTGTGGTGACCAAGCTTAAAGTAAAAACAATAGGAACCGATCTAGACCATTAGATGTACCAATAATGATATCAATAGATTAAATGGGATGGATGGCATTTTCGTAATTAATATGAAATAGATGGCATGTTTGAAAACTTAATTTGTAAGTTTAACCCGTTAAAACTCACGTGCCAAAATCTCATTGCTTTTCAAGAATCGTTTTTTTTTTTAAATATTACAATACGTTATTTATTATTTTAAACTAAACAAAAACACCAGTTTTTAATTCTTTTATGACATAATATCACTTTTGCCATGGTTTCTGTTGTTTTTGTTTTCGTGGTACATGTTTAATTTTCTGTTTTAATTATTAAACTATTTATCTTTTTAAGACTAGAAATTAGTTTATCCGTTCTAAACAACTAGCCAACTTGCTGGTACATGGGTAATTAAATATTATTGATACGCAAAGTAGTTTATGATACATAATTTTCTACTATAATAATGCGGAGTACACGGATTGCTTAGCACACATCATATGAGTGCATTTACAACGTTGATACACTACAAAACTACTTATACAACATGTGTATGCTTAGATTTACCCAACATATATGACATTGTACCAATAATATTGATACAATCATTTAAAACGTAAAAAGAAAGGCTTAATAGGAGATGTTAATAGTGCAAATTAGTTACAAATTTACAATGAACCCATATATGTATATATTCAAACAATAGAAAAACCTATCCAAAAACACCATCTCAAAATGGCTTTGAACTGAAGACCTGATCATAGTTTTAAAGAGCAAGTGTCACTTTTAAATTAGCCTAATCGAAAATTTAGTATTAACTCACTTATGTCGTCTATGTTTCTAGGCTCGCAACAAATGCTACTACAACTGTTACGTCCAACTAAAAAAGACCCAAATGATGCATATTCTAAAAAATACACAACCAACTAAAAAAGACTCAAGTGATACGTATCCGAAAAACTAAACAATCAACTAAAAAAGACTCAATTGATACGTATCCGAGAAAAATACACAACCAACTAAAAAGCCCAATTGATGCATATCCTAAAAATTACACAACCAATTAAAAAAGACCCAAATGATACGTATCCGAAAAACTAAACAAACCAACTATAATACTCAAGTTATATGTATTCGAAAAGAGTACACAACCAGCTAAAAAAGGCCCAAGTGATGCATATCCTCAAAATTACACAACCAACTAAAAAAAATACCCAAGTGATACGTATCCGAAAAACTACACAACCAACTAAAAGATACCCGGGTGATGCGTATCCGAAAAAATACACAACCAACTAAAAAGACAATATACATCATCATCGACAACAACTACGACCATATACATATACCAACCTTTATAACAACATTGATGCATCGACATCTACGAGTATGTCATGCTACATATATCAGCCTTTTGTAGCGACAACCACATCGATATTCAAAATCAAAGATTCACATCTACGAGTATGTCATGCTACATTTATCAGCCTTTTGTAGCGACAACCACATTGATATTCAAAATCAAAGATTCACATTTTACTGTTAAACAACTCATACACATGCTCATACCAATTGTTACAAAGTTATACACAACAAATTATATATTCATATTGTTACACAAACTAATGCACCACAACATATATCGTAACTTTGATATCAACTAAAATTTTGAAACATATGGTTTGATCATTGACACAAGAGTCACTAATTTGCTTATATGTAAAAATAAGAATAAGAAACTAAAAGATTTATAACATTCATAACCACAATTTAATCCCACCTTTAATCCCACGATTCCGACATAAAAACGACGAGGTTCCGACGTAAACACGGCGAGGGTCCCGACGGCAGTAAGGGTTTGTTAAAACTCCACATATGTATCACCGAATCTGAGATTAACATCCCAAATATCACATAAGTATCACCAAAACATTTGTCAAAGGCCAAATGGTGTTGCATCGGTAGGAGGCGGCAGTGGCGGTTGTAGGTTTGCTTGCCAGTGGTTGCATCTGAAGAAGTTGTTACGCTCGCGAACAAAAAATGATTAAGAAAGACAGGTCGTTGGCAGATTTCATCATCACAATATTTATTGGAATTCAAATGGATGATATTGGTGTTGGTTTTTAGTTTTTGGATGACAACGTTTTTGAGATCTACAATACAGAGAATTTTTAGATCTTGGATGAAAAGAAAATATTTTTGTTTTTAATGTTAACTAAGAATAATGTATAGTAATATACCCATTATACCCTTTCAAGTAACTTTACAATTAGTTTTTCATTTTTGTACTAAATGCCATGTGTCAGTTTTATAGTGGTTCTTATCGTTTTTATTTTAAGGATGGTCACCACATGAACGCAAATCTATATATATATATATATATATATATATATATATATATATATATATATATATATATATATATATATCTATGTATGTGTGTGTGTGTGTGTGTGTAATTATTAAGCTTTGTAGAGATATATATGTAATTCCCCTTTTAATATTTAATCCCGTATACGAAGGTTAAGTGATAAATATGAATAATATGAATCGTTATTGAATGCAAATAGTTAAAAAAATACTTTTCTGAATAAATTTAATTAATCTAAAAAGAGAAATACCATAAGTCGTTCGTATATGTTGTATTCTTTTATAAAATATAAAGTATAAGGGGTATAAAGACTATCGGATATTAGGGGTGGAAACGAGCCGAGCTGTGCCCGAGCCTGCTAGAGCTCGAGCTCGGCTTGTTTAAGTTTTATAAAGCTCAAGATCGGCTCGTTTCGAGCCTTATTTTTTATGCTCGAGCACTGCTCGTGGTATGTTATACAGGCTCGGGCTCGGATTGTTTATACGATTTCGCAATAGAAAAATTAAATCTCGGCTTCAGATTGGCTCATAATTATATTTAATTTGAGCTCGTTAATAAGCTTATTATTGAGCACGTTTATAAGCTCGTATATAATACAAATGCATAACATTTTATATATGTTTAATACTTAAATATTATAGTATTTAGGCTCGCGGGCCCAATTGAGCTTTGTATGTAATGCTCGGGCTCGAGCTCGATTAATAAATGAGCTACAACTTAGGTTTGAGCTCGGGATCGAGCTTGTTTAGGCTCAGATGTTCAAGCTTTTTACCTATCCGATCCTAAGTTTTTCACGAGTGGCTCAACTCATTTCCACCCCTAGGTATATTTATTAAATTTATAAATAATAAAAACCATGGAAACTGATAATTATACTTAAGTCTAGGGGTGAGCAAACGGATCAGATGGATCGGACAGACCGACAAAATCGACTGGACCGAACCGAAACCGACCGGACTTAAGGACAGGCGGTCCGGTCTCGATCTATCGTTTTTGGCAAATTCGGTTTCTGTCCGGTCCGGACCACAAACCGAAAATTTAGCCTTGTTGGACCGGACTGACCGAGACCAGATCGGACCGACTACATTTGGTCTCGGTCTCAGTCTAGGGTTTTTGCCAGATTCGGTCTCGGCCCGGTCCGGTTTTTCTCGGTTATTCCGGTTTTCACCTGATGAGCTGCCCTACTTAAGTCTATATAATGTATTTAAAATTTAAACACTAAAGTTTTACTAATTACCTCCTCATTTTTTATGTTCTTTTTTTCTACGAAGTCTAACACATATGTTTTTATACATATTTATTTTGTTGAATGAAATTTAGATGAGTTTAATCTAATTGAAGCTAATTTTGACTTTTATTTAATAACAGATAGGGATTAAGTCGTAGAATAGCAATGTACTTTTCAAAGTGTCTCATTTTGGTACGTGTACTTTTTTTAAGTTGTAAAATATCAATGTACTTCAATAAGTGTCCTGTTTTGGTACGTGTACTTTTTTTAGCTTTGTTTAAATTGTAGAATAGCAATGTACTTTCTATAAGTGTTCCAATTTGGTACGTCATCCACGTACCAAATTGGAACACTTATGGAAAGTACATTGCTATTTTACAACTTTTACGAAGTTAAAAGAAGTACACGTACCAAATTGAAACACATTTACAACTTAAAAAAAATACACGTACCAAAACGAAACACTTTTAAAAGTAGATTGCTATTCTACGACTTAATTCCTAATAGATATGCTCAGTTTTGCCAAATGAACAGAATGTTGCACTTCATACAATTGAGTATTTCAACATTCTTTTTCTGCTTTCTGAAAATCTCTTGTTAAATGGAGATTAGCTTAAGGGCGAAGGACTATATTCTATTTGAATAATAACATTTATCAAACATGGATTACATTTCATGAACAATAATTCATGTTTGTTAAATGTCAGAATGCACCCTTAACTATGATGATAACATAATGGCTTCTTGATCTTGGATAAAACTTCTAAATTACCTTTAAACTAGTTAACTTTCTAAAACTTTTTACGCTCAGTAATAGAATAATAACCCCTATACCTATTAAGCTCTATGTTTAACATTTTAAATATCAGAATTCCATCCCGTCACAAAAAACTGTATTTTGACATCTGTCGCAATTAGAGGTGTTATTCGGGTTGACCCGGTCGGGTTCGGGTCAACTCTGGTCGGGTCAAATCGGGTCAAGCATTAAAAAAACATACCCGAACCCGACCTTGTTTAGAACTCGGGTCGGGTCAATTTGGGTTCGGGTCAACTCGGGTGGGGTAATCGGGTCGGGTCAATTCGGGTTCGAGGTCAACCCGAGTATTTTACATTGTAAAAGTGTTGTTGAGCCGGGTTAGTCGGGTTCGAGTCAGGTCAAGGCTAAAAAAATATACCCGAACCCGACCTTGTTTAGAACTCGGGTCAATTCGGGTTGATCCGATTGACCCGAATATATTTTTGAACCCGATTGACCCGACCCAAATTGACTCGGGTCGGGTTCGAGTAGGGTTGGGTTCAGGTCGGGTCAGCCCGAATGACACCCTTAGTCGCAATGCGCGATCTTACAACCCTCGTTTCTAACAAACTTAAAAGGACATTACACATTTATCAAATGCAAGTGTTAAACTATAAACACAGACTTTATCAAGTCATCAATTTATAAACAGTATGATTTTAAAGTTATCAAATTTCATAACTGTAAAAACTTTGTCAAGTCATCAACTCATAAACCTTTCGATTTTATAAACCCATTTTTAATTATATGTAAACCTTTAACAACTTTTACTCATGTATTAAATTATAAACAATTTCACGATTTTCATTATAGTTGAAACAAATGATAAAAACTTACGTGTGTTTTAAACCTACTATTGGTCCTCTTATTGTAGATTCCCCGATATAATTATTGACAAAAATTTTCCTATTATCTTGGGCCTGTTTGGTACGCAGTTTTTTTAGAGCTGTAAGCTTTTTGTTACAAAAATAATCTCCTCCAAAACAAGTAGCTCCGTTTGGATACATCAACTTCAAGCTTTTATTTTAAACAAATAGCTCCAAAATGAAAAGCTGATTCATGAAGCTTTTTAAATGTCTATTAGCTGTTAAAACTTTAAATTACTAATATAGCCTCCAAACATTTATTTACAATTATAGATTTGTCCTTTTATGTCATTTTACATATTATAATTACATTTAACAGCTAATTTACCAAACACTCTTATTAAAAAAAAGATACAGCTTGTAGCTCATGTTAACAGCTTTGCAGCTTACAGCTTACAGTTTACAGCTTACAGCATACAGCTTACAGCTAGTTTTGCCAAACATACCCTTATCTTAACTTAACTATGTATTGACAAAGGTAGTTAACTGTTGCAGAAACTGAAATTGAAGCTGTATATGGAGATAAAAGGGGAGCTAAAAAATTTAAATTATTTTTAGTAGATACGTTAGTAACATTTGATTTTCGAAGATTTTGACAATTTTTTTTTTCAAAGCTCATATAAGTTTTATCTGCTAAAAAAAATTATATAACAACTATTTTATTTTTTTGAAAAATAAGCATAATTTTCCAACAATCTTATGTGCCAAACATCAACATGATATTAAAATATTTAATTTACAAAAGAATATTTAATTCTTAATTATTCTGCGACTAAGTAAAATTTATACCCTTTGTTAATGTCTCGCACTTTTCTCCTTATTTCAAACACAACTTTCTTCGTTTTCTATCTTTCTTTCTGTTTTCTCATTTGAAAAACTCACGGCATGAGACATTAAACACATTAAATCAATTACAAATAAAATTATTTTGTCTTTCGTATAAGAACCAAAATTACAAATTGCAGAAACTAATTACAAATATTTTCTTTCAATTTAATAAAGGTTATTCCTATACAAATGATCTGAAATTTTCGCAATCCGTAAAGTTATAGTGATGAAAACATATAACCTAAAAGCATTGTTCTTCGAAAAATTTAATTATGTCTTTCTTCCACCCAATAGTATTTAACTAAAAGAATTGTAATATTGTTTTATTTTTCTATTGATATTTGAAAACATTTTTTTCCCCGGATGGATGCATCCCTTATCAATTTATTCATTATATAAGCATATATGATTTTATTAAACGAGTACAAGTGCATATAGCGGCAGATAGTTTTCGTGATAATAAAAAGTTTATTAGTTATAAACGAAAACAATAAAAATTTGAGGATTTGAGATTAAATATAATGTTTTGAAATCCGCTTCAGCCTGTGTGGTTCAACCGGTTGAACTGTTTCGGTCGAAAAACGGATCAAATTAAACTGGGTCAACCAGCCGAGTTTGAAGCGTCCCGGGTCAACCTGGTTTCCAATGTGTTTTTTTTAAACATATGTCATATAAGTCATAGTTTTCAAGACTTTTAATACTTACCTTTCCAAATGTCATATAAGTCATAATTTCATTTCCAAATGCATGGGCTTAACCATTTTTTAACATTTCGAACATTGACTATTTTTACTTTATATGTAGTATAGATGTGCTTCTGGACAGATTTGATCGTTTTACTCTTTTTGTTGATGTGAGAAACTTTAAGATTGGAAAATACATTCAAATATTTGATATTTTGCAGTGACAAATATGAAATGTATGTTACAAGAACAACAAACAATTGAGTAACAATAAGAAATGAAAACTCAAATTACAAATGTTTTACGGTTTCCATACCACAGATCATACTAATAATTATGAACATTGATCAATAGCTGACAATCATAATCATGTCGACCATACTTCGACTTCTTGGAAATCCAAATCATCGTGAGAATGTATCACGAATTTGATACTGTAATAGATAGCATGTGTTCCACACACGTAAAACCTAAGGATGACCATGAGCCCACCCCTTCTCAGGCACTCCACCTTTTGCATTATTTTCAAGGATCTTTCGGCCCCATGAAGCCACATGCACTTTGCAACGATTATAATTAATTAGATTGAGAAAGACAAAAAAAAAAAAAAAAAAAAAAAAAAAAAAGAATGAAAATATGGGAAGATATATTTATGCATACGTACCGTGAGACATTGTGGGAGTTAACTTATCAGTGCCATTTGCTAAATTGCTTGACATCAACATGATGAAACAAAGAAGAGCAGATAAGCTAATTAGAGCCAAGAGTTTGTGATCCATTTCTTTGGTTTTCAGGTTTTTAGTTTGTTTACTTCTTTAATTTATAAGGGTAATCGTATCAAAAAACTTATGGCATTAAAAGAGACTGAAAGGGTCGTCCATGAAGAAAATATAAACACATATGATAAACTTGTAGAAATTACGTTTATCAGGGTCGTTTCGTGAATTTTAGTGGCCCCGTGCCATTACCAAAAAGAGGCCCTCAAATACACACATCTATACTAATTTATAATGCATTTAGGCCTTCTAAAATTAGAAGGCTTAAAAATTCTGATTTTTTTACTTGCTTATTATGGAAAGAGTTTTTCTAACCAAAAATTAAGATAAGGAGCTCCAATCATGAGATGACATGTGTCACTTCTTAACAAACTCCAAGCCTAACTTCTAACAAACTCCAAACCTAACTCCTAACCACTAAAAATTAAGATAAAAAATTCATTTTTATTTTTAAATTAAAATATCTTTTTATCTACTTATTTTTTTTATAATCTAATTTCACCATATTTTCTAAAATTTTATGCTCTTTAATTCAACATCCATTTTGATATATTTTTATGAGTTTTTAGTTTTTATATTTTTAATGGGTTTATTTTGTTTTAATTCAAATTTTTACAACTTTAACCTTTATTTCATTTATTTCAATCAATATAATCTTGATTCGTCAAAATCATATACTTTTGGGGTAGTGTTTGACGCCTAAGAGATTGCGAGGGTATTTCTATATGCGGGAATAATGATATCGTGGGAAAGCTACGGGAAAGTTACGGGTAACCCAAACAAACACTTACAACTAACACATATACATTCGAAGTGTTGTGAAACGAATTCACTAAACGGGTAAACAAACACACATAACTATATTTATCGCCGCCGCTGTGCGCGGGTACCCGGCTAGTAATATACATACAAGCTCGAGTCTCATACTCCATCTGTCCTAAATTTATTGTCCTCTTTTGACTTTTTAAAGTCATTCTTTATCAACTTTAATCTTTAATATTTTTATTTATTTTATACAATACTCAATAAAAATTATATCAATGAAAAATACATTTTAAAACCAATCCATTTATATATTTTACGACAACTATTATATAACACAAAGGAAAATATTTAAGATTAAAGTTGAAAAAATAAGACTTCAAAAAGTCAAAAGAGGACAATCATTTTGGGACGGAGAGAGTATATAATAGAAGTGCATGAAATTTGGTGGCCTTCGTCAAGCGTGGCTCTGTACAATCGCACATCTTGCACTCCCTTAAAGCCGACCATGACGTTTATCATATTTCAAGCACACCGTTGATGACCACTCGCCTTTTTTTTATTTAAATACCGAAATATTGGATTAAGAGGATGAAATGTGATTCTTTATCTATCATTTAATCAAACCTTTGATTTTCAAATATATGTTTTTGTTGCGTTCTCATTGCAATAAATTAAACACTTTAAGGGTGTGTTTGGTATGTTGGCATAAATCATAATAGGTATGAGTTTGATAGTAGTGGTAGGTCCATTACTTATAAAAATTCATATCTAGCTCTCTTGATGTATATAAAGTATAGAATAAATCTATCATTCATTCCAATAGTGGTGAGCCCCTCAACTTAAACAAACACCTTGATTGAAATGAAAATTCATTCTGTGATTCCCAACCTTCACATCACCGCAATATCACCATTTAACACATCACCAAACCCATTATTTTTTTACCTTCTATGATCACCGCCTAACTCCCTACCAAATCAAGATATATAAAAATACTCAACTTTATATAAATATGTCCACACACACTTACAAATCATATAAATAATAATAAAGTACCCCCATTTTGCACTGCTATTCATTGGTTTGTATAAAGATTGTGTAGACGACCACTAAATGAGAATAGATTAAGTTAGTCGGCTCAAGCCCGTTTGTGGGGTTAGGGCCCGTTAGGGGTTTTTTATGTTTTGCACTACTCTATAAATAGTTGTTCAATAACACATTGCAACTTAGGGGTTTAACCTTTCAACATGATATCATGAGCATGTATGATTTTTATACATACTCGGTCATCAAGACACCCCTTCTATAACACCCTGTCACACATACCTATCTCCCAAAAACTATTCTCATTTTTTTCCTTGTATTCCCACCGTCCTTTCCCACATATAAATCTTCAGTCACGTTTTTAACATAAATAAACAACTGCCCATACTACCATCACATAACTTCATCTCCTATATATGTAACAATACACAAACTTCTATCCAAACTACGTCTATCTAAAACCAAAACACTACAATTGAAAAAAAGTGTTTAAAAATATTCATTTTCTCAAAAAGAAGTTTTAAAGTTTTAAAATATCCATTGTACCCTGTTTGTTTATGTTCATCTTTTTTTTGGTCCTTATTTTGGTTTAATATTGCGTTTTGCGATCCGATGCACTCAAGGTCCCCGAGGCCGATGCGTGATGCGTGATGCGAATGCGAGCGCAATTTAGACACGATGCGTTTAGTATTTAACAAAATAAAAAATAAAATACTTATACGTAATATATTTTACAAGTACCAAGTAAATGCAATAAACTTATAAATACAATAGTAACATATTTAAATTCGGCCAATAATCCATTTAATAAACCACCTTGTCATAATTATGTAACTCGTGGTTCTGTATTTTGTTGTTGTCATAGACTGAGTGTTCTGTTTCAACTTTCAAGTAAATGAAAACATCACAGTCGTATCACAACTAAATGAAAACTCCACAATTAAATTTGCATTTGATGTATGCTTTCTTACACTAAAAAAACCAATTACCAAAAAGAATTTATGTTTCCAAATGCAATATCAAGTAGATGAAAGTGCACAATGTTTTAGCTAGTACTAGACTACTGGGTAATACAATCATAAGCACTTAAAAAGCATAGAAATGATCCAAGATCATTTATTGGTAATCATGAGTTTCGTAAATCTAAACGTGCATATGTTTTGGTTATATATTTCATGGCTAGACCCCAATGAAGTTGCATTAACATGATCTGATCAGTTGATAAATTATAAAGAGCACCTCCTGATACATCGTAAAAGGCCCTCATTACAATAGTTGGGCTATTAATTTTGGTTTTACTTTTATAAATCAACGCAAATTCCAAATTGAGCTAATTGCGGCTATTGCTAGCATTACACAAATGCGACAAATTGCGGTCTATTGCGAGCGCAATCTGGGATGGCCTCGCATTAGGTACCATGATGCGAAATTTCATATGCAATGCAATAATGCAAGCAATTTGCGCAATGATGTGCGCATTTTTAAACCAAGGTCCTTATATCTTCAAAAACAAGTTTTAAAATATCCATTTCTCAATATTCTTCATCCAGTTTGAGCCGTTTTAATCTCTAGTTACCCTTTCAAACAGTGGACTATAAATATGCATTTTCCTCTACAATAAAGGAGATCAAGAATCTCAAAAGCATTGCACTTGTCTTCCCTTTTGGCATAACGAGTCTTCATCAGCAATTTACTTTAATTTTATTATTATTGTTTTCCACTTCAATCTTTAGTTTCGCGGTTTCGTCGCGAACTACAGAAGAGTATTAGAGAATAGATTAGGTTAGTCGACCCAAGCCCATTTGTGGGCTTAGGGCCCGTTAAGGTTTCTTATGTTTTGTACTACTCTAAAAATAGTTGTGGAATAATACACTGGAACCCATTGGGTTTAACCTTTCAACACACTATAGTGCAAAATGGTGAGGTGGAGGTGATGGTGGTGGGTTGCTTTTATAGGGATCGCGCGTTAAATGGTGATCGTTGTGATGGACCACCCACCATAAAAACCGAGGTAACGCTTACATCGATCGGGTACCTTTGTCTGACCCATAGTTGTCAGGATCCCGATCCTGATCTTAAGATCTTACAATTTTGAGATATTTTAAAGCAAAAATGATCAGGATCCTACATAGGATCTTTGCAAGCTTAAGATCTTATAGGATCCCGATCTTGACCATACGATCTTAAGATCTAATCGGATCCGATCTTATTTTTCTCGGATTACAAACTAAAAAACTACAAATTTATAGGTTGTTTTTTTTGTAGAATTCATAAATCAACATGTTAATCTTTTTAAACATTTTATAATCATAATTTAAGACAACATTTCTATTTTCCATGAAATATTCATAGTATTTTGTGTTAATAATGTATAATATTTTTTAGATTTTTATAATATTACAAAAACTAATAAGAAATAACATTAGAGTAGGATCTTAAGATCTCGATCCAATCTTACGATCACGATCTTACAAAGACGAAAACGATTCTAGGTAAGATCCCGATCTTGAAAACCTTGGTCTCATCTTTATGAAGAGGATGATGAGAAAGGATTTTGGTGTGATAGATGATAATGGATATTGATCCATTATTGATGGATCAGTGAACCATAAGAGGCTGCATATTTGAGTGGTATGTGAGGTTATGGAAACTTACCCTAACTCCTCTTATCCTCTAGTTTATATAGGGAGGAGATTAGGGTAATGGGTGAAGAGATAGGGGCTAAAGGGCTTTACCCGTGTTTGTGCTATAGGGCCACCCTTTATCTAATGGGTTTGGCTGGTGATATCCAAGCCTGAGGGACGTAAGTATATATTGTCCAATATGACTGGACTGGTAAATAGATATACATTAACAATTGATAAAGATGATAATCCGTTGGTTATTTTTGGTCATTTTCAAAAACTGGTTGGTAAATTTATATATATTACTATTACTAGGCATGGCATTTCTTACGCATTGCATAAGTTAAGGCAGGCTATGCAAGGACCTTTTCATTAAGATGTAAAACTGGCTTTCAGGGTTGAGGTATCTCAAACGTGCTATTGGAAAGGGGGTGCTTTATAAGAAAAGTGAGACTTTTGAATTAACTGCTTTTGTTGACTCTAACTGGGCTAAATGCACAACTACGAGAAGATTTGTGACTAGTTACGCAGTCTTCTTAGGTAGCTTTCTTGTTTCTTAGAAAAGTGAAAAAGCAGTTGGTTTTTGCTAATTTTTCAGCTGAAGTTGAATACAGAGCCATGTCCAGTGTTGCATGTGAGGTTATCTGGATATTAAAATCATTGACATATCTTAAAGTTAACTATACTGTTCACGTGGAAATATTTTGTGATAACAGTGCAATAATGCACATTGGTGCAAATCCTGTTTTCCATTAAAGGACTGAGCACTTTAAAATTGTTTTATAAAATTCCTTCTGAGAACAATATTGCAAAATGTTTTTACGAAGGTTCTATATTTTGCGGAACATAAGAAGATGTGTGAATAGTTACATCTATATTCGGCAAAATGTTTTACGCAGGTTCTATATTCTGAAAAATGTTTTCACGAATCGACTCCTGAAGACGTGGGTCTTTACTTAGAAATTTCTCTAAGTATTGATAATTGTCCCTCATGGGATTCGGACGGCGTATGTTCCCGAACAAGGTGAATGGAATCAAGACATTCATCAGTAAAATAATCCTAGTGAACAATTCCCTGAGAAAGGTTCACCGTGATCGATTGGAGATTATTACTAACTTTTACCATGCAACAAATGACGAATGTTCCTTGGTGGGAGACCGTGACCACCAACATATTCATCAACATTCCATTTCCACATTCTCATACCCACATCATAAAGACATTAAAAGTTCAAAGAAAGTTCTCAGCAAAGATCGAAGCAAAGCAAGGTTCAGAAAGATTCTTCGACAAAGTCAAAAAATCTGCAAAGTAAAAAGACAAAGATCAAAGTTAAAGAATGAGACCTACACATGTATGATGCAGAAACTTCACCAAAATTATTAGCATGTTGGAAAAATACGTAAAAGCACCAACAACAAAGAAGTTGATGAAAGGCAGACAACACCATTATCTGATAATAATAACAAGAACAAAGAAAAAAGAAGTAAAGAGTTAAAGACGTCACAAGCAAAGAACGCCAAAGATCAAAAGACGTCAAGCAACCTATAAATGATGACCAAATATGACCAACCATTAGGGGGAGATTGTTGGCATTACGTGTAATCAATATAAAGTGTCAGTCATTAGTTTTACGTAATAGGTCGCTTATTATAGGCATATATGTATGTAATTAACTTAAGGTCTATGTAATAAGCCCACGGGCCTTAAGAATAGTCTAGAAAACATGGTATGGGGCTTTGCCCTAGCTCTACCCTATATGTACTCATGTAAACCTCACATATGAGGTTGGTTGGTTCTTTGTATAATTTCACTTTCATTATTCATTTCAAGAAGTTTTGTTAATACAAATAAGCCGTAAAAACGTTTATTTATATTTTACAATCTTCTAATGTTTTGTCGATAACAAACGTAAAATCATTTTAACGAAACAAATAAAATACGTAAATAGTTTGAGTCAATAGTTTTCTAACACACTTACGTTTTCACATAAAACACTAAAACAAGTATAAGTGATTTTATGATTTAGTAATACATATGTACAACAACTAGTGTTTAAATACTGGGAAAAATATATACATAACTAGTATGTACTATAAAAGGGTAAAAACTACAACCCATGGAATATATTCATAACCTATGGGTTTGACCCATACCCATTTGACTAGGTGCATTGCACTCATTAGATACATTGTATCTAATAAAAGACCCATGGATCAACCCATAACCCATGACCCATAACCAAAATACCCATGGGCAAAGAGGAGCGTCCCACGGATCCCTAGCTTTACGCTAGACGGATCCCTTGTGGGAGGGATCCGGGGAACAGTAAGCTTTTCTCCTCTATAAATAGTGAGCTATTTCTTCCTTTTAGCTTGCCACTCTCACACATACTTTCCCCAAGTATTGTAACTCTCTAACCACTGATCCTAAGGGATCTTTCTATGTAGTTTGTCTTTTGTTTTTGTGTGATTCTCTAGGTTCCTCTTAAAGGCGAGATCACCACCTCTTGAAGTCGAGCAAGCTCATGTCCATGAGTTGCCATGCTTCGTCATCATCAAGACTACTGAGGTTCTCTTGTTGACAGTTCTTTCTTCCTCCATATAAGTGTTGTGTTGAAGGCATTAGTGAAGGATGCCGAAAGAGTCAAGACGAAAGCATTAGTGAAAGGTGCTTAACGTCCATGTCGAAAGCATTAGTGAAGAATACTAAAAGGGTCAAGTCTTAAGGCATTAGTGAAGGATGCCTAGAAGTCAAGCCAATGGCATTACTGAAAGGTGCCTAAGGTGTACATTCGATATGGTGTGTTTCGATGTACAAGATAGATTAGTATTAGATCCAAGGATATTGATATCCTTGATGATGTTGTAATAAGGATTTGGTCTCCTTTGGGATTAGGTGTCGTGTAGTGTTGGGTAGTAGTTCCTCCATTGTAATGGAAATCGATACTTAGCCTAGTACCAAATTGATGAGTGTGTAAATACTCATCATTTTTGGTCAAATCTGAACTGCAAAACATTTAAAAATGCTCAGAAATGCATCAAAATACTGAAAATATCTCAAAATTGCATTTTATATGTTTCAGATGCAAAATGTTTAAAATCAGATGAAAAATGAGCTAAGTTTGCATAATTGGCAGTTTCAGTCCCCCAAGTTTCAAAAGTTATCAGAAATAGTCCCTGAGCGCTTATTTCAAAAGTAAAAATCACCAAAGGCCCTTTTAAAATCATAAGTTGTCAAAATTAGTCCTTTGGTGAAAAATGTCAAAAGTTTTGAGAAATTACAAGTTTGGTCCTTTAAGTTTCAAATTTGGCAAAAATAGTCCTTGGAAATTTGAAAATGTCCATTTTGGTCCTTGCACTATTGAAACTTGTCACTTTTGGTCCCTTGGAACAACTTTGATAAAATGGCAGCCTTGGTCCCTTGTTTTTCAGAAATTACACAAAAGGTCCTTGTTTTATCTAAGCCTTTGAACCCCTTGGACCCTATCAAAACCCCTGTGACCCCTGCCAATCCATTGAACCCTTTGTTTTTGACCCCCCTTCAATATTAAGCCCTGGTCAACTACGGTCAAACAAACACACTTACCTGTTTCCCTCCAAAGTCTTCTTCCCCACCCACCATGCCTGCAAACCCAGTTTCTCCCATCACTCCAGCTCAATTCCCACTCCCCTTATCCTTCCACCTCACCAAACTCCAAGAAACATTAAATGCTTCTTCAATCTAACACTCAAACCCCCCCCCCCCCCTGTTGATATACATTTTGGCGCCAAAAGTGAATCAATGGCCAATATTACTTCAACTGATCCAATGGCCAAGAAAATTGGTGGGATATGCTCAGAAGTCAAAGGGGAAGATATTTTGCATATAAAGGAAGCAAGAGATAGAGAGAAGAAGTAGTTCTTAGTTTAAAAATTTCCTTTATGTCGTTTTTTATGCAAATGTTTTAGTTTAAGTGTAAAACTGTAATCTTTTGTTTCAATGTACTAAACTCAAGTAACTTTATCAGTGTAATCTACTTTCTAGTATCAATTCAAGGTTTTAATATCATTTCATGTTTTCAAGTTCACTGTTGCAAAATTCAGTTTCAAACTCTTATGTTCAAGCTTCAAATAGCTTCTTTTTAAGTTCAAATAAGCTTATTAAAGCTCCTTATAGCTTTTGGTTAGCTTAAAATTAAGTTTCAAGCAACTTTGGATTTTGGTCAACAAAAGTCAACTGAAGCATCAAATGGGCTTGGTTATGAAATTTGGTTGTTGCAGAGCTTGGATGGGTTGGATTAGACTAGGTTAGAGTAGGATTGGTTCTGGTTTAAGCTGCAAAATAGCTGGACTTGAGTAAGAGCTATCTCCACTTTGTTGTTCATCATTTTTAGCTCAAATCTGTATATCTAGTTCTTGTTGATTCTGTGGTGAGTGATTGTTTAAATCAGTACATTATGCTTCATTTAGGTTAGTCAAAGTCAGATTGAGCATTGGTTTGCACTAAATAAGTAGTTTGCTAGTTAAATTTGCAATCCTATCACTTGAACCAGTGTTTGGGAGTACCTGTCATTTGTAGTTTTCAAGCTTCTCAGAGGCTAGAACCCTTAAGGCTAGTCTCAGTTAGATATAGTGTATTCATTTCAGTTCTTATTTTGTAGTCATTTTCACTCTAAGTCAAAATCCACTTTGAATCTGTCTTAACTGCATATCTGTTGAAATTCTTGAAAAGCAAAAGCTTGTTTTAGGTTTGTAATACATAGAGATAGATTGCATAAGGTTTATTTCATCATAATACATCAACATCTGTCCACAAATTGGTTTCAAAGTTCAATATAGTCAACTTTTCAAAATTGTCTCAAAAGTCAAAAAGTGTAAAGTCCAGTTTTCACCCAACTGGGAGGATTTTTAATTGATTCATTTCTGGTTCAATTTAAGTGAAAATCTGGTTTTTAAAACTTCAACTGGTTTAATTTCTTAATCTGCTTTTTGTAGATTTTTGGTAATTTTTTACAAGCCTCAAAAAGGCTTGTCAACTAGGTCTTATCTCCTTTGTGCATTGACTCAGTGTATAACTGAGTGTGCACAGGTGATTTGCAGTCCTTGCACAAAGCTCAGTTTAGCTCATCCAGGTCTAGTTTTTGGTTTATAGGAAGCTAGCCAGGTCTAGTTTAGGTTTCAATATCTGATTTCCAGTCCCAGCTTATGGAGTAGCTTATTTTCAAGCTACTAAGTAGTAGGTAAAACCTGTTTTTAGCATTTTACTCAAATCATCATAATCATAGCAGTTTGCGTCTCAGATGTTTAGGATAGTTGTAACTAGTTGCATTTGGGTATTTTTAGTATATTATAGCTTCTGTGACACTTTGGTGGTCTTTGGTTTTCATTTGCTTAATACAAGTGCTTATTTATAAGCACTTTGCATTGCAGTTTCAATTTCTCACACACAGGCCACTGTTTTTATACTTTTCATAGAATCATAATATTAATTTAGACTTTCCCTGAATTTTTCATATTTTTCCTACACTGTTTGCTATTTTTCCCTATTTAAATTAGTTTTTAAGCATTTTTAATTAGCTTTTAATACAATTAAATCAGAAAAGATTCAAAAAAATAAGTTTTCATTTTTTCTAGGTTAAGATAAATATAAAAAGTCAAAAAAAAATTTTTCCAGATTTTTCATAGTTTAATTTGTAATTTTTAGCAATTTAATTAGTTTTAAATAACTTTTAATTCATAAAAAATAGAAAAATAATCAGAAAAATATAAAATTAGTTTTGAAAATTCTCTTTAGTTATTTTAGATTTTTCTAAGTCATAATTTCATTTTTCTAGCTTTATTTCATATTTTCTTGTATTTTAGGCTATTATTAAATAAGTAAAAATAGTTTTTAATTAATAATAATTAGATAAATAGTTTTAAAAATAATTTTCTTTTTTCTAAAATTTTTCTCTTATCATTAGGTTTGTAAAAATGTCATTTTTATATTTTTAGGATTAATATTGCTTCAGTTTCACATTTTCTTTTGTACGTCACGTAGTTTTTAATTTAAAATTTATAAAAGAAAAAATCAAAAACATCATTTTGCAAATAGTGATAGCGTTTATTTAATATAATTTATCTTTTTAATTTTCTTTAATTTGCATTTAAGCCCTTGTAATTTATATACTTTTTCTTTAGTTATAATCAATCAAAACTCTTTTCCGTTCAAATCCTCTCGATCACTATTCGTTTGGTGATTCATCGCACAGCTCGTTGGGACATAACGACCTGGGGAAACACTATACTCTCCTGATCTTCATTGCATTTGGTTCCAGACTGTTTGAAGTTTGTTACGGTTAGCCATTCACAAGTGGCTAGCTTGTGTGACAAAACTTGACGGTTTGGGAGCGAATCAAATTTTTGGCGCCGCTGCCGGGGAGCTGTGCTAATTATCTTCCGTTTAGCAGATTAGTGATTTGAATATTCACTCCTTGTTCATACCATCTATATATGTTTATATTTTCTTATAAAAATCCAAAAATTCAAAAACACCTTAAAAATCAAAAACCCAAAAAGATTTTCTTTCTTATTTTTACAAAATGTTTATCCAAAAACCCAAAAATATTCATCTTAACCCTCTTACCCTTTTTGATTCTTTATCCCTTTACCCTCTATCCATTTGATTCTAAACTTCTTCTATTCTCATGGAATCTCTCGACTACGACGAATTCTGGAACGAAGTTGAAAAACTTGATACTTTATCACAAATGTCAAGAATTCGTGTTGTTCGTGATGATCCATTAATTCTGCGTAGGGAAATGGAACGAGAAACCGGGGTGACAAAGGACCAGGTACTTCCCTCTGATAATGGAAGTGCTAAATACGTCCAACCTACGGTTATCCAAAGATCTAAACCCTCAATTGCTCCTAAGCCGTCTAAAATTGATCATAAACTTTCACGATTTACGGTTAGAAGCAATCATGCAGAATTTAGACCGGTGACTAGCAAGAATGACTTGCCTAATCTTCACGTTTCTCAAGAACCAGAACCAGAGACCATAACGGAAGTGGTGGAAATTGCTAGCTCTCAGAGCACACCACTTGTCCCACCTCCGGATTTTTCAAAATGTTCTTCGAGACTTGATAGTCATTCGGATCACCATGTTAGTTTTGAAGATTCTTTGAATGAACCGATTCCTTCTCATTACTCTCAAATGAAATCGTTTATTCCTTGTGTCGGTTGTGGTGAACCTCTGTTTGGTTCACCATGTCGTTGGTGTACGTGTGTACAATGTGGTAATGATATTCATAACGGGAGTTGTTTGTTTTGTGGTTCGAGGAATTCATTTGATTATGATCATAATCCGAACTCATTTAACGACTCCTCAAACTTTTCCAATTACCCACCACAGCCCGACTTATCTTCAGATAATCAACATAACTACTGTGAATTTTGTGGAGGTCCTCACCAAGGATTTGAGTGTCAATCCGGAAACACGTTTGTCTATGAACAGTTTTCCGGTGATGCTCAGAACTTTGGTTATGACCAATATCCATATAATTCACCAGTCCTGACTCAACAGTTTTACTGTTGTGAGAATTGTGGAGGTCCTCACAATAATCTTCAATGTCAACCGTGGAATCAAAATTACTATACTTCCGGTTTTGACAATTTCCAACCTCCACAGCACCATACGGTTCAAACTCCACCTGAGCCGTTGTCTCAAGAAATTTCCCAAAATTTTGAAACCGCAATGAAAACACTTGATGATATGATTCGTAACTTTAAGAATCAAGTGAGTGGTGAAAAGACCATGGGAGAATTGCTAGCCGAAGAAAGAGAGGCTCGCAAATCTAGGGAAGAATTATTAGTCCTAGAGCATGCAGCTCTAAGGCGTTCCCAATTTCTTAAGGCAGCTATGTATGATGATGATGAGGAGAGTTTTTATCCTTTTAAAGATAATATTTCTTAACTCCCTCAGTCAGTTGATATCCCAGCAGTTGAGATTCCATCTCAAACAACTGCTATCACACCCGAAGCTCCCACTCACTCTCTGAACATGGGGGACGAGCATCTTGACACTGTTCCTGAAAAGGAATCGGACGAATTCATAAAGTCTAGTGTTGAGAACCTTGTCCCGATCCCGAGAGAGTCACAGGGAACTTCTGATCATATGTATGATTCTTCTTCCCCTCTTGAGTGTTCAAAAGATCATTTTGAGACTTTCTCCAATTGTAGCGAAGATTGTGCATCATATGGAGACATCGAGTATGTTGAGGCATCACTTCCACAATCTGATGCTGATCATCTTCTTGAGGAGTTCACCGATGAACTCACTCACATCAATCCACTTTCATCGGGAAGTGATGATGGTCTCTTTGATTTCGAAGCCGATCTGGGAGAGACTGAAAGTCTCCTTGATAATGATCGTTCACTCACTTCTTATCCCAACAGTCCAATAGAGAATATTAATCACTTTGTTCCTGAAGCATTCAAAACAACTCTCACTAATCCTCTATTTGAATTCGACTCTGAATTCACTTTAATTTATGAGAATCCACTCTTTGATACTCAGACCAAGGATAGTGATGAGCCCACAATGGAACAAGAGTTCACAATTTCACTTCATGTGAATGATTCTCTTCATGAAGAGTTCTCCGGTGAACTCTCTCATGACATATCTCCTCCGGAACATGATCATTTCTATTTTGATCTTGAGGATGATATTGGCTCGGAGGAAGGTGTACTCTATCATATGAGTTTGCTTATTGATGATACTACCCTCACCCTTCCTCCCGATATGTCTACATTTGAGGATGAAGAATGGATCTTGATTGTTATCAAAATCTTTCTTCCTTTCCTCAAATATCTTGTGATTTCTCTTCATCTTCACCCTTTCGGGAATGAAGACACTATCTTTGACCCCGGCATTTTCATTTATCATTTTTGAGCCGAGTCTGTCTCTCTATATCTCATCGGTGTGGAACTTTCACGTACTTAAATGTTTATACAAACATTTTGAATGAAAGTCCGATGGAGATTGTTTCTTCCACTCTGCTTCCCCATGAACCAATGAATTCGGGGTCGAGTCAAGCTAGCAACTCGGTAATCAAAAACAGTAGTTAAACATGGGTTTTCACCCGTGTGTACCACCCTAGTGTGGGGGAGTTTCCCCCCGCTGTTGTATATAAGTTTTCTAAAATAATAATAAAAAAAAAAAAAAAATCACAAATAATGGCCGTAGTATTTCCCTTTTACGTTCTATGTTTCGGCATAACCGCCGGTACTTTGAATATTGAGGGCAATATTCATTTCTAGTGTGGGGGGGAATTCTCACGAATTTTATCATGTAATTATACCACCTAATTCCCCCATTTTTGGCAAAAAAAATTTTTTTTTGGAGTAAGTGTTTTTCACTTACTCATCTTATGGTTATCAGTCCGCCATGTCTAATAAACAAAAGGATTGGCTAATCCAGGAGCAAACGGCTCTTGGTAAAGATATCTCAAATCCGTTGACGGCTTGCAATTTGCCCAAAATTGTATGGTATTCAGCTCACCATATCCTTAAAAGTGAAGAGTTGGCTAGCCCGCAAGTTTATGGCTTGTGGTAAAGGCAGTGGAAAAACCATAATTGGTAATCAGCTCACCAAAGATAATATTGATAATTTATCTACGAGTTGGCTAGTCCAAAAGCAAACGGCTTCTGGTAAAGACAAATCAAATCCGTTGGAAGCTGGTGGTTTGCTCAAAATCACATGGTTATTAGTGTACCATAGTTCTTACTTGAACTGAAACATTTGGCTACTCCAGAAGTAATGGCTTTTGGTAAAGAGATTCAAATCCATTAAGTTTTTCTCAAAAGATTGCTAGGGACTAGCAATAGTTTAGTGTGGGGGATTGATGAGTGTGTAAATACTCATCATTTTTGGTCAAATCTGAACTGCAAAACATTTAAAAATGCTCAGAAATGCATCAAAATACTGAAAATATCTCAAAATTGCATTTAATATGTTTCAGATGCAAAATGTTTAAAATCAGATGAAAAATGAGCTAAGTTTGCATAATTGGCAGTTTCAGTCCCTCAAGTTTCAAAAGTTGTCAGAAATAGTCCCTGAGCGCTTATTTCAAAAGTAAAAATCACCAAAGGCCCTTTTAAAATCATAAGTTGTCAAAATTAGTCCTTTGGTGAAAAATGTCAAAAGTTTTGAGAAATTACAAGTTTGGTCATTTAAGTTTCAAATTTGGCAAAAATAGTCCTTGGAAATTTGAATTAGTCCATTTTGGTCCTTGCACTATTGAAACTTGTCACTTTTGGTCCCTTGGAACAACTTTGATAAAATGGCAGCCTTGGTCCCTTATTTTTCAGAAATTACACAAAAGGTCCTTGTTTTATCTAAGCCTTTGAACCCCTTGGACCATATCAAAACCCCTGTGACCCCTGCCAATCCATTGAACCCTTTGTTTTTGATCCCCCTTCAATATTAAGCCCTGGTCAACTACGGTCAAACAAACACACCTACCTGTTTCCCTCCAAAGTCTTCTTCCCCACCCACCATGCCTGCAAACCCAGTTTCTCCCATCACTCTAGCTCAATTCCCACTCCCCTTATCCTTTCACCTCACCAAACTCCAAGAAACATTAAATGCTTCTTCAATCTAACACTCAAACCTCTCGATCACTATTCGTTTGGTGATTCATCGCACAGCTCGTTGGGACATAACGACCTGGGGAAACACTATACTCTCCTGATCTTCATTGCATTTGGTTCCAGACTGTTTGAAGTTTGTTACGGTTAGCCATTCACAAGTGGCTAGCTTGTGTGACAAAACTTGACGGTTTGGGAGCGAATCACAAATAAAGGGTAGGCGACGTTGTGTTAGGTGTGGTTCACCTTGGTGTGAAAGAACTTGGTGGTTAGCCTAGCACCGGATAAAGGGTAGGCGACGTTGTGATAGGTGTGGTTCACCTTGGTGTGAAAGAACCCGGTGGTTAGCCTAGTACCAAAAAAAGAGTATGCGACGTTGTGAAGGCTTCTCCGCCATAAGGAGTTGGTGTCGTGTAGTGATTACGAACTCTCGAGTAGGTGACTCGGGGAGTGGAGTAGGGCAATGAAGGTGTCCTTGTAGCCGAACCACTATAAATACTTGTGTCGTGGTTAGGGCTGTAAACGAACTGAACGTTCATTGAACATTTCATGAACCGTTCGGTAAAAAGTTCGTTTATGTTCGTTTATTTATTAAATGAACGAACATGAACAATATTTTACGATCGTTTAGTTAAATAAACGAACATGAACAAAAGTCACGTCCGTTTATTTATGTCCGTGAACGTCCGATTATGCGTTCGTTAACGTTCGTTTATGTTCATTTATTTATTTATGTTTCTATATCATATTTTTTAATTGTATAATTTTAAAATTAGTTTGTCGAAATAAAAAAACACTTATAAACAATATTAGATGCATAATTTAATAAAGTTTATATATGTTTGATCGTTTGCATAATTTAATAAAGTTTATGTTTGTTTGTATGTGTTTATATATGTTTGATCGTTTATGTCCGTTTAGCGTTCGTTTAGTGTCTTAATGAACGAACATAAACGAACATGAACAACTCATTTTCTTAATAAACGAACATGAACAAGCAATTTCGTCCGTTTAAGCGTTCGCGTTCGTTTATTTGTCCGGTTAAAATTAAATGAACGAACATGAACAAGGCTCCGTTCGTGTTCGTCCGGTTCGTTTACAGCCCTAGTCGTGGTTATGTGCTGCTTACTCTTTATCTTTCATTACACTTTTATATATCTATCTATCAACGTCCAACATACACATCTAAATAGATTGACATAAGTTGATCTAAATGTTTTAAAACGAAGTTTTAATTGGTAACACTATTCAACCCCCTTCTAGTTTTCCACAATTGGTATCAAAGCTTCGTTGCCAAGTTTCTTAGAGTATGTTGTACTTTAAAAACTTGATACGATCCGTGTATGTCTGAACACTACAAAGAAAGATTTTTTTTTCATGTTTTAAAAATCATTATAGTGTTTATTGTTGGATAATGATAGATAGTTCTAATACTTTCCCTGTTAAGGATTCTCCATACATGGATTTGGGCATACCCAGAAGACCATGAAGAAACTATCTAAATATTTCTTCTTGTGAAAAGAATGTTTAGCATTGTTTCTCTCACACATGGATCTAGAGATTCTAAGAAGATCACAAAGCATCTTCTCTAAATAATTCTTCCTTTAAAGGAAATATTTAGCAAAGGTATGATTATTAATAATTTACATTTGTTTTATTAGTGTTAAAATCTTAGTTGTATAATTAGTCTTTATTAGTAATTACTTGAGTAGTTATCTATATTAAGCCATCTTCAAGAATAGTATTCTTCGATTGATTTGTATAGACTACACTACTAATATGTAATAATGATATCTCGGTTATTCGATAGCCTCAATCATTATTCATCACAAAAGGATTATTGACACTTCATCTATGTTAATAAATATCCATGTGAAATTTCTTATATTATGATAAAATAAGATTTTATCATAATCTTTGATAAACCTTCCAAGAATTGTGACTAATTCATAAAAAGGGAATCACGTCAAATAGGATTAGTATTAAAACCATCAAAACCTCAAAGCACGAGTTCTAGAGCTTAAACATCAAACTCTAGGCATTTTAGAACCCCCAAACCAAAGTTATCAAGGAATGCTTAAACTGATTTCTGCTGTCATGCCGGATCCCTGAGCTTGAACTAGCCGGATCCCTAATGAGAGGGATCCGTGGGATCCGTGCAACAGAAGACAGCATAAGTTAGTAATGATCACTGTGGAAGTTCCACAATCACTTTTCCTTCAAAGACTCACGAACAAAAACCCAATTACTGTTCACATGAGCAATTTGATCATTCCCTTCAAGCATAACAATCTCTTGTGTAAGTATAATCTTCACTACATTGTTAATCTAATTCCTTGATTTCTAGGATTACAATTTCTTCATTTTTAGAAGTTGGTTTCAAATGGGTTTATCATAATTTGTTAACACATTGTTTTCTAAGATAATCCAAATCAAAGAATTAACATTGTTAATACAAATTAAACTCATTTCTTGAAATCAATAAAGATGATTTGAGCAAAATTGTGATCAAACCCTATAGGTTACTATTCACAATTAACACCACATTGGGGTTGTGTTGTTTAGGAACAATCATGCCAAGTAACCTACAACAAGACTATCAAGATACCGTTCATTACATACCAATGTATCATAGAAAAGATGGACTTAGTCCCGAAGATAGGAAAGCCTTCAAAATGCTCGAAAAGAGACTCTTTCACGAAGGTCGAGTAGTAGAATCATCATTTCTTGCTAACACCAACATAAGACAAGTTTTTGGGACCATTGGCTTTGATTGTTTATTGGACATAAACGAACAAATTTGCCCGGTTTTTGTACTCGAGTTCTACAAGACAATGAGGATAGTTAGAAATGATGATGGGCCCATCTCGATTGTCTTCATCATAAGTGAGCATGAGTTCACCCTTTCGCTTGTGGATTTTGGAAGAATAGTAGGGGTCCCATATCAAGGTTTTTGCATGTTTTCTAATGAGTGGTCTTTAGAGGAGTTACACACTATGGTTGATCATCATGAAATCTACCACATGTTAATCCCGGAAGCAACCACGGTGAGGGACACCGTGTTCATGCCAAGAGCATCTCCATCAAGAGTTACTAGGAATTCGAAAGTGATCTATAGGGATCCTTTCCAAATGGAGCTTTCCGAGATGTACGCATTGTATAGGAAATGGGAAAAGGTAGTAAGGGAAAATGTGCTATGCTTAGTAGGAAACAAGGATCATCCCAATGCATGCCTAAGTTTCATGATCTATTGCCTAGTGACCGAGACTCGCTTCAACCTTGCTTACTACATGATTAAGAGAATGGCAAGTGTAAAAAGCATGGAAAAAATGGGGCTCCCGTACGCAATGCTCCTAACCCGCCTTGCAAAATTCATCTTTGCATTAGATCCCTCTCCGCAATCCTATGATCATAGCTTTTGCAACAAAGTTATGGTGTCATTGACCGAGGGTAGAACTACAAGGTTTATGGTGGAAGGCAAAAGGCCTCACCCACCCACGGACTCCTCGGATGAAAGGGAGAGGCAAAGAGAAGGTGAAGGTAGTAGCAACCCACTAGGAAATACCGATCTCAACCCCTTGGATTACATCAATCAATTGCCAGACATTCCTTAGCCCATCACCCGAATGGCAACAAACCAAGGGAATCTTCAAGTGCTTCGCCAACTTCTTGAAGAAAAGGAAGTAGAGACGGTGTGATAAAGAGTGGAGGAGGGATGAAGACGGGAAGTGATGGAGAAGTGAGGTAAAGTCATAGGACCTAAATTTGTGAAAGACAATTTCAAACAATGGGTTGTAACACTTAAACAATACTTATGTAGAATAGGATGTAGTATGTAGGTCTTGCCATAACTTGGCATTAAACAATCTTAACTTAGGAACGTGTAGAATGAGATTTTACGACTCCTTGAAAACATTCAAGTAGTCGTCGTCACTCATTTTTAGGAACTTTTAGTTCTCCCACATTTGCTATGTGTTATACTTGATGTGTTCTTGCATTTAGTCCTTATAAAAAAAACTAGGAGAAGCATTTGCTAGAGAGTGCAAAATTGCACATTTGCTGAAAGCCTTCTGATCTGCAGTAGGCGGATCCCATCGTTATAACTAGCCGGATCCCTCCCAGAAGGGAACCGTGGGATCCGTGACTACAGATGAGCAATACAGACTTGCTTACATCATAAGAGCTCACTAGATCACCTCACACTAGTCAAACATAAGACATTAGAACCAACTAAGTCTTCCTCAAACATTTGAAAACCTCACACTCACCCATAGCTTACCTAGGATCTATTTCAAAGTACTTTTGATTTATCAACTCATCAAAACTCACCATATTTTCGCTCCAACGCTCACGCATTATTTCTCACATCTCATAACTCTTAGTTTGATACATCTATCAATTTTAACAAATTGATTTTAGTCACCATTAACTCAAGGATAAGCTTAAGACTAGTTTTTCATTTCACCTTATTTTTTAATATTTTAGTAAATTTTTCTTGAGTCATCATCTGACTTCTAGGACTAATTACCACCATTTTTCCAACTCAAAACAAATGGTATCTCTCTCAAGCACTTAGTTAGATTATCTAAAGTCAACTTTCCTACCCAAAACCATAATTAAGTACCATCACCCCTTATGGTTGAGCATTTAAGACATCCACCTCTCATGACATCAAAATATAGTCAAAACCTCGAGATACATAGATACTAAACATTGAAAAGTGCATAATCATTTCATTCAGAATCTGTCTGACAGACGAATCCCTGGTTTATAACTAGACGGATCCCTGGTGAGAGGGATCTGTGGGATCCGTGTCTGCAGAAAAGTTAAATCAGCTTCCCCTTTCAAATTTAAGCCACTTTTTAGTTATCTAACCACTTTTAGTTACCATTTAATAACTTCCTAGAGCTGAACAAAATCCTAAGTGCATGCTTAATCCTCTTAGTGGTTGTAGCCACCTGTAAAATTTCACTATCATCAACCTTCGTATTAATAAACTAGATTGTTTATCAAAACTTAATTTAGCATTTTAGCATGTACGTTTCATTTTATTGCATAAAAATTTATGCAACTCCGAGTAGTCTTATTTAATCATGCCCGATATTTACTGATAACTGAAATCAGTCTCACAAGAAATTTTCTTGTCTTACGAGCCGCACGCGTACCGACACTAAATTAGTTATGGCTAAAGTCAAATAAATATTTCTACAAGTTAGAATTAATATTTTATTTTATTTTATTTATTACCTTTATAAAAACATGCCAAAAATTATATATTATACGTTAGTAAAAAACATCAAACCGGAACACCGTGACCCACATTTAAGCTCAAACGGGACACGATATACATAACGAAAATTTGAGGTCTTTTCTTTTCCTTCTTTTCTTGTAACCGAATGTACCCACAAGTACCCCCATCTCATCCAAAACCTTGTAAATACACTAACCTTGAAGCTTTGTTAGTGAAATAAACTTAAAATCCATCATGTATATAAATAAGTTGACTTTTGAGACAAAAGGAAACATGTTCCCCATGCATACAACTCATCTTCTTATCCTCCTTGTCCTTGTAGCAGCCGAATACCACTCAAAAAAAGCCAAACCCATTTGCTTGTTCTTAAAATACTTCCTAGGTTGTAGAAAAATCAAGATTTGCATGTATCCAAGTTCAACAAAGACTCTTGGTCTTTAACCAAAGGTCTCTCCTTTTTTCTTCTTAAAGACCCACGAGCCATAAGCTCATCACAAATTTCACTTACAAAAGTTTTCACAAGGTCAAGGTCTTCAAAGGGTTTGATATTCTAGTGGTTGTTGGGTTCTTGCTTTGATTCGATTGGATATAACTTGTATTCGAGTTTTCTTGAGTTTTGGCCTTTGCTTCACTCACTCTCACACAAGCGTTGTAAGTCACTTACTCACCTTCATTATTGTTTTTCTTGCGTTAAAACTCCACTCATTGCATACATCTATGTTTTGTTTAGCATACAATCTTTAAACATAAACAACGACATAAACTTTACGTAAACTCGATGTTTATGAACTTGACATCCTCATCATGTGTTATTAAGCTTATGTGGTACCTTTTTAAAGTAAAACATGCATGCTAAACTGTAAAAATAATCAATCTTGGTTTATTCGGATTTTAAAACAAGTTTAGTAACTTTGGAAGCTTTTGAATATCATTTCGAAAATGTATAATTGATGTGCAAACGGTTTCATGAAATTCAGTAACGTATGGCTCACTTTTGGAAACCTACTTACCTTGAATTATTGGCTCGACTCAGGTTTATTCCGGTTCTAACTTACTCATCGAACTCTTTTGTAACCATTATACACGACCTAGTGGCTAAAAACAAATCCAAGCTCGCGCCGGGCTTGGAAGCCCAACTCACAAACCGTGACCCATTATACCATACGAGAGCTTGTTAGTAACAAGCACTCGGTTCACTAGAAAATAAGCTAGATGAGAATCTCACTAGCTTGACTTGAACTTCTTTGGTTTAAAAACTCATATCGGGACTTGTCAATAAACATTGAAACGAAACAAGGCCTTTTGGTTCACTACGGCATCAAAGCGACTCGTCAAGTGCTTAACTATATTTATGTCTTACTTGAAAACTTTGGGTTATAAAACAATCTTGGAGAAGAAACACAAAAGTCATGCATATGCATGCAAAACCTTCGACACTTGCTACTGAGAAGAATTAAATAGCAAACATGAAACAGTCGACATAACCATTAAGTAGTATAACGCTGTAAATCCTAGCACAAAAGGTCCCTTGGCTCAGTTGGTGGGAGCGTTGTCTGTTGGCAGGAGAGGTTGTGGGTTCGAAACTGCCTCATGGCAGTTACCCATTCTTTTTTTTGTGTGTAATAATTGTAACTTTGGTATTTTAACAAAACTAGTCCCCAAACTTCGCACCTCTTATCATATTTCTCAAAATCTCTTATAAGCCTTGAAAACTAATATAGATATCTACGATTTCAACCCTCTACTTTGAACCACTTAACACATTTTCTTAAAATACTTATAAAATTTGAAACTTATATAAATCTTTACAACTTTGGTCCCTCCAAGATCTACACTTAACGCTTCCCATCCTAAAACTTCTAAAAGATAATAAATTTATATTTTCTACAAGTCTTCGTCACATAAATAAAATTGGTACATATTTCTATTTGACAACCACATTTACATAAACTAGAAAATATTATAATTTTCTAAATATAATATTTTCCCGCAACTTAGATAAAACGAGCGGGTGATCCCGCGCGTTGCTGCGGAAGTGTTGTGGTCCCGTTATATTTTTACGTAGCGGTCCTTTAAAGTTTAATTATGTTACATCGTTAGTCCTCAAAGGACCTAGTTTGCAAAGACGATTAAACCTTAGGGACTATTTTCGTTAAATGGCTATACATACTAATTAATGCTACCAAGGACTTAGTTTGCAAGGGACACTTAAACCTTAAGGACTATTTTTGTCAAATTGCTATAGATAGTAATTAATGCTAGAAACTTACAAAGGACTTAATTTGCAACGATAACTAAACCTCAGGGACTATTCTTGCCAATTGGAAATAGATAGCATTTAAACCTCAGGGACTATTCTTGCCATTTGGGAATAGATAGCATTTAATGCTATGTTTTGCAAAAATTTCCTCCTACCTTTTAGTATATATATAGAATATATATTGTACATATATACATATACTTTTTCAAAACTAAACAAAATAAAATAAATATAAGTTGATTTATAAATATTTCCACTTTAATAAATATACTCGAGCCAACTCTTATACGAATGCTTCGTAAACTGTCCCACTCACTCTTTCAAGAGCTAAAGACTTATAAGCATTTCGAAACTTATTTAAACTTACCCGTTGTCACACAAGCAACGATAAACTCAAACCCTTGAAAATACTTCAACCATTTTCAATACATTAAATCATGGATAAAAACAATAAACTAAGACTTGCGATGCTAATTATAGGTTGCGTGACGGTACTTCGTGCTCATACTACTTGACCTTACACTACTCGGATACCATTTGCAAAGGTGAGTTCATAGCCTCGCCTTTACTTATTTCTTTCAAACCCCGCGAGGGAGATGCATGCTATAAACTAGAACACAAGTCTTTTCTTAAACTGTATGCTTGCCTGATCATTATCATTATAGCCTAAGTTGCCTGCCATAAGTCCCTTACATCATGAACCATTAATCACTTGCTAGTGAACGCGAATATTGTGGATAGTACTATGGGAATTAACGACCCCGACTCGGTTATCGGAAATAACCGGGGCGCACTATATTTGGTTAACTATGGAATTGGCAATTCCATCTCTGAGGGCAATATTATTACTTACGCCAGTAATTAGGTGTATGCAGTTAGTTTGGTGTCATGAGCTTAGCGCATAATAATAATCTATGTTTTCCATGGTGATTGTATTCGAAGCAATTATCATCTCTTACTTATGTTCAACTTATTATTTAAACCTATGAATATCACTCAACTTTTGTTGACTTTTAAGCATGTTCATCTCAGGTACTAATTAGAATTTCATGAAGGCGTGGAGCGGATGTCGTGGGACACTTGAAGTGGTGTTGTTTTCAATTAAAGTTATCATTTCATAAATATTTAAACTATCTTTTGTGTAATTTCAAAACATGTGGTATTCCCTTTTGTGTTTCTAACACGCTGAGATTTATGAAATGGTAACTACTTTTTATTAAAACGTCTCTTTAGAGCCGTTTTCTATAACTTATGACTATGATCCTCTAAGTAGTACCCCAAAAAGTCTTCCGCTGTCACATTGTGATTTTGGGGGTGTTACAGATTGGCATCAGAGCCTAGGTTATAGAGAACCAACTTGTATTTTCAAAAACAAATTGGACTATAACCACGTTTTCAAATGGACCGTTTTACACCACCACTTCACGTCCTCCGCGCCTACTTCGTACCGATAACATGTAGGAGATTCACTTAGCAGATACTACATGACTAGTAAAACTTTGCATGATAAAAACTTATAATGCTAGCTTTCATTTGGTTAGGCATTTAGATTTGCGTGGCAGATTATGCGCGACTAACTAAATCTTATTTACTGCATGGCTTTATTTACTTATGAGTACATATTTTCTTTTGGGTTGTTACAGTACTATGTCGTCCGCTACTCACCCTATCGACCTGACATCCGACACCGAGATGGAGGATGCTATGTCTTCTGACTCTACTCCCACGGCACCGGCTCTCGTTGCACCTATGTCCTCTGAGACTGAGCCCTTCGAGGAGGGTGAAGTCGCTGTCACCCCACCTGCTTTGACCATACCTGAGCGTTTGCCTGTCTTTGGTCCCCCCACTTATGACAGATATTTGGAGTCACAACAGTGGCTATCACCCTCTGATGTTATGTCCCAGACACACTCATCCACTGATTCCGTATCTTCTATCTCTTGCCCATCACCATTGCCTATTCGCCGAAGGCGAAGGCGAGCTAGGGTTCTCAAACCCTACGAGCCCGCGCCGTTTGGCCAGCCATTCCGTTACCGAAAGAAGGGTGATACCTTCATACATACCGCTCGGAAACGAGTAAAGGCACCCATCACTTTTGTTCCACCATCTGACATACCATCATCCTCTGCTTTTCCACCATCAGCTGCACCTGCACCACCACTCGTACCTGTTTCACCACTACCACCACCTACCACATTCATTTACCAGAATACCACTGTACCAGTTTCATCCTCATCCCGTGCACCATCACCCTTGGTGACGCACACTGAGCCAGTGACATCTCTTGGGAAGAGAGCCCGTCTCTCACCCACACATTCTGACCCATATTACCAGGCTATGTTTGGTACCTCTGAGCCGAGAGCCCGTAGGAGGGTCGATGCTAGACGTTGGTCATACATGATGCCGCTCATTAGTCGATGGAGGTCGGAGGAGGGTGCACCTAGCGCTGTGGAGCTTGGGGAGCATCGGTTTGATGCTGCTGAGACTCTTCCGATTACGGGAGAACCCCTTCATCATACCATTCCATTGATAGCTGCCCGAGTTCTGCGATTTAAGGATCAGCTCGAGGATGTTGTGGCATTCGTTGATGAGGTTCCATTGGTACGTGTCGAGAACATTGAAGATGAGGTTGGAGAGCTCCTTAAAGGGAGGAGTACGATGGAGAGAGAGCTTGATAGGATTGGTGCCCAGAGTGGGAGAGCTAGTGGAGCAGTTACAGTGTTGGAGAGGAGGATGGAGTCAGATAGATTAGGACTGCTGGACAGAGCTGAGATGTTGGAGGGGGTTGTACGACGACAGTCGGAGAGGATGACTATCATGGAGACTCGTGCTACTGCTTTGGAGCAGAGATTGGAGGCACGAGATAGAGAGGTGGATGAGCTGGCAGAGCTAGTCCGTGACCTACAGCGCCGATTGAGGAGCACACCTGACAGCCTCTAGAGTGGTGATTCATCTATTTAGTTTTCTGGTACCTTAGCCTGCCGCATGTGGCACTAATAAAGGCCTTGTATTCGCATGTTTTGTAAACTATCGAACAAGCTACTTATGCGACATTGTATGGTTTTGTATCACTATGTATGGATGATAGACCTATGACATTATGGTTGTTATTTCTCGATATTCTTATGTATGATGATCTTTCTTATTTATCGGTTTGTGTGAATCGAAGTGATCATTTATATATATATATATATATATATATATATATATTCTCTTGTGTGGTTCTAACGTGTTATGATTCTTCTTATGATGATTATACTCTATTGATATAATGTGATGATCTTGACTATTATGAAATCATTTTTTTTTATAATAATTCACAATTATGTTGAATGATTCTGAAATCTGAGTGTATGTCTTTAGAAAAATGGCAAGAACAAGAACTACCCCTACCTCTACTGGAACTCCTGAGATGACCCCTGAAGCAATTCGGAGGCTGATTACTAATGAAATCGGTGCTGCTTTTGCTGCAAGACCTGCTGGGGCAGCTCGAGCAAATGAAGCTCCAAATCAAGCCAACCAGAATGAAGCTGTGGCAAATCGCAAATGTGGATACAAAGAGTTCATGAATTGCAAACCTACCTTCTTCAAAGGAACTGAAGGCGCAGTTGGCCTTATTCATTGGATCGAAAGATCTGAAACTGTATTTCTTTTAAGTGATTGCTCAGAAGATTGCAAGGTGAAATTTGCTACTGGTACTCTGCTGGAAGATGCATTGTCTTGGTGGAAGGCTCATGCCCAACCTATTGGCATGGAAGAAGCCTACAAAACCACTTGGACTGAACTAAAGCAATTGATGATGAAGCAATACTGTCCAAGGACCGAGATCAAGAAACTTGAAGATGAATTCTATCATCTGACTACTAAAGGCAACGATCTCAAAACCTACTTCAAGCGTTTCCAAGAATTGAAAGCTCTATGCCCTTCCATGATTTCTGATGAAGTTAAGTTGCTGGAAAATCTCATTGGGGGATTACCCCGAAGCATTGAGGGCAATGTTACTGCATCAAAACCCAAAACCGTGGAAGAAGTGATCACAATTTCCTACCAACTCATGGATCAAGTCTTGAAACATGGATCCGTGCAAGGCAATAACGACAACAAAAGGAAGTTTGATGACCGTCGAGGCAACACTTCAAACAACTACAACCACAACTCTTTCATTCACAACAATAACCGCAACAACAACAACCAAGGCCGCAACAATCACAATCAACACCGCAACAACAATCCCAACCCATACCACCAGAACCGAAACAACCACCACAATCAACAAAACCGTAGACAAGAAGTTGTGAGGGCTTATGCCGCTACACCCGCCACTGGAAGAGGCTACGCTGGACCACACCCTTTGTGCACTCGATGCAACCTGCATCATGTGAGACGTTGTACTATTAAGTGTGGGAAGTGTAACAAGGTGGGCCATACCCACAAGGATTGTCGAAGCCCTGCTACTGGAAGTAACCTTCAACCCATGGGGATAACTTGCTTTGGATGTGGAGAAGCTGGGCATGTCAAGAGTAGATGCCCAAAACTGTACGGGAACAACAACAACAACAATAACAACAATAACCCTGCTAGAGCAAGAGCTTATGTGCTAGGAGATGGAGATGCACAAGAAAACCCGGACGTCGTTACGGGTACGTTTTCACTCAATCATCATTTAGCTAAAGTGTTATTTGATTCTGGAGCCGACAAAAGCTTTGTGTCTTCTAAGTTTGCACCCTTACTAAAAGTCACCCCAACCGTCCTAGATACCACATATGAAGTAGAGCTAGCCGATGGAAAAATAGTAGGAACTAACACTATCCTTCGAGGTTGCAACCTATCTTTATCAAACCACCCGTTCGATATAGACCTTATGCCTATCCAACTTGGTAGCTTCGATGCTGTCATTGGCATGGATTGGCTATCCAAGAATCGTGCAAGAATCATCTGTGACGAGAAAGTCGTTCACCTTCCTCTCAATGGCAAAACTCTGATCATTCGGGGTGATCGTAGTAAAACCCGATTGAATATCATCTCGTGCGTCAAAACTGCAAAGTACATAGAGAAAGGATGCCACATTTTTCTAGCACAAGTAACGGAGAAGAAGAAAGCGGATGAGAAACAACTAAAAGACGTCCCCGTGGCTAGGGATTTTCCTGAAGTATTTCCTGAAGACTTGCCTGGTCTTCCTCCGATTCGGCAAGTAGAATTTCAAATCGAGCTAATGCCGGGAGCGGCACCCGTGGCACGAGCACCTTATAGATTGGCACCCTCTGAACTACAAGAATTGTCCGACCAACTTCAAGAATTGTCCGAAAAAGGATTCATTCGACCGAGTTCTTCGCCTTGGGGAGCTCCGGTCTTATTTGTCAAAAATAAGGACGGATCTTTCCGTATGTGTATCGATTACCGTGAGCTGAACAAGCTAACGGTGAAGAACCGATATCCTTTACCTAGAATTGATGATTTGTTTGACCAACTGCAAGGGTCAAGCGTCTACTCCAAGATTGATCTGAGATCTGGGTATCACCAACTGAGAGTTAGATAAGGAGATATTCCAAAAACTTCTTTCCGAACACGATATGGCCACTATGAGTTCCAAGTGATGCCATTTGGTTTGACAAATGCACCAGCGGTATTTATGGACCTAATGAACCGAGTGTGTAAACCTTACTTGGACAAATTTGTGATTGTGTTCATCGATGACATTCTCATTTACTCCCGCAACAAGGAAGAGCATGCGGAACACTTGAAAGCCATCTTAGAGCTACTCAAGAAAGAAGAACTGTATGCTAAATTTTCAAAGTGCGACTTCTGGATTCAAAAAGTTCAATTCCTTGGTCACGTGATAGATAGTAATGGTCTTCATGTTGATCCTTCAAAAATCAAAGCTGTCAAAGATTGGTCATCCCCTACTACTCCTACCGAAATACGCCAATTTTTAGGTCTTGCGGGTTACTACCGAAGATTTATCGAAGGATTCTCGAAAATCGCTAAACCTCTAACGGAGTTAACCCAGAAAAAGAAGAATTTTGACTGGGGTGAGGAACAAGAATTAGCTTTTCAACTCTTGAAACAAAAGCTTTGCGAAGCCCCTATCTTAGCCTTACCCGATGGAGTGGAAGATTTTGTGGTCTACTGTGATGCATCACACCTAGGGTTAGGTGCGGTATTAATGCAAAGGAACAAGGTGATCGCTTATGCTTCGCGACAGCTCAAAACTCACGAAAAGAACTACACTACCCATGACTTGGAATTAGGAGCCGTGGTTTTCGCTCTCAAAATATGGAGACATTACCTATATGGAACCAAGTGTACAGTGTTTACCGACCATAAAAGTCTCCAACACATTCTCGATCAAAAGGAGTTGAACATGCGACAACGCCGATGGCTAGAATTACTTAGTGATTACGACTGTGAAATCCGTTATCACCCTGGAAAAGCAAATGTCGTGGCTGATGCTCTTAGTCGAAAGGATCGACCTAAACCTCTTCGAGTAAGATCTTTGGGAATGACAATTAAGTCACCCCTTCCATCAAAAATCCTTGAAGCTCAAGCTGAAGCTCTCAAACCTGAAAACCGTCCCAACGAAAGAATCTTTGGAATGCCGGAAAACGAGAACGGTTTTGCGCAAAGATCGGATGGAACTTTATGTTTTGGCGATAGAAGTTGGATACCACTTTATGGAAGAATACGGGAACTCATCATGCATGAGTCTCACAAGTCTAAATATTCCATTCACCCGGGATCCGACAAAATGTACCAAGATCTCAAGAAGCTTTATTGGTGGCCAAACATGAAAGCTGAAATTGCAACGTACGTTGGGAAATGTCTCACCTGTTCTCGAGTCAAAGCCGAATGTCAAAAACCTTCCGGATTGTTAACTCAACCTGAACTTCCAGTTTGGAAATGGGAAAGAATTACTATGGATTTCATAACCAAACTACCAAAGACTGCTAGAGGTTACGACACCATTTGGGTCATCATTGATCGCCTTACCAAATCCGCTCATTTCCTACCCATCAAGGAAAAGGATGAAATGGAAACCCTTGCTCAACTATACCTGAAGGAAATTGTATCCCGTCATGGAGTACCAATTTCCATCATTTCTGATCGTGACAGTCGTTTTACTTCACACTTCTAGAAATCTCTTCAAAAGGCCTTAGGTACTCGTTTGGATATGAGTACCGCATATCACCCTCAAACCGATGGCCAAAGCGAAAGGACTATCCAAACCTTGGAAGACATGCTTCGAGCTTGCGTGATCGACTTTGGAAAAGGTTGGGATAAACACTTACCGTTGGCAGAATTCTCCTACAACAATAGTTACCACGCTAGCATCAAGGCAGCCCCATTCGAGGCACTTTATGGTCGAAAGTGTCGATCACCTGTTTGCTGGGCCGAGGTTGGAGATGCCCAACTCACTGGACCTGAGCTTGTACAAGAAACAACCGAAAAGATTGTACAAATTCGTCAACGACTTCAAGCTGCTAGAGATCGACAAAAGAGTTATGCTGATGTTAGAAGGAAACCCGTGGAATTTCAAGTTGGTGATCGAGTCATGTTGAAAGTATCACCTTGGAAAGGAAAAGTTCGATTCGAAAAACGAGGAAAGTTACACCCTCGATACATTGGCCCTTTTAAGATTCTCGAAAGAATCGGCCCGGTTGCTTACAAACTTGATCTCCCGGAAGAACTTAGTAGAGTTCATCCTACCTTTCACGTCTCAAATATGAAGAAATGCTTGTCGGATGAATCTCTTGTCGTTTCACTGAAGGAGATTAAACTCGATGACAAGCTCAACTTTGTCGAAGAACCAATTGAAATCATGGATAGGGAAGTCAAGCGACTTAAGCAAAGTCGCATCCCTATCGTCAAAGTTAGATGGAACTCCAAGAGAGGACCAGAGTACACGTGGGAGCGCGAAGACACCATGCGTGTTAAGTACCCACATCTCTTTGCAAATTCAACTCCGACAACCACTGTAAACTAAAATTCCGCGGACGGAATTCTCTTAAGGGGTTGGTACTGTAGCCACCTGTAAAATTTCACTATCATCAACCTTCGTATTAATAAACTAGATTGTTTATCAAAACTTAATTTAGCATTTTAGCATGTACGTTTCATTTTATTGCATAAAAATTTATGCAACTCCGAGTAGTCTTATTTAATCATGCCCGATATTTACTGATAACTGAAATCAGTCTCACAAGAAATTTTCTTGTCTTACGAGCCGCACGCGTACCGACACTAAATTAGTTATGGCTAAAGTCAAATAAATATTTCTACGAGTTAGAATTAATATTTTATTTTATTTTATTTATTACCTTTATAAAAACATGCCAAAAATTATATATTATACGTTAGTAAAAAAACATCAAACCGGAACACCGTGACCCACATTTAAGCTCAAACGGGACACGATATACATAACGAAAATTTGAGGTCTTTTCTTTTCCTTCTTTTCTTGTAACCGAATGTACCCACAAGTACCCCCATCTCATCCAAAACCTTGTAAATACACTAACCTTGAAGCTTTGTTAGTGAAATAAACTTAAAATCCATCATGTATATAAATAAGTTGACTTTTGAGACAAAAGGAAACATGTTCCCCATGCATACAACTCATCTTCTTATCCTCCTTGTCCTTGTAGCAGCCGAATACCACTCAAAAAAAGCCAAACCCATTTGCTTGTTCTTAAAATACTTCCTAGGTTGTAGAAAAATCAAGATTTGCATGTATCCAAGTTCAACAAAGACTCTTGGTCTTTAACCAAAGGTCTCTCCTTTTTTCTTCTTAAAGACCCACGAGCCATAAGCTCATCACAAATTTCACTTACAAAAGTTTTCACAAGGTCAAGGTCTTCAAAGGGTTTGATATTCTAGTGGTTGTTGGGTTCTTGCTTTGATTCGATTGGATATAACTTGTATTCGAGTTTTCTTGAGTCTTGGCCTTTGCTTCACTCACTCTCACACAAGCGTTGTAAGTCACTTACTCACCTTCATTATTGTTTTTCTTGCGTTAAAACTCCACTCATTGCATACATCTATGTTTTGTTTAGCATACAATCTTTAAACATAAACAACGACATAAACTTTACGTAAACTCGATGTTTATGAACTTGACATCCTCATCATGTGTTATTAAGCTTATGTGGTACCTTTTTAAAGTAAAACATGCATGCTAAACTGTAAAAATAATCATCTTGGTTTATTCGGATTTTAAAACAAGTTTAGTAACTTTGGAAGCTTTTGAAAATCATTTCGAAAATGTATAAATGATGTGCAAACGGTTTCATGAAATTCAGTAACGTATGGCTCACTTTTGGAAACCTACTTACCTTGAATTATTGGCTCGACTCAGGTTTATTCCGGTTCTAACTTACTCATCGAACTCTTTTGTAACCATTATACACGACCTAGTAGCTAAAAACAAATCCAAGCTCGCGCCGGGCTTGGAAGCCCAACTCACAAACCGTGACCCATTATACCATACGAGAGCTTGTTAGTAACAAGCACTCGGTTCACTAGAAAATAAGCTAGATGAGAATCTCACTAGCTTGACTTGAACTTCTTTGGTTTAAAAACTCATATCGGGACTTGTCAATAAACATCGAAACGAAACAAGGCCTTTTGGTTCACTACGGCATCAAAGCGACTCGTCAAGTGCTTAACTATATTTATGTCTTACTTGAAAACTTTGGGTTATAAAACAATCTTGGAGAAGAAACACAAAAGTCATGCATATGCATGCAAAACCTTCGACACTTGCAACTGAGAAGAATTAAATAGCAAACATGAAGCAGTCGACATAACCATTAAGTAGTATAACGCTGTAAATCCTAGCACAAAAGGTCCCTTGGCTCAGTTGGTGGGAGCGTTGTCTGTTGGCAGGAGAGGTTGTGGGTTCGAAACTGCCTCATGGCAGTTACCCATTCTTTTTTTTTGTGTAATAATTGTAACTTTGGTATTTCAACAAAACTAGTCCCCAAACTTCGCACCTCTTATCATATTTCTCAAAATCTCTTATAAGCCTTGAAAACTAATATAGATATCTACGATTTCAACCCTCTACTTTGAACCACTTAACACATTTTCTTAAAATACTTATAAAATTTGAAACTTATATAAATCTTTACAACTTTGGTCCCTCCAAGATCTACACTTAACGCTTCCCATCCTAAAACTTCTAAAAGATAATAAATTTATATTTTCTACAAGTCTTCGTCACATAAATAAAATTGGTACATATTTCTATTTGACAACCACATTTACATAAACTAGAAAATATTATACTTTTCTAAATATAATATTTTCCCGCAACTTAGATAAAATATATATTGTACATATATACATATACTTTTTCAAAACTAAACAAAATCAAATAAATATAAGTTGATTTATAAATATTTCCACTTTAATAAATATACTCGAGCCAACTCTTATACGAATGCTTCGTAAACTGTCCCACTCACTCTTTCAAGAGCTAAAGACTTATAAGCATTTCGAAACTTATTTAAACTTACCCGTTGTCACACAAGCAACGATAAACTCAAACCCTTGAAAATACTTCAACCATTTTCAATACATTAAATCATGGATAAAAACAATAAACTAAGACTTGCCATGCTAATTATAGGTTGCGTGACGGTACTTCGTGCTCATACTACTTGACCTTACACTACTCGGATACCATTTGCAAAGGTGAGTTCATAGCCTCGCCTTTACTTATTTCTTTCAAACCCCGCAAGGGAGATGCATGCTATAAACTAGAACACAAGTCTTTTCTTAAACTGTATGCTTGCCTGATCATTATTATTATAGCCTAAGTTGCCTGCCATAAGTCCCTTACATCATGAACCATTAATCACTTGCTAGTGAACGCGAATATTGTGGATAGTACTATGGGAATTAACGACCCCGACTCGGTTATCGGAAATAACCGGGGCGCACTATATTTGGTTAACTATGGAATTGGCAATTCCATCTCTGAGGGCAATATTATTACTTACGCCAGTAATTAGGTGTATGCAGTTAGTTTGGTGTCATGAGCTTAGCGCATAATAATAATCTATATTTTCCATGGTGATTGTATTCGAAGCAATTATCATCTCTTACTTGTGTTCAACTTATTATTTAAACCTATGAATATCACTCAACTTTTGTTGACTTTTAAGCATGTTCATCTCAGGTACTAATTAGAATTTCATGAAGGCGTGGAGCGGATGTCGTGGGACACTTGAAGTGGTGTTGTTTTCAATTAAAGTTATCATTTCATAAATATCTAAACTATCTTTTGTGTAATTTCAAAACATGTGGTATTCCCTTTTGTGTTTCTAACACGCTGAGATTTATGAAATGGTAACTACTTTTTATTAAAACGTCTCTTTAGAGCCGTTTTCTATAACTTATGACTATGATCCTCTAAGTAGTACCCCAAAAAGTCTTCCGCTGTCACATTGTGATTTTGGGGGTGTTACAGTGGTCAAGAATTTAATTCCCTAATTCAAAATTATCCTTTATAAACCAAACACTCTTAAGGTTAAGTCATCACTCTCACCTAGCACTCAAAAATCAGTAGTTAGAAGCTTATATTACATCCTTACCATCATCATGACCAAAGCACTTAGCAACAACTCTTCAACCAAAGGCTCATCCAAAGGAAAGGGTCATATGATTCATGAGATTTCATCCACCAAATCATCTCCCGTAAGGGATAACAATGCTAGAATCCCACCTCAACAAACCCAATCAACAATTGCTAAGAGAACCGCAAGAATTAGCATTAGACCTTTTAGGGGGTCATCAAGCTCTAAACCAAACGTACCTAGCTCTAGCAAACCATCTAAACCCTCATTCTTAGAGCCTAGACTACACCCTTTCAATGAGCCTATCTCTCACCCAAATCTCTATTCATTAGAGCATTCACCACCGATAACCTCCCACTCACCAACTTTCTCGTTAAATAGGGAACCACCCACAACACCAACTAGTCTATCATGGGAAACAAGGAACAACCATGGACTTGATCATATGGAGTAATTTCCATTACCACCACCCTCATCTTTAGTAGAACCTCATCCCACATCTCAAAATGAAACCCCACAATCATTCGTAGAGCCTCCTAAAACCATTAATTTTCCTCCGGTTCCTAATCAAGACATTAATTGCTCAAATTGTCTAAAAACCCAAGGACTTGTTCAAGAAGTACGAAATGAGTTGCATTTCATGTTCAATCATCTTCTTGAAAGATTGGACCAAATCAACAAGTATAATCATCCTTAGACTCAAGCACATTGTTGCATTTTAAGTTTTAATGACTAATTAGTATTAGTAAAATATGTATGGCTAGATCATTCTCTTAGTTTTAGAGATTTGTTGATTATCTCGTTGTTTTATTGAATGATAACTTATTTGCCATATTTCTCTGAGCATATGTTTGTGTTTGTATACATATCTCACTTTCATATCTAGCTTTGTTTGGTATATCATCTTTGCTAAATAATCTGTCACCAGACAGACGGATCCCTGGAAATTACCTAGACGGATCTCACAAAGGAGGGAACCGTGGGATCCGTGGTACAGAAGAACAATTTTCTACTAACTTGAGTCTTGTTTGCAGGAAATTATGCACTATACTCTTGTTTTCTAACCTTTGGTTTGTAGATTTTCAAAATACACATGAAGACCTTGACACCCTAAAGCTAGGGGAGCTTTGTGTCAAACCATACATTGCAAAACAATTTGCAACTTAATCCTTATTTGGATTACACTTTATGACACCCCATTGCAATGTTGCAATCATCAAGGGGGAGCATTTTCGTCACAAGGACAAAATCATTTGCAAACTAAGTTGCAATAAATTAGCTTACTAGTCTTTATTTACTTGAAGCCCTCACAAAGGGATGGACTCGTCAAGGGGGAGTTAAGACGAGATCCTTTCCCGTTACTTGCTCTATATTTTTATTTCTTTTCTAATTTTCACATGTTTTTCATAAAACAATGTGTTAAGTTTCTTTTCGAAGCTCTTTTTGTTTCGACAAAAAGGGGGAGAAGAAAGTAAAAACTACATATTCAAACTTTTACGAATTTCAGTTTTTCCTTAAAATAATTTTATGTTTTGTCATCAACAAAAAGGGGGAGATTGTTAATACAAATAAGCCGTAAAAACGTTTATTTATATTTTACGATCTTCTAATGTTTTGTCAACAACAAACGTAAAATCATTTTAACGAAACAAATAAAATACGTAAATAGTTTGAGTCAATAGTTTTCTAACACACTTACGTTTTCACATAAAACACTAAAACAAGTATAAGTGATTTTATGATTTAGCAATACATATGTACAACAACTAGTGTTGACATATTGGGCAAAATATATACATAACTAGTATGTATTATAAAAGGGTAAAAACTACAACCCATGGAATATATTCATAACCCATGGTTTTGACCCATACCCATTTGACTAGGTGCATTGCACTCATTAGATACATTGTATCTAATAAAAGACCCACGGATCAACCCATAACCCATGACCCATAACCAAAATACCCATGGGCAAAGAGGAGCGTCCCACTGATCCCTAGCTTTATGCTAGAAGGATCTCTTGTGGGAGGGATCCGTTGGATCCGGGGAACAATAAGCTTTTATCCTCTATAAATAATGAGCCATTTCTTCCTTTTAGCTTGCCACTCTCACACATACTTTCTTGAAGTATTGTAACTCTCTAACCACTGATCCTAAGGGATCTTTCTATAAAGTTTGTCTTTTGTTTTTGTGTGATTCCCTAGGTTCCTCTTAAAGGCAAGATCACCACCTCTTGAAGTCGAGCAAGCTCAAGTCCATGAGTTGCCATGCTTCGTCATCATCAAGACTACTGAGGTTCTCTTGTTGATACTTATTTCTTCCTCCATATAAGTGTTGTGTTGAAGGAATTAGTGAAGGATTCCGAAAGAGTCAAGATGAAAGCATTAGTGAAAGGTTCTTAACGTCCGTGTCGAAAGCAGTAGTGAAGAATGCTAAAAGAGTCAAGTATCAAGGCATTAGTGAAGGATGCCTAGTAGTCAAGCCAAGGATATTACTGAAAGGTGCCTAAGGTGTACATTCGATATGATGTGTTTCGATGTACAAGATAGATTAGTATTAGATCCAAGGATATTGATATCCTTGATGATGTTGTAATAAGGAGCTGGTCTCCTTTGGGATTAGGTGTCTTGTAGTGTTGGGTAGTAGTTCCTCCATTGTAATGGAACTCGGTACTTAACCTAGTACCGAATAAAGGGTAGGCGACGTTGTGTTAGGTGTGGTTCACCTTGGTGTGAAAGAACTCGGTGGTTAGCCTGGCACCGGATAAAGGGTAGGCGACGTTGTGATAGGTGTGGTTCACCTTGGTGTGAAAGAACCCGGTGGTTAGCCTAGTACCGAAAAAAGAGTAGGCGACGTTGTGAAGGCTTCTCCGCCATAAGGAGTTGGTGTTGTGTAGTGATTACGAACTCTCGAGTAGGTGACTCGGAGAGTGGAGTAGGGCAAGGAAGGTGTCCTTGTAGCCGAACCACTATAAATACTTGTGTCGTGGTTATGTGCTTTTTACTCTTTATCTTTCATTACACTTTTATATATCTATCTATCAACGTCCAACATACACATCTAAATAGATTGACGTAAGTTGATCTAAATGTTTTAAAACGAAGTTTTAATTGATAAAACTATTCAACCCCCCCTTCTAGTTTTCCACAAGTTCCTTCCACTCTCTCTCTCTAAACTCTTTCTCTCTCTAGAAAATAACACATGATTCATGTAGTAATGATAGAGCCGTGACCTACAAGTGTGTTATCTTCTATCAAAGAAAGATCATCATTATAATAAGAAGAGTCATAATGTACCTCACTTGACGCATGAGCCATAAGACATGTTTCGTCATTAGGTTTTTCCTCATCTTTCTCACCGCTATCACTATAAGAACCATCAACAAACTCCTTTTGGTTCTTGGTGGCTTCGGGCATTCTCCGATGAGATGATTTGGATCTCCGCATCTAAAGCACTTCCTCTCGCTTTTACCTTTCTTGTCAACCCATTTCTTTTGTAATGACTTCCTTTCATTCCGTGGTTGTCTCAAGTATCTACCTCTTCTTTTAAAGAGCTTTTTAAAGTCCCTTACCCCTAATGCATATTCCTCATCTTCACTTCAGATGTCGAACTTTCGACATCACTAGACTCATTTTTAGCTTTTAAGGCAATAGATCTACTTTCTCTCATTTACCTTTAACTATATCAGAGTCTTTCTTAATTATCATTTCTTAAACTTTTGTATTACCAATAAGTTCATTAAGTGATAGTGATGCCAGGTTTTTCAACTCTTCAATTGCAGTAACCTTTGCTCTCCATTTAGGATGTAGAGCCATAAGAAACTTCTTAACATAATTCTTTCTAGAATAACCTTTATCAAGAGCTTTAAGACTAGTTATAATAGTATTAAATATAGCAAAAGTACAATCTATAGATTCATCTTCGGGAATAATAAATTGTTCATATTGTTGTACAAGAAGATTAATCTTGTTTTCTTTCACTTGGATATTACCTTCATCAGTGACTAATAAGGTTTTTCAAATTTATTTTGTCGTGTTACACATAGAAGTTCTTTCAAATTCCTTTTTTGACAAAGCACTATAAATCACCATTTTAGCCTCATTATTTTTAGCGAGTTTCTTCTTAAATTCAACATTTTGTTTTTATAAGGAACTATTTCATCCTTTTTAGTTTTCGGATTCTTTTGAAAAGGTTTAAAATCACCATCGGTAATAATATGCCAAAGATGTAGATCTTTTGATTTCACATACATTTCAAATCTTGTTTTCCAATAGATAAAATAATCGGTTTCAAAAATTTGAAGTCTTTGCATAGATTTCTCTTCTTAATGTTTGTCTAAATCCATATATCGATTCAAGTTTTGCAATACAGTTTATTTTAAAAATCTTGGTTAACGAAGCTCTGATACCAACTATGAAAAACAAGAATGGGAGTTGAATAGTTTTACCGTTTTAATTTCGTATATAAAATTACTTTTGAAAAACTCTGATTCGAGTTTTAGTGAAATCAATCAATCACAATATGAACACGATATGACTATATTAGAGACAACAAACAATATTAACTAAGGAATATAAATTGCTAGATCAAAGTGAAGAGTTGGAAAGATCAAACCAAGACACCGAGATTTATAGTGGTTCAGTAACGAAGCTCCTCTTCGCCCTACTTCACTCCACAAGTACCGAACTCAAGAGTTTACTACACTATGTCAATAAGCTCCCTTAAGGAGGAAAAACCATACAATGTCGCTTATCACAATTTCTGACACTAAGCTAAATCTCAAGTTCTAATCTGGCTAGAACCAATCTCACACACAATCTACCCGATCCTCACACAAACTACACAAGCTATAAGATCTACCCGATCTTCACACGATCTACCCAATCCACACAAGATTTACCCGTTCTACACACTATCAACACAAATCTACACAAGATCTACACAAGATCTTCCCGATCTCTGCACGATCAACCCGATCTACACAATCTTAGTAAGTATGATGGAAAACAATTTCATGTACAACAATATACAACAAGTGAGTAACAAATGTTACGAGTGAACTAAACTAATACTACAACACTTTGCATCTTCTAGATACAATGTGTTCTTCTATTGCACTAGTAGAAGAATGAAGGTGATCACTTGAATAGATGATAGGATCATTGTTAAACAAAATAAAACTAACTAAATGATCAAAGAAAGGAGAATGTATAAGGACGAATTTAATCAGAAAAGACTGTGAGAAAAATTGTGTTTTGGAGTGTAAAATAGTCCACTATTATAGAGACAGAAAATTTCGACCGTTAAAGGTGCACGACACCGTTAAATTTAATGGTACCGTCCACTTTAACGGTACCGTGCTAGACATATGCTCCCAATTCCGCCTTTTTGTGGTAAAGATTTATTTGGGGATATTTGGACCTACTTTTTTTTGGGGGGGGGGGGGGGGGGATAGCTGTTACAAATTAAATAACATACCTCATTAAAACATTTCTTAATAATTTAAAAAATAATTTGTAAAAACAATTTTTAAAAAGTGTTTTGTCACATTTATAAAAATGTGAAGTTTAGAACAAAAATATAATTTCTTTGATCATTTGTCAAGTTTAAAATTTGTTTGTTCATACCTTTAGTGATTTACGTCGAAATGGTATTTTACACCTAATAACTTGTTTACGTTAAGTTTGACATAAAATGTTTTTACATTTTGTTATTATCAAAATGTAGAGATGTCAAAAAATGTAAATAAGGTTTTAAGACATTATTTGTATAAAATCCTGCTTTTCGGTGATGGTAGGTGTTTCCTTTACGGCAGGATTTTGCCATTATCCGAGCTGGGTGTCCACTTGCTTTAACATGCCTTTCCCTTTTTTTTATTCCTTTTATGAGATGTGCCAATTTTCCAGACTTTACAGCCTCTTGTACTTGATTTTTTAGCTTTATATATGCATTTGTGTTTTGACCGTAGTCTTCATGGAACTCGCAATATTTGGAAGTATCCCTGGCCTTCGATATCAATTTCAGAGGCTTATTGAACCCTTTGTTAACTTTTTGGGTATTGAGGATATCCTTGGGACACTTGGTAAGGCTCTGCAAGATCCCATGACTAGGTTCCTTCTAGGGACTATATCTATCACGTTTGTCTCTGCTTTTTTATCGGAGCCCTCCTATAGCCTTCCCTTTTGGCTCTTATCATTGTTACTGTCTCTGAAAACTATTGGCCTACCCTATGCGGTTATTTCTTCTGCTTGTAGCCAGGCGTAAGTCTTCTCCATTTAGGTCATCGTAGGTATCCGGAAGCTCAATAGATATGACTTTTACTAGTAGTTTGACCTTAAACTAATGGACGAAGCCTATAATTAATCCTTTGGTCTTCATTTAGTCTTTTGATCTGAGCGGTTTCATCGGTATACCTTGTTATGAAAGCTCGCGCACTCTCTCCCTCCTTCCTTTTTATGTTGTTTACTACCAGATGCGTCTTGTTCTGCCGTTTCTACTGGTTAAAATGTGTGCAGAACCTCCTTTTTAAATCTTCAAAATTGGTTACAACCCCTTTTTGTAAATTATCACCAAACCTTCGTTGCATCTTTAAGAACATAAATAAACATGTGACAAGCTACGGGCATTGTCAATTTCTCCATTCTTATCGCCCCTTGGAAAACATACAAGAAGTTATCCGGTTCCCCCTTTTCATCACAGTGACCAATGTGAGTCGAAACCTTTTGACCATCCGAAAACTGGAATTCTTCAATATATTTAACCAACGGAAATTGGATGAATTTATCGTTCCAATAATCTTTGTTTTGACTGTTCTGCCATGATATTCCTTGATCGACTATGCCCATCGGGGGATACAAGCCCTGCTGGAGATATGCTACCGTCTGAGGATAACTTGGATTTGGTGGATATGAATTATGTAGGGGGTAGGTATTTTCTTGCTGATGCCCTCCTCCTCGAATGTGCGAGTTACTTGGAGGATACGCTTTGTTAGGAGGGTACACATTTGTCGGAGGGTATACACTTGTTGGAGGGTGTACGCTTGTTGAAGGGTACACGAGTGTCAGAGGGTATGCATTAGTCGGAGGGTATGTGTTTATCGAAGGATAAATATTGCCTGAATAGGGGTTTCTAGGATGGTAGGCTCCGCTCATAAGATTCACCTTATTTTGTGAATACACTACATTTGGAGGCTTTTGTCTACCAGAGGGTATGAGGCTCTATGGGGGATGTTCAACACATTCCAATTTGGAAGATGCTCCTAGTGATTCTCCGATACTTGATGTGAACGTGTGCTCGCTTGCGGTCCTAGATCTACGCTTGTACACCACTAGCCCACGGCGAGCGAGATCTCCGTCTCCATTCTGTTTCCCTGAAGTTAGCCGCCAACAAGGGTGGTATATTCGCCACACTCAAATTCTTCGCGTTTGGTTAAGGCTGCGACTGGAATCCTGGCGGAGCGTTTGCTAGAATCTCCTCATCCACATATTCACTCGAATAATCCAACCTTGTAGTTACACCTATCAACCTCAACTGTCTAATGCGCTTTCTCATAAGAGGCTCTAACCTGGAATAGTTCGTCACAACGAAAGCTTCATCAACCTCGTGTATATCCAGATGCGGTGGTGTGATAGGATGGGTTTGTTAGGTAGAGGCCATATTCAACATTGGGTTTATGGGTGTGTATTTAGTAGCTGGTTGGTTCCCTTCCCCCACCTTGATTCTCCGGAAGCACAACGGATGATGTCATCAGTGTTGGTGAGGAAGATCTAACATTGAATTCCCTCGTCATGCTTACAATAGAAGTATCAAAAGTAGGATAAGAAATGACCCTATGAAGCTATCGGTATTTCGCAGGTTCCAATGGGTGTGCCGTTGATCGTACAATAAAATGCAACTTCTTGATTAGAGCTTGCGGAGACACAAGCTGGATACTTCAAAGGACCTCTGAGTGGCCTGAATTGTGACAAACAACATGCTTGGGTTAGTCGGAGCATAGGGTAGGACCCTGCGAATTGACTCTTACGTGAGAATAAGTCATCCGTGTATTTAGGAGTAATATCTAGTGAGAGAAAGTAGAAAATGAATAACATACCTCAAATGAATGAAATGAGTCAGCTATTTATAAAATAACCCTAGCAAGCACCTAGATTTGCCACATGTCTCAGCTGGATTGGCTTAGAGGGAGCATATTCTCTTTAGCCAATGGGAAGGCTACGAGAACAGGCTTCAAGATACTGCCCACGTGTGATTGTCTGCACGATCGAGGATAAAGGACGGCCGTTATCTGTGTAGGGTCCACAAAATATTCTATTTGTCATTTAGTGTCATCGGAGCCTCAATCTCGTTGGAGGCTAGGCTCTTCGGAGCATTAGGCTCCGTGGATTGTACTCTTGTGTATTGACGGGTTCCCTTACGATAGCTCATTGGGCTTTACACTAATGAAAACATTTGAGTGCCACGTGTGTGGTATCGGAGGCTAGGCATCGAGCTGTGAGATGGGGTACACCATCTACATGTATCCAAGGGTTAACAAATATTACTCAAAACTTTTGAAGGGTATAATACCACTTTTTAGAGATGCAAGGAAATCCATCGAATAGCTTAAACTAGAATGGTTTATAATTAAGACTATTCCACAGAAGACTAGAAACAGCAAGTCTTTCAAATTGTCGAGAGAAAACAAAAATCAAGTCTTCCTCAATAATTTGTTCAAAAAAAAGTCTTCCTCAATAATTCATGGCTGAACAAGTGTCCGATATATCTTTGACAACAAATTGTTTGAGGATGTATTAGGTTAGTTGTAGATAGTCAATTAATTAAAGTGAGTCCTCATTGAATTTTCATTATTCGAAGCAAATATGCAAAGTATACTAGTACTTTCTTTCACAACCGTGAAAAATGTACATATTTATGTTACGTACTTTCATAACTTTGAGCTTGTTAAATGTAGAGAAAGACCACATAATATTACTCATGCAGTCACGCTTGCAATTGCAAACATTTAAAACTGACAGCTCAAAGATTTAAACTTCTTACATTCTATACAAATATGATTTTTTTTTTACAATTTTACAAGTGTGAATAGCTAGGGGTGTTATCGAGTTAGGTTATCGGGTCCGTTGAATCGAATGTCGAATTTATTAAAAGTGGCCCGTAACCTGACCCGATTAAGAATCGGGTTATCAGGTTCGGGTAGAATGCATGTTGAGTTATGTTAGGTAGGGGGTCACTTTTTACTACGGTACTTATTTGACTATTTTAAGTAATTCATAATGATGAATTAAACATTATAATTCCACATTTGACTAGTGGTAGTACCATATTCTACATTATAATTTCATATTTGACTTTATATATATATGAATTACACATTATAATTACACTGCACGTTACTAATGGTCGAGGGTTTGGTACTGAGTTAGGCACTATTACTCTTTTTATATATGAAACACATTAGAATTTCATATTTGACTACTATTAGTGATTTTATATATGAATTACACGTCATAATTCATATTTGACTACCGGTTTTATCAGTCCTTTTATATAAACATTAACACTTGAACAAAACGCACTAAAGATGATTTTCGAATTTTATCAGGCTGACCTGATCAAATGTAATCGGGCCTAATATGACATCAAATAATCCTGATAACAGTAAAATATATAAGCCTAACCCAACCCGGTAACACTATCAGGTTATTGGGTCCGGGTCAAAACAACCCGGCAAGAATTTTTTAACCCGATTTAACCTGACTCAATAAGCCTTATCGGATTCAGTTTCGAGTCGGGTTAACAGCTTGAGAAAAGAACTTACATGCTTCAACTTAAATGAATAATTTGCATGTTTTGTGCAATTGCGAGTTTGCGACTTGGAATGGCAATTGCACCTGAGGCTGTGGAACTCCTCAACAGAGTCCAACGAGTTATGAATAGCAATGTTATGACACCTAGATCTACAAACGTAGTTTTTAAAAGAGTTGGCTTTGCAATTCAAAAAATCCTAGCGGCGCAACTTATTATTTGTTTGTCTTACACTTTTATATAAATCGAAAAAATATATATTAAAATAAATAAATAAATAAAATCTTCTTTATAAAAAAAAAATGGCAATAAAACTCGAACTTAAAGTACCATAACCCAATTTGATTGAAGAATATTTGAATTGACTGGGGATGAGGGGACTGGAAATATCCGAATTATGAAACTAATGACGAGCGCGGGGAATCAACGCATATTAAATTTCCATGCATATTTTATGACTTTATGACACAACACACACATGAATATGTGTATGTGTCTGTTGAAGCAAATTCCCGCTATCCGGTTAGGCTGGAGGGCCCTACTTTAATCGACGATGCCGGAGGGAATAAGTCTTCCTTCCTGCACAATAAGCAACACGCGTTAGCCTCACCCTGGACGATGTCCAGGACCAAGCTCCGGCGTGAAAGTAAGCTGGAGGGTAAAGATGGTAATAAATGCAGTGGTTAATGTAAGTGTGTGTATTTATGTCTATGGAATCATTAAATGTGTTGGGGTATTTATACTACCCCAACTATGTACCTTCGTTACTGTAGATATATTGTTCGTGCAGACCTATATTACCTGTTTGCAAGCCTATAGCCAGCCTAGTTGATAGGCCACGTGGTGAGAATCCCTTAAAAACTGGATACTGTCATTTGTCGTCCGGACGGTTTAGACAATGTCGTCCGGCCAGCGATGTTGCCGGACTGCATGTCTTCCGGACATATACGCCAACATGTCCCCCCCAGTATTGGATTACCGGGTGAAAACCGGTGGTGCAATACTTGAGAGTATGTAATGTTCCTAAATATGCTTTTTGAAATGCCTCGCGGTGGGCTTTAATAACATTTGTGGTTTTTTTTTGGGCTTTTCTGATGGGCCTGCCAGTCTAATGGGCTTTCATCCGTGTATTCTCGTCTTCCGAGATTGACGTGGACGGGCAAGATTGAGCCACGTCACCTTTTACTGACTGATGGGACGCTTGACAGCCTGCTAGGGTTTCTTCCCTTGCCTATATAAATGCTTTTTACCACAGTTATTTTCTCACATATCTCTCTGACTTTTTACATTGCTCTCACTCTCCGTAATATCTTCTTCTTCTTCGAATTTATAAGGTTCGTCTCGTTCTTCCCTGTAATTATTTGTATATCCCTTTCGGCATCCTTTTAGTAATGGCCGAACAAGTGACCGAAGAACAGAGTAACCCTATCTCGACCGAGGCTATCCAACCTTCGGTAGTTCCGAAGTTCGATATGCATATCTATACATCTAAGCTGACACAATCCGAGCTAGACAATATAATCGTAGAATATAGTATTCCCCATGACCTTCGTCCTCGTCTTCCCCCGGATAATATGACAATGGACCAACTTCTGGCGGATACAATTGGCATATATCCTCAACAATTGGATACCGGAGGTGTTAGGATTCCCTTCTCGACCTTTCTGCTAAACGTGATTAGACATTTTAGAGTTTATTTTTCCCAGTTGGTTCCCTTGGGTTTGAACCGAGTGACCCTTTTTGAAATTAGGTGTTATAGTTTGGGCATTCGTCCTAGGGTCTCCCTGTTCCGGGCATTTTACCGTTTGTGCAAGCAAGGGCACTGGTTTTCTTTCGAGAGTAGAACGGGTAAAAAGGCTTATAAATGTTTTAAGGAAGTGCTGACCGGCCTTAAGCACTGGAAGGAGAAATTTTTCTTGATTGACCGTAGGGCGATCCCGCATGCCATGGCCTGGAGGCACAAAGACTCCAAGATAACGGATCCTTACCCGGACGGTTTTTCCGAGCCGGATGCCGAGAAGCTGAGCGGTACTCTCATTTTCCTAAGGAAACCCACCATAAGTCTGTTATGGATGTGCCATCTATCTTCGGTCTTCAAGAATCCGGGGTTCGAGCCTCTTCTAAAGGATGCCGAGGGTCATGGTAATTATTTGTCTTGTGCCCTAGGTTTTTCCGTGTTTATTATCTTGTGTTTTGTTTTTAATGATCTTTTTTCTCGCAGTTGTCAATATGTCTGAATATCTTGAGCTCCCCGAATGGGATGATACAGTGGTGAGTAAAGGGCCCGCCGTTGACCCAACTCGGGAGGTACCAAAAAGAACAATGGATCCCCTTCCGGTAGGTGCACCCATTCCCCCTAAGGACCTCCTAGCCATTAGAGCAGAGGAAGCTGATCCGGATGTGGTGGCGGCTAGGGAGAAAAAAGAGAGGGAAGTCAGGGAGAGAAAAGAAAGGGAGGCGGGCAAGAGGAAGGGTGGTAAGGGCACATCCAAAGCCCAAAATAAGAAAAAGAAGAAAAGAAAGACCGGTTTTGTTGGGCAGTTTTCTTCAGGCTCTCCGGTGGTAAATGCGGATCCTCTCAACCAAGCTGATCCAAATGAACCAGGGGTGAATCTAAACCTCATCGCCAAGCAGGGAACGCCTACTGTTGCTGCCGCGGGTGGGGGTGTAGCTGTGGCTCGGGAAGGGATGGGCGAAAACGAGGGCGGGGGCGGTGACCAATTACAACAGACGCCACTATCTCAAGGAGGAGGCCCGATTCCTCCGGTGAACTCTCCTCTTCGCAACTCCGAAGGTAAGCGTTTGAAGCACACACAGACCTCTTTCATTTTATCACTCCTAATTGCTAACTTTATTTGTTGCCGTCCTCTAGGCCAATCTGCCCCTCGTAGTCGCGGTCCCGACCACATTGAGAGGGTCAATTTGTTGGATTCAGGTATGCTTTGATCTTACTTTCGTCCATGTCCTACTTACTAAAGTTTTTCCTTCACTATCTCCTTTTGCTTTTCGCTGCAGATGAGGCTACCATTCTTTTCCTCCCTCAGTGGGGTCTCCGCGACGACGTCCGGATAAATACGTATCGGTCTTGCAGAGAGATGATTGACAACGTTGCCACTCCGGCCAAGAGAGAGGCTTTGGAGCAGGTAAACAATATTGATCTCATTCGCCAGGCTTACGAAGATTTTGGGAAAAGTGTGATAGTCCAGGGCGAACTGTTAAGGAGGTTCAGGGATCTCTCTAACGGATACTTTTATCTGAACGAAGCTCACAAAGGTTGCGAGGGGCTTGCGGAGAGACTCCTTGCCGCCGAAGGTGAGAATAAAAGGTTGACGGAGGGGTTGAAGAAACTAGACTCCGATCTGGAAACTAGTGCTGGTAGAGAGAAAGATTTGGAGGAAGAGGTTGACAGGGTAACCCGGGACCAAAATGAGTGGAGGGAGACTTCTAGTGCTCAGGCTGAAAAAATAAGGAAGTTGGAAAGTGAGTTGGCTGTCAAAGACCAATCTCTAGCCGCTCTGCAGGTGGAAAACGGAAAATTTATAGCCGAGGTCGCTCAAAGTGAGGTGGTTAAGCAGAATGCTGTCCGGATGCTGTTGCCCTCGGCTGTTCGTCGGTTGTTTGGGAGCGTTGAGTATAAAAAGAGTATGGCCAAAGTGTATAGCTTGACCTACCAGGCAGGGTTTGTGACCGGGGCCAAGGTGAACAGGACCGAGGAAGAGACGGAGGTTGCTTTGCAAAAGATCCGGAAGGTCAACAGGGATGCTCCAAACTTGTGGAGGGCTGAATATGACAAACTCTTTGAAGCTGAGTATCTCTTTATTCAGAAGCTTGCTGATTCTTGCCGCTTGCCCTTGGGGGATCTGATGAACCTGGAGCCGGAGGTTCCTGTCACAAAGGACACCCCCGGACCATCCGAGGCTCCTCATACTACCGAGACTCCGGTAGATGTTGCCGAGGAGAATGCTTAAGTCCGGACATTCTTAGGACTTGTATTTTGTGAACAAGTATTCATATAATGTCATTGTAATAATTAACAATGTTTGTTTACCGTTACCTAATTTTGTGAATGGATCTCTCTTTTTTTTTTGCTTGGCATGTATTCCTTTTGCCTTTTCTTTCTCTCTTTTGGTTTCGTGACGTCCTCCTTAGGTTATTCTAAGGGCATCCGGCCGCGTAGGTCGTGCATCCGGTTTCCGGGCATCCTCATGAAGTTAGAGGGCATCCATCACTTGGGTAGATGTCTTCCTTAGGTTATTCTAAGGGCATCCCGCCGAGCAGGCCGTGCATCCGGTTTCCGGGTATCCTCATGAAGTTTGAGGGCATTTCTTATTTGGGTATTTTTATGTTTTCATACTCGACGGGGGCCAGCCATCGGAATCATTATATTATCACATTATTTTTTACTTTTCATACTCGACGGGGGCCAGCCATCGAAATCGTTATATTATCACATCGGCTGTTATTTTCCATACTCGACGGGGGCCAGCCGTCGGAATCGTTATACTATCACATCAGTTTTGGAAAATTGTCTCCCTTCCGCAGGGAAACTTTCATCATTTAATTGATCATACATAGTCCTTTCGGATTACACAATGACAATAGGATTCCTGTCACAATAGCAACTATAAGAAGCAATTTCTAAGATTTATAGCGTGCCAGGTCCGGGGGACCTCCTTCTCCTCCATTGTTTGCAACTTATAAGAGCCATTCTCACTTGCTCTTATTATACGATAAGGCCCTTCCCAATTAGGTCCTAACTTTCCTTGATTTTCCACCCGGCTTGCTTCATTCTTTCGGTAGACAAAATCCCCTATTTTGAAATCCATTGGCTTGACTCTCCGATTGTAGTATTGTTCTACTTGCGTCTTGTATTTAACTTCCTGGATGGCAGCGTTTTCCCTTTTCTCTTGTAAGAGGTCTAGATTCAGGCGTTGTTGTTCCTCATTCTGATCCTCTCTGAACATCATCGTCCGGTGTGTGGGCATCCCTATTTCCGCTGGGATTACAGCCTCAGTGCCATACGCCAAGCTGAAAGGGGTTTCTCCGTTGCATGTTTTGAGAGTCGTCCGGTGTGCCCATAAAACGTTGGGCAGCTCATCTAGCCATCCCGTTCTCTCCCTTCCTAACCTTGTTTTTATCCCATCCATCAGGCTTCGGTTTGCCCATTCTACTAGTCCATTAGCTTGCGGGTGCGCAACGGCTGTGTTTATTTGTTTGATCTTTAACCCCTCACACCATTTCTTGAATGGGTCATTCACGAAATTGGTTCCGTTGTCAGTGACTATGATCTTCGGCAAACCATACCTGCATACAATGTTTTCGTACACAAATTTTATGACATCTTTGCCCGTCGTCTTGACCAACGGCTTCGCTTCTATCCACTTAGTAAAATAGTCAATTGCCACAATCACATATTTGATGCGGCCAGGTGCTTCCGGAAAGGGGCCCAGCACGTCCATTCCCCATTGGTAGAAGGGCAACTGGGACATGATGAACGTTAGTGGCGTCTTGGGTAGTTTTGGTACCGGAGAGTGTATCTGACAAGAGTCGCATTTCCTGATTTCTTCTCGGGTATCCCGGTGCATGGTAGGCCAATAATATCCTTGCCTCATAAGCTTGGCCACGACGGTCCTCGGTCCGGCGTGCATCCCACAGCAGCCCTCATGCACTTCTCGGATTATGTAATTTGCCTGTAACGGCCCTACATATCTCATCATCGGTACCAAGTAACCCTTCTTAAAGAGGACCCCTTCTTCCATAACATATTGCGGAATTTTCATTCTTAAGCTTCTAGCCTCATTGGGATCCTCCGGCCACACTCCCTCTTCCAGACACTTGATGATTGGTGTCATCCAATTGTCCATTTCCTCTTCTACTACGGTATTAATTACTTCTTCATCTCTTGATGGCCTTTCCAGGATTTCTACGAGCACTTTTTTGGTCAGGTGATCGAAGGCCACTGCCGCTAGTTTACTTAATATATCCGCCTTCTGATTTTGGGCCCTCGGAATGTTGCGAATCTTAAAGTTTTGGAAGCCGGATATGTATTTCCTTGCTTGGGCTAAGTACTTCTGCATGATTTCCTTGGTGGCTGTGAATTCCCCATTGATCTAACTGGCCACCAGTTTTGAATCCACCCGCACGCTTAAAGCCTTGATTTTGAGTTTTCTTGCGATCCTTAGGCCGGCCAGCAGGGCCTCATACTCTGCCTCGTTGTTGGTGCTAGGAAAATTTAGCCGCAGGGCGTAGGTCAGTTCTACCTTTTCTGGGCTGATGAGAACTAAACCCGCTCCGGATCCCTTACTATTTGAGGCTCCGTCCTTCCTCTATTTCCATCACGTTCGGACTTTTCCTACCTCCAGATTCCACCGGCACTTCTGTTAGAAAGTCCGCCAGCACTTGTCCCTTGACCGCGTTGCGAGGAGTGTAAGTGATATTGTATGCTCCTAGCTCCACAGCATATTTGGCTAACTTTTCCGAGACTTCCAGTTTATTCAGTATTTGCTTGATGGGTTGATCAGTTATGACCCAGATGGGGTGAGCCTCGAAATACCTCCTCAGCCTTCTGGACGCGTGCAGCAGACACAAAGCCAACTTGTAACACCCCAACCCGACAAGGGTAGAAGTGTCACATTCTGGTGTCATATCAGAACATACAATTAAAAGCGGAAGTCTTAAGAATAAAGTATCAAGTCATTTAAACAATGATTTACACGGAAAATTACAAAACTCAAAATGTCTAAGATAAAATGAAATCTCAAAACAAAAGCCCGCCAAAATAAGTCCAAATAATAAGGCAATTAGGGTTGGTCCACTCAGATAATCCAACTCTCAGCCCATCAAAGCCCATCTTCAAACCTAAAACCTGCCGCAGGAAAAGAAATGCGGCTGAGCTTAAAAAGCCCAGTGAACAGATATAACAAAACGAAAGCTAAGCAAAAACAGAAACGAAATGAAACAAAGGACACTGATAGCAAGGTCGCAGCGAAAAGAGAACAATGAGTCAAAGAGGATCCTGCAGAACACAATTATACAGATATCCAAAACGAACAGATAACAAGGAGAAAGAAACAAAGCAAAGCATCGATGACATATAAACAAGCACATACGAACCAGACATACGAGAACTGAAACATAAGCAAACATAGCAGGCGTCGCATCCACACAACATATATATCATACAATCAATTCAGGAAATCAGAAGACATACAAGCCAAACAGATATCTACAGGCAAGCGGAAGAAATTAACAATAAGTGAGCATGGCAATTCACACAGGTCAAAACCCTTGGTTGAAAACATAACCAGTATCATAACAGCGGAAGTACTAACAGCAGTCAACACATGGCAGTTACATGTAATAAGTAGGAATACATTATAAAGATATAACTAAATGAATTAAAGACATAGCAGGGCAACTAAACAAATTAACAAGCCAGACGTCACAAGCTGAACCATTTACCCAATCAAACCGTAGCATAAACCGAAATGCAAACATGGCAGGTCAACAACAAGCAGATAAGGATACAACGGATAGTCATAGTCCACGAGATCAACTGAACGTAGTACACATAATAAACAGACAAAACTATCGATTACACATTAGCATGATCACCAGACAATACAGAGGGTCACATAACAGTGAGATCACATATCATCAGTTAGAAACAAGTAACTCAGATAACCGCATATTAATCACATCATAGCAGGAAAATCAATGGTAACATAAAACATGAATAGTATAATCAAATTCAATAAGCATAAAATAACCCGGTACGTGAATGGAACCATAGTCTAAAGTAACGGAATGAAAGTGTGACAGATCAATGTAATGGAGTATCTATATCTTGGTACAAGTAAATCATATAATGGTATTGAGTAATGAACAAGTAATACAGATTATGGTGCGTTGGGGAATACGGAAGGTACAATATAGGTTTATCAAAAGTGTAAGGGTTATCAGAAATCTACCTGAGCCCAGAAACATATCATATCATATCATATCATAAGTAGCCATTTTATTCGGAGGGGTGACCTCGGAATACCATACATAATAGGAGGGGAGACCTCAGTAACAAATGGAGTAGCTAGCTCCCAGAATTGTGAAGACGCGGATTGCACCCGACATCATTCACCATATATATCTCCAAACAGATCAAATCCCTCGAAACATATCATATCTAGGATGCATCCATACGCCCCCCGGAAACATAGTGGCCAAATCATATACATATAGTGAGCTCATAATCATATCATAATGGGGACGGTGTGGAACATCACTCAACCACACTAAAGTCATGCCATTGGTGCATCAATGACACGGTCAGGTTACCTTCCTGACTAGGAAACATATTTGGCTCGGGTATCAGACTGAAGGGTCAAAGCATATTCATATCATAAGGGTTCATATCAAAGTTCATATCAAAGTTTCATATCAAAGTTTCATATTGGAGTTTCATATCAAAGGTTCATATAAGTTTCATATCAAAGGGAGCATAGCAAAGTCATAGGGAAGCCCTAAACATGAGGCTTAGAGCACAATGTAATAGTTCAAACTAATATCGAAAGATGTATAAGAATCACGAGAAACCTTAAGAGATAAGGTCAGAATATCTGTACCTTATTCGAAGCAAGCCAAAATATGAAAGTAAAGTCGCAAGACGAAATAAACCCGCCGTCCGGAACCTATATGAATTAGATAACGCTTATTAAGATCAGATTAGTTATTTTAGACGGCTCTCCATTTTTAGCAGGTTTCCACTTTTAGTAACTTTCCATAAATAGCAGGTTTCTATATTTAGTAATTTAGCTATTAATGATATATTGATGTCATATTAATTTTAAATGATGAAAACGAGTATTATTATAGTTTAAGGATCATTTATGACAAGTTTTACAAGTTTAGGGTCTAAAATGTAATTATTTCAAAGTATGGGGTCTTAAGTGTAAATATTGCATGTGTACCTATTTTACTTATTTAGTCCATGTCTTTACCATATCAACAATTAAACCTTCAAGTTTTATTAATTACAAGACTAATCTTTTTAACTTTTCTTAAATCGTATAACACATGAAAACTCTAGTTTTATCTCGATTACCCATTAGGTTTTTAGACCACTTAAGCCCGATTATTACAAGATTATACAACCCTTTGTGTGATTTCATTATAGGTCGAGACACCCTCATCAAATTTTAAAATCCATTCGACACATCACAAAAACAAACGAGACTCTTAACCAATCTTGTTGTCGATTCGAATAAACAAGATGTAAACGTTTTACTTATTTTATTTAGCTCGACATCATATAAAGAAACATGCATATTTTCGAGCCATATCTACGTCGAGACAGATTCAGATTAATATGGTTCCAAAGGTCGAATCATGTGTCCATTTCATTGCTATTTTATGAGTTTCAAATACATGTTACCACTTTTAAGGAGACACGTATATGATGAGCATGTAAGGGTTGAATCAAATGGTCGAATAGGGTCCATCTTACTTGATAATGTTTACGTGTATATGCATGATTTCCCATATCATATGTTGAATCTTATCATTTATGTGAAGCATGTATTCAAAAAGGAGGTCCACCAGTTATAGTATCTCATTAGATATTTTATGTGATAATATATATCAATTTATGTGATGGATTTTTAAACGTGTAACATGCATGATCAGTGAGATTCCAAATCAGTTTCATGTGTCAAGATAAATGGCCATCTCATTCGTATACATACATGATCTAATGCATGATTTTTAGGTGATTATATTCATCATTCCATGTGGTTTTAACATGAACATGTACTCGATGGAGAATTTCTTTCACATGACATGTAACATACAAGAAGAGAGGAGTAAGAAGGGAGATGATAAAATACCCTTTGTGGTGTGAACGAGAAACGAAGGAACCAAGGGTTATAAGGCCCACGACAACAGCAACACAACCAGGAACCCACGGTAGAACACCACGTCCACAGCCCCCCTTTTGACCTGAAAACACCCACGACAACAGCCTCCTTGGCTTAGAAAACCCGCGACCAAGAAACCACGCCTAGCTTCTTTCTCGTCTTAGCCCTCCACGACAGCAATACCAACACCCTTCCTTGAGCACCTTGCTTTATTCGAATGGGAGAAAACTGCTCATGCCGTCACTTTAGATGTATTAGGGTTTGTAGGAGAGCTTGCATTGAATGTGTTTTATTTTAGGTTTGATATGAGAAACGTGGTTGAGGTGAATGGGGAAGTGAATAGGCCGAGTAAATGGGGAGAATAAGAGGAGGGATTATTCGACTAATCTCAAAACTGAAATTTCCACTTCCTAAAATACAGGAGTGAAGGTTACAAAAAAAATTAAATGGTGTTTTGATTTGGGAGAATTTTTAGGGAATGAAAACGTGTGAAATTGAGGTATAGTGTTGGGATGGACGAAAATTAGACCAAGTTATGAAAATTTCCAACTTACCTAAATTAGTGTTGCATCTTAATAAAATTATCTACTATGTTTAATATATAGTCCGAAATGATAATTCATTGTGTGACATGAATATAATTCGTGAACATAAGTACGATAGCCTTGCGTAAATCATTTATGGTTCAAGTGTTTAACGTCTTCAACGGAATTGACGCGTTTACGAGTTTTCATAATTATTTAGCTAGAAGGGCATTATGGTCATTTTATACGTTCACGATTTCAGGGTTTTACACAACTTCTCTATAGGGGCGTAGTATCTCTCCGAATCATGTAGTGTCCGGCTGACATAGTACACCGGCAACTGTCTCCCATTTCTTTCTACCAGGAGCACCGCACTTACGGCTCCTAATGAGGTCGAGAGATATATGAACAGTTGCTCCTTCGGCTTCGGTGTAGATAAAGAAGGTAATTCGAGTATCAACCTCTTCATCTCCTGAAAAGCCAACTCGGCTTCCTTCGTCCATCGGTATTCGTCCTTGTTTTCTTTAGTGATGTTCTTTAGGGTGTCGAAGAAAGGGAGAGCTCTTTCCGCCGACTTTGATAGGAATCTATTTAAAGCTGCAAGCTTCCCACTCAGGCTTTGCATTTCTTTTAAGGTTTCCGGAGATTTCATCTCCATTATAGCCTTTGTTTTCCTTGGGTTGGCCCTTATTCCTTCCGATGTCACCATATAGCCGAGGAATTTACCTTCCTCTACCCTGAAAGAACACTTTCGCGGGTTCAACTTCATGTTTATCTTCCTAAGGTTGTCAAAGGTTTCCGCGATGTCAGCGATCATTTCTCGTTCTGTTCGGCTTTTTATGACCATGTCGTCCACATATGCCTCCAAATATCTCCCTATCTGTGATTGAAAAGAGAAGTCTACCAACCGTTGATAGGTTGCCCCAGCATTCTTTAGTCCGAACGGCATTTTTGTATAGCAGTATGTTCCTCGGTCTGTGTAGAATGCAGTTTTTTCCTCATCATCCCTATTCATCTGGATTTGGTGATAACCCTTGTAGGCGTCAAGGAAGCACTTATACTTATACCCCATGACGGATTCAATCTTCCAATCTATCTCCGGCAAAGGATAGTAATCCTTCGGGCACGATGAGTTCAGATTTTTGAAGTCAATACACATTCTCCATCTTCCGTCACATTTCTTAACCAACACAAGATTGGATATCCATGTCGGGTACTGATTGATGCAAAACCGTCAAGTTTTCTCACGCAAGCTAACCACTTGTGAATGACCAACCGTAAGGAACTTAAAACAGTTCAAACACCAAATGCAATTTAGATCAGGAGAATACAGTGGATTCCCAGGTCGTTAAGTCCCACGGAGGATGAATGGTGTTTAACACAATCAGATGTCGAATAATCACTAAGGATAGTGATCAGTAAGGATTTTGAGTTATTTATACCTAAAGAAAAGTTTGTAAATTACAGGGGCTTAAATGCAAATTAAAGGAAATTAAAAAGATAAAATATATTAAATAAACGCTATCACTATTTTTAAACTGATGTTTTTGATTTTTCTTTTATAAAACTTAAATTAAAAACTACGCGACGTACAAAAGAAAATGTAAAACTGGAACAATATTAATCCTAAAAATATGAAAATGATATTTTTACAATCCTAATGATAAAAGAAAATTTTTAGAAAAAGAAAATTATTTTTATAACTATTTAATTAATTATTATTAATTAAAAACTATTTTTAACTATTTAATAATAACCTAAAATACAAGAAAATATGAAATAAAGCTAGAAAAATATAATTATGACTTGGAAAAATCTAAAATAACAAAAGAGAATTTTCAAAACTATTTTTGTATTTTTCTGATTATTTTTCTATTTTTTTATGAATTTTAAACTATTTAAAACTAATTAAATTACTAAAAATTACAAATTAAACTATGAAAAATCTGGAAAAATAATTTTTTTACTTTTTATATTTATCTTAACCTAAGAAAAATGAAAAATTATTTTTTTGAACTTTTTCTGAATTAATTGCAATAAAAGCTAATTAAAATGACTTAAAAACTGTTTTAATTAAGGAAAAATAGTAAACTGACCTAGAAAAATGTGAAAAATTCAGGAAAAGTCTAAAATAATATACTGAATCTAGGAAAAATAGAAAAACAGTGGCTTATGTGGAGAAAAATGAAACTGCAATACAAGTGCTTATGTAATAAGCACTTGAAATAAGCACAAGGCACTAATGACCACCAAACTGTTACAGAAGCTAAGATATGTTATAAATACTCTAAAACAACAAATTACAACTATCCTTAATCTCTGAAATCCAAACTGCTTATGATTTGAAGATTTGAGCTAAGAACCAAAAACAGTTATAGGCTATGACTTTTAAGCTAGACAATAAGCTACATAATAAGCTGAGACTGAAAACAAAAAGTTGAAACCTACACTAGACCTGGGTGGCTATTTCTAAACCAAAGACCAGACTTTGACAAGCTCTTATGAGCCCTGTGCAAGCCTTGCAATAAGCTAAGAAAACTCAGCTTTGACTGAGTTTTGTGAACAGGGCATATAAGCCCTGTTTGATGAGCTTATTTGAAGCTTTTAGAAAATTACCAAAATTCCATAAAAATCATAATAAGTAATTTAACCAACTGAAGTTTTAAAAACCAAAAGTCTCACCTGATTTGGACCAATAATGAACCTGTGAAAAATCCCTCTAGTTTGGTGAAAACTGGTATTTTCAAATTTTGACTATTTGACACAGTTATGAAAAGTTGACTTTATTGAACTTTGATTCAAAATGGTGGACAGATATTGATGTTATATGATGAAATGAAACTACTGAAAGCTATGTCTATGAAATTTAACCACAAAACAAGTGTTTGATTCTTAAAACTCACAACAGTTAAGCTGATTAAGACAGATGATTGATGATGTTGACTTAGAACCTTTGCAGAAACAAAATTATGACAGCATTGAGTATAAATGAGTTTAACAAGCATAAACCAACAGATCCTATCTACTGAACAGTCCTCTAATACAATTTAAGTAGCAAATCCAAACACCATTTTATTGACTGATATGCAAATTTAATGAGACCAACTACTGATTTAGCTAAAACAAACACTTAAACTGACTTTAACTAACCTAAATACAATTAATCAAACAGGTTTAAACTATTCTAAATAACAGATACAGATACAAACATAATTATGCAAACTGAAGTGAGATGAAAATGAGATATCCACTCACAGGGTTCCAGCTTGTTTTGTAGCTCAAACCAGAAACCAATCTAAACTATTCCATCCCAAATCCACTCTGCATCAGCCCCATATCCATTTTCAAACTTGTTTGAACCAAATGACTTCACAGTTGACTTTTGTTGACTTTGTGACAAATTTGCTTGAAACTGAATTTCAAGTTTACAAAAAGCTATTTGAAGCTTAAATAAACTTGTTAGGACTTAGAATTAAGCCATTGGAAGCTTGAACTCAAGAGTTTGAAACTAACATTTGCAACAGTAAACTTGTAATCATGAAATGATATTAAAACTTGAATTGACACTTGAATATAGATTATATTGATAAATTAACTTAAGTTGAGTACATGGAAACAGAAAAATAAAAGCTTTTAGATTAAATTAAAACATTGAGATTAAAAACGAAATACATGAAATTTAAAAAATAACTACTTTTCTTCTCTCTTGCTTCTTCCTCCTCTTTTATACACTAGATAGCTTCCACGTGTCATTCTGAGCAAATCCCACCTCTAAGCTTGGCCAATGGATGAGTTTTGAGTGATAATAGCTGTTTGATCATTTTGGCGGGAAAGACTGTATTGACCTGTAGGCTCTGATTTAGCAATTAGGGGGGGTGGCATTTATTGTGGTGGGCAAGGTAGGTAGTGGTGATGATGAGGGGGAGGGAAAGGTGATGGGAATATGCCTGAGAGTTGCAGGCCACTTGTGGGAGGAAGAGGAACAGTGGGCGGCAAAGCAGCTTTTGACTTGATTTGACCAAGGGTCCAAAATAGAGGGGTCAAAGGTCCAAATGGTATAAATGCAGGGGTCTAAAATGCAATGAAGGGTCATGGTTAGCTTATTTTGATAAGGACTTGTTATGCAATTCTGCCAATATGAGGGACCATTTCTGCCAACATACCAAAGTTCTTACAAGGGCTAAAACTGACAAACTTTAATAGTACAAGGACCAGTTTTGACATTTTCAATTTTCCAAGGACTATTTGTGACAATTTCAAAACTTGAGGGACCTTTTCTGCCATTTGACAAAAGATTTATTCAAGGACCATTTTTGACAACTTAGAATATTTCAGGGACCTTGAATAACATTTTTCTTTATTTTGTTTTACCAGGGATTGTTTTTGACAACTTTTGAAATTTGGGGGACTAAAACTGCCAATTATGCAAACTTGATACATTTTTTACCAGATTTTGATATTTTTGCATTTAAAACACATAAAACACTTATTTGTGATATTTTTATCATTTTGATGTATTTCTGAGTGTTTTCAGATGTTTTTGCAGTTTAATTGGTACAAAAATGATGAGTATTTAGACACTCATCAATCCCCCACACTAAGATATTGCTAGTCCCTAGCAATGTTTTGCGAAAAATTAATGGATTTCAATCTCTTTACCAAAAGCCATTACTTCTGGAGTAGCCAAATGTTTCAGTTCAAGTAAGAACTTTGGTACACCGATAACCAAATGATTTTGAGCAAATCACCAGCTTCCAACGGATTTGATTTGTCTTTACTAGAAGCCGTTTGCTTCTGGACTAGCCAACTCTTAGATAAAATATCTTTGGTGAGCTGATTACCAATTATGGTTTTCCAACTGCCTTTACCACAAGCCATAAACTTGCGGGCTAGCCAACTCTTCACTTTTAAGGATATGGTGAGCTGAATACCATATAATTTTGGGCAAATTGCAAGCCGTCAACGGATTTGAGATATCTTTACCAAGAGCCGTTTGCTCCTGGATTAGCCAATCCTTTTGTTTATTAGACAACGCGGACTGATAACCATAATCTGAGTAAGTGAAAAATACTTACTCCAAAAAAAAAAATTGGCCAAAAATGGGGGAATTAGGTGGCATAATTACATGATAAAATTCGTAAGAATTCCCCCCCACACTTAGAAATGAATATTGCCCTCAATATTCAAAGTACCGGCGGTTATGCCGAAACATAGAACGTAAAAGGGAAATACTACGGCCATTATTTAGCAAGATTTTTTTTTTTTTTTTTTTTTTTTTTAACACTTTTATATAAAACAGCGGGGGGGGGGGGGGGGGGGGGGGGCAACTCCCCCACACTAGGGTGGAACACACGGGTGAAAACCCATGTAGCATGCTACTATTTTTGATTCCCGAGTCGCTAGCTTGACTCGATCCCCGCATTCATTGGTTCACGGGGAAAGTTTGTAGATCCGGGACAACCACAGATGGAATGTCCTCTCCAAAATAATGCTTTAATCGATGACCATTCACTTTAAAATTTGGACCATCGGGCTGAGATAACTCAATGGTGCCATAAGGATAAACCTTAGTGATAGTAAATGGACCAGACCAACGGGACTTAAGCTTTCCCGAGAAAATCTTCAATCTTGAATTGAAAAGAAGGACTCGATCACCAACGTTGAAAACGCGGTTCTTGATTTTTGAGTCATGAATCTTCTTTGTATTTTCTTTATAGATCAAAGAGTTCTCGTATGCATGATCACGGAGTTCATTTAATTCATTCATTTGAACTTTTCTGTGATCACCAGCTGTCTGAATATCGAAGTTTGCATGTTTCAAGGCCCAGTATGCCTTGTGCTCAAGCTCAACCGGCAGATGACATGCCTTTCCGTACACAAGCTTGTATGGAGTACACCCGATGGGTGTTTTATAAGCTGTACGGAAGGCCCAGAGTGCGTCATCTAGCTTATCCGACCAAGAGGCACGGTTTTCGCCAACCGTCCTCTCCAGCATTCTTTTAATCCCCCGGTTGGAAACTTCCACTTGCCCACTTGTTTGGGGGTGGTACGCAGTAGAGAGACGGTGAGTTACACCATACTTTTTTATGACTCTATCAAATTGGTCATTGCAAAAATGCGTACCACGATCACTGATTATAGCTCGTGGAGTTCCAAACCTAGCAAAAAGAGATTTCAAGAATTTCACAACAACTCGGGCATCATTGGTAGGCAAAGCCTTAGCTTCAACCCATTTTGACAAATAGTCAACGGCCACGAGTATGTACTTATTACCGCGAGAAGAAGGAAATGGCCCCATAAAGTCAATGCCCCAGATGTCAAAAATCTCACACACTTGAATGGCGTTTTGCGGCATTTCATTTCTTTGTGAGATATTCCCGTGACGTTGACAAGCGTCACAGGCTTTGACAAATTCATGGGCATCCTTATAAATCGTGGGCCAATAGAATCCGGAATCAAACACCTTCTTGGCGGTGTAGTTGGGGCTATGATGTCCCCCAGTAGGTCCAGAATGGCAAGCTTTGAGAATGTCGATAGCTTCCTGACCATACACACATCGCCTGATGACTTGATCCGCGCAAATTTTGAACAAGTAGGGGTCGTCCCAGAAGTAATGTTTAACATCTTTGAAGAATTTGTTCTTCTGCTGGGTTGACATCCCTTTCACTATGAAGTTACCCGCATGGTAATTTGCAAAGTCAGCAAACCATGGGGTAGTAGAGTTTCCACGAAAAGAAACCGCATTGAGTGTTTCAAGAGGAAATGTTTCATTTATTTCCTTTTTCTCGAAAACATCTTGGTGAGGGTTCTCTAATCGGGACAGATGATCAGCAGCCAGGTTCTCTGCTCCTTTTTTATCACGTATAATGATATCAAATTCTTGCAGGAGGAGAACCCAACGGAGCAATCTCGGCTTTGCATCTTGTTTTTCAAAGAGATATTTGAGAGCCGAGTGATCCGTATACACTACGCATTTGGTCAAGATGAGGTATGGCCGAAATTTCTCAAACGCATACACCACAGCTAATAGTTCTTTTTCTGTAGTGGTGTAATGGGTTTGAGCTTCAGTCATAGTCTTACTTGCGTAGTGGATAGGCTGAAAATGCTTGGTTTTTCGTTGCCCCAAGACTGCACCGATAGCAAAATCACTTGCATCGCACATGAGCTCAAAGGGTAAATCCCAGTCGGGGGCAACTAGAATGGGTGCTTCCGTAAGCTTTTTCTTTAATGTTTCAAAAGCTTCGATGCACTGAGGAGAGAAGATAAAAGGAGCATCTTTTTCAAGAAGATGGGTCATAGGCCGAGCGATTTTAGAAAAATCTTGTATGAATCTACGATAAAACCCGGCATGACCAAGAAAACTCCTAATACCTTTGACGGTAGTAGGATGAGGCAATTTAGCAATAACATCAACTTTTGCTCTATCTACCTCAATCCCGTTTTTTGAAATCTTATGGCCAAGGACTATGCCTTCTTTGACCATAAAGTGGCTCTTCTCCCAATTTAGACAGAGATTGGTGTCTTCACACCGTTTTAGCATTTTGTCTAAATGGGAGAGACATGTCTGAAATGAGTCCCCAATGACCGAGAAGTCATCCATAAACACCTCCATTGTTTCCCCGATCATGTCATGGAATATGGCCATCATACATCGTTGGAACGTGCCAGGAGCATTACATAAGCCAAAAGGCATACGTTTGTAGGCAAAAGTTCCGTATGGGCAGGTGAATGTGGTCTTATCTTGATCCTGTGGATCAATGGGGATCTGAAAGTAACCCGAGAAACCATCAAGGAAACAATAGTACTCATTCCCTGCTAATCTCTCAAGCATTTGGTCCATGAAGGGTAGAGGAAAATGGTCTTTACTGGTGGCGTCATTCAACTTACGGTAGTCAATATACACACGCCATCCCGTAACCAATCGAGTTGGAATTAACTCGTTTTCTTCATTTGTGACAACAGTTATGCCACCCTTTTTAGGAACACAATGAATTGGGCTAACCCAAGGACTATCTGAGATTGGGTAAATCAATCCTGCATCAAGAAGTTTGATAACCTCCTGTTTGATAACATCATGGATTTTTGGATTTACTCTTCTCTGATGCTGAACTGCTGGTTTGAAGTCATCCTCCATCAAGATTTTGTGAGTACAAAATTCAGGGTTGATACCCTTAATGTCAGAGAGTTTCCAAGCAATTGCTTGCTTGTGTAACTTCAAGACCTTTATGAGAGCAGTCTTTTCATCTTTACTCAAATCCCGAGAAATAATGACGGGTAATTTATCATCACCCTCAAGAAATGCATACTCGAGATGAGGCGGTAAGTCCTTAAGTTCGACTTCAGGAAATTCTTCAGTTTTCTCAACTGACTTGACTTCCTTGTTATGAAGCTCGACGGGAGGGAGTGGAGGAGAAGTGTCCTGATTTAACAACTTCTCAAGAATAAGAATATCTCCCTCCGGATTAATCTCATTGTGATTAATCTCTTCTGGAATTGCATCACTAGTGTGGGGGATTGATGAGTGTTCATCTTTAAGCAATTTCTCAATGAGAAGTATGTCCCCCTCGATGTCAATTGGAGCGTGATCAATTTCCCATGGAACAGAATCACTAGCCAAATATGCTTCAATCTCTTCCAAGATGAAGTCGCTTCCCTCAAACGGAGTGAGAGAAGGAGTAGAATTGGCTATGATAGGTTGAGAAGATGTGGTGGGATCCCCACTCACAGAATTATGAGAATAACCAAGAACTTCTTGAGAGTACTCTTCAGAAGCAACATCAATGATATCTATTCGAATAACCGACTCAGAATCATAGTTTACGGAGTACCTCGAAGTTTGATCAAGGTTAAAGGTGACAGCTTCATTACCAACACGTAATGTGATTTCTTGCTCAAATACATCAATGAGAGCAAGGCCCGTTCTCAGGAATCCTCTTCCAACAATGAGAGGAACCCGTGGATCAGCATCGAAATCAACAACTACAAAGTCAGCTGGAAAATGGAACTTTCCTACTTTCACAAATACGTCCTCGGCAATTCCAAGAGGACGGGATATTGTACGATTTGCAAGCTCGAGAGTCATGCATGTAGGAGTAAGGTCCGGAAGAGAAAGTTTCTTCCATACTGAATGAGGCATCAGGTTTATGCTTGCACCAAGATCGGCTAAGGCAAAGCATTCAACCATTCCTGGAAATACACAAGGTAAGAGGAACTTTCCAGGATCTCCAAGCTTCTCGGGAAGCTTCTTCAAGATAACTGCAGAGCAGTTCTCGTTCAGAGGAGTTTTAGCCATTTCAAACAGCTTTTCCTTGTTGCTTAACATGTGTTTGAGAGTTGATGCAAACTTGGGCATCAACATGATAGCATCCGCAAAGCTTATGTCAAAATGTAATTCTTGGAAAATTTGAAAAAATTTGTCCATTTGATGATTGGCTTTTTCGCGGAGCTTCTGCTCGTTCAATCGTGATGGGTAAGGAATAGAAGATTTGGATTTGGGGTTTTCAACGGGAGCTACAGGAGGTTCAAAAACAACTCCTGGATTGGATTTGGGTTTCTGGACAACCTGAGGATGGACATTGTTGGTACCTCCGTTATTAGTAGGAAGTTCCTTGTCCTTTGTCGCCTCAGGTTCACTTTCCACTACCTTCGGGAGAGAAGAAGAAGAGGTAGTAGGAATAGCGGGTCCATCGTATGAAGTACCACTTCTGGTTGTGATCGCTTTTGCATCGCCCCTCGGATTAGCGATCGTGTTGCTAGGTAAAGTACCTGAGCCCGAGGGTCGATCATTTAAAGACTTCTTTAATTCAGCGATCTGACTGACCAACAACCTGTTTGTCTCCTCTTGAGTCTTCATGAATTGCTTTAAAAGCTCATCAGATGTTGATACAGGAGGAGGTGGAGGGATAATTTGAGGCCGTATGTTCTGATTATAGCCAGAATTACCTTGATTAGGATTCATATTTCCCTGAAATTGATTCCCTCGATTGAAAGTGTTTTGATTAAGATTTCCTTGATGTTGGAAACCTTGATTTGGTCCGGGATAGAAATTACCTTGGTTTTTATAACCTTGGTTCATTCTAGGTTGGTTTTGATTCCGGTTAGGATTCTGGTTAAAACCGGGTGGTGCCTGATAAGTATTAGCTCGGTAGTTTGGTTCATTTTGAGGACGGTATTGATTACCTCCTTGATTTGAAGTACCGGCTATAGCATTAGCTTCAAACGGACTACCATCGGTGGCAGTACAGTTGTAGTATGCATGAGGACCACCACAAGTAACACAAACTTCAACTTTCTTCACTTCACCATATGATGGTGTCTGTGTGAAAGTGACTTTCTTTTGGTTAGCAAGAACCAAAGCCTGAACAATATCTGTGAGTTTGTCAATCTTAGCATCGGTGCTAGATGTACTCACGGGAGATGATGTAGAAGGTCCAGCATCAGACTGAGTCTGATATGTCTTTGTGCGGAAAGGACGGACCTGGGACTTGTTTTCAATGATTTGCAAGGCTTCTTTTGTGGTCTTGCTCAAGAAATTACCTCCCGCGGAGGCATTCAAAGAGTCTTGATTAGTCTGGTTCAGACCATTGTAGAAAGTATCCATTTACATTAACTCGGTAAAACCATGATGCGGACACTTACGGAGCAATTCTTTTTAACGATCCCATGCCTCCCCGAATGATTCATCAAATCTTTGAGAGAATTTCATTATCTCATTCTTAAGACTTGTAGTTCGGGATGGAGGATAGAATTCGTTAACAAACTTTGTGACTAGATCTTCCCATGTCTCAATGGAACAAGGGGGTTGTTTCTCAAGCCAATTCCGGGCTTGTCCCTCTAGAGAGAATGGGAACAGAAGAAGCTTAATTGCTTCATGTGGGACATTCTTGTATTTGATGGTAGATGTAATCTTGTTAAACCATCGAATGTGTGCATGAGGATCATCCCGCTCAAAACCATAGAATTGGATTTGGGTTACCAGATTAAGCAACCCGGTTTTGAGCTCAAAAGTATCAGCCACGATGGCTGGGACAACAATAGCATCTCCGTAACCCTCGATGGTTGCTTGGAGAAGCTCATTCATCGGCTTGTCTTCTGCCATTACGGCAGGTGGTGGTGGTGATAAACGTTCCTCAGTCACGGCTGAAGGAGCAGAACGTCCTCTACGTCTACGAGGAATATTTGCAAGCTCTGACAGTGGACTTGTAGAACTGGAAGAACGAGTGCGCATGCACTAAGTATAAAAATCAGTTTTCAAAACAAATGCGAGGCAAAACGACAAGTGAACTTAACCAATAATCACAAATGAAATGGCTTCTTTGAAAAAGGTACACCAAATCACAAGGACACAAAGGCAAGTTTTAAATCTGTTGTTCGGGAACTTATTATGGTCACACCCCCAGTTAGTAGGTGTACTGCCTTGATTTGCGGTGGTTGATTTTTATGTATATATTAAGTACCACTGAAAAGACGTAGGTATAGATTTGTGCTGATGGTTTAAAAACTTTTGGACAATATTTTTGGTATCGTCTCGTTTAACCAAATCGTATTTCTTTAAGAATCACCTTAAAAGAAACACAAGCTAGAAAACGTTACGATTGTTTTGTTGTTTTATATTTTGTTTGGTGTTTTTAACACTTTAGGAAAAGTGTTAATGAACTTTTTGATTTTGTTATAACTTTACAAAAAAAACTGTTTACAAAAGGTGGTATATGTGCAAGTACGGGTCTGAAAATGCTTAAAACACGCTTACAGCCTCCCCGGCAGCGGCGCCAAAATTTGATTGATGCAAAACCGTCAAGTTTTCTCACGCAAGCTAGCCACTTGTGAATGACCAACCGTAAGGAACTTAAAACAGTTCAAACACCAAATGCAATTTAGATCAGGAGAATACAGTGGATTCCCGGGTCGTTAAGTCCCACGGAGGATGAATGGTTTTAATACAATCAGATGTCGAATAATCACTAAGGATAGTGATCAGTAAGGATTTTGAGTTATTTATACCTAAAGAAAAGTTTTGTAAATTACAGGGGCTTAAATGCAAATTAAAGGAAATTAAAAAGATAAACTATATTAAATAAACGCTATCACTATTTTTAAACTGATGTTTTTGATTTTTCTTTTATAAAACTTAAATTAAAAACTACGCGACGTACAAAAGAAAATGTAAAACTGGAACAATATTAATCCTAAAAATATGAAAATGATATTTTTACAATCCTAATGATAAAAGAAAATTTTTAGAAAAAGAAAATTATTTTTATAACTATTTAATTAATTATTATTAATTAAAAACTATTTTTAACTATTTAATAATAACCTAAAATACAAGAAAATATGAAATAAAGCTAGAAAAATATAATTATGACTTGGAAAAATCTAAAATAACAAAAGAGAATTTTCAAAACTATTTTTATATTTTTCTGATTATTTTTCTATTTTTTTATGAATTTTAAACTATTTAAAACTAATTAAATTACTAAAAATTACAAATTAAACTATGAAAAATCTGGAAAAATAATTTTTTTACTTTTTATATTTATCTTAACCTAAGAAAAATGAAAAATTATTTTTTTGAACTTTTTCTGAATTAATTGCAATAAAAGCTAATTAAAATGACTTAAAAACTGTTTTAATTAAGGAAAAATAGTAAACTGACCTAGAAAAATGTGAAAAATTCAGGAAAAGTCTAAAATAATATACTGAATCTAGGAAAAATAGAAAAACAGTGGCTTATGTTGAGAAAAATGAAACTGCAATACAAGTGCTTATGTAATAAGCACTTGAAATAAGCACAAGGCACTAATGACCACCAAACTGTTACAGAAGCTAAGATATGTTATAAATACTCTAAAACAACAAATTACAACTATCCTTAATCTCTGAAATCCAAACTGCTTATGATTTGAAGATTTGAGCTAAGAACCAAAAACAGTTTTCTATGACTTTTAAGCTAGACAATAAGCTACATAATAAGCTGAGACTGAAAACAAAAAGTTGAAACCTACACTAGACCTGGGTGGCTATTTCTAAACCAAAGACCAGACTTTGACAAGCTCTTATGAGCCCTGTGCAAGCCTTGCAATAAGCTAAGAAAACTCAGCTTTGACTGAGTTTTGTGAACAGGGCATATAAGCCCTGTTTGATGAGCTTATTTGAAGCTTTTAGAAAATTACCAAAATTCCATAAAAATCATAATAAGTAATTTAACCAACTGAAGTTTTAAAAACCAAAAGTCTCACCTGATTTGGACCAATAATGAACCTGTGAAAAATCCCTCTAGTTTGGTGAAAACTGGTATTTTCAAATTTTGACTATTTGACACAGTTATGAAAAGTTGACTTTATTGAACTTTGATTCAAAATGGTGGACAGATATTGATGTTATATGATGAAATGAAACTACTGAAAGCTATGTCTATGAAATTTAACCACAAAACAAGTGTTTGATTCTTAAAACTCACAACAGTTAAGCTGATTAAGACAGATGATTGATGATGTTGACTTAGAACCTTTGCAGAAACAAAATTATGACAGCATTGAGTATAAATGAGTTTAACAAGCATAAACCAACAGATCCTATCTACTGAACAGTCCTCTAATACAATTTAAGTAGCAAATCCAAACACCATTTTATTGACTGATATGCAAATTTAATGAGACCAACTACTGATTTAGCTAAAACAAACACTTAAACTGACTTTAACTAACCTAAATACAATTAATCAAACAGGTTTAAACTATTCTAAATAACAGATACAGATACAAACATAATTATGCAAACTGAAGTGAGATGAAAATGAGATATCCACTCACAGGGTTCCAGCTTGTTTTGTAGCTCAAACCAGAAACCAATCTAAACTATTCCATCCCAAATCCACTCTGCATCAGCCCCATATCCATTTTCAAACTTGTTTGAACCAAATGTCTTCACAGTTGACTTTTGTTGACTTTGTGACAAATTTGCTTGAAACTGAATTTCAAGTTTACAAAAAGCTATTTGAAGCTTAAATAAACTTGTTAGGACTTAGAATTAAGCCATTGGAAGCTTGAACTCAAGAGTCTGAAACTAACATTTGCAACAGTAAACTTGTAATCATGAAATGATATTAAAACTTGAATTGACACTTGAATATAGATTATATTGATAAATTAACTTAAGTTGAGTACATGGAAACAGAAAAATAAAAGCTTTTAGATTAAATTAAAACATTGATATTAAAAACGAAATACATGAAATTTAAAAATTAACTACTTTTCTTCTCTCTTGCTTCTTCCTCCTCTTTTATACACTAGATAGCTTCCACGTGTACTTCTGAGCAAATCCCACCTCTAAGCTTGGCCAATGGATGAGTTTTGAGTGATAATAGTTGTTTGATCATTTTGGCGGGAAAGACTGTATTGACCTGTAGGCTCTGATTTAGCAACTAGGGGGGTGGCATTTGTTGTGGTGGGAAAGGTAGGTAGTGGTGATGATGAGGGGGAGGGAAAGGTGATGGGAATATGCCTGAGAGTTGCAGGCCACTTGTGGGAGGAAGAGGAACAGTGGGCGGCAAAGCAGCTTTTGACTTGATTTGACCAAGGGTCCAAAATAGAGGGGTCAAAGGTCCAAATGGTATAAAGGCAGGGGTCTAAAATGCAATGAAGGGTCATGGTTAGCTTATTTTGACAAGGACTTGTTATGCAATTCTGCCAATATGAGGGACCATTTCTGCCAACATACCAAAGTTCTCACAAGGGCTAAAACTGACAAACATTAATAGTACAAGGACCAGTTTTGACATTTTCAATTTTCCAAGGACTATTTGTGACAATTTCAAAACTTGAGGGACCTTTTCTGCCATTTGACAAAAGATTTATTCAAGGACCATTTTTGACAACTTAGAATATTTCAAGGACCTTGAATAACATTTTTCTTTATTTTGTTTTACCAGGGACTGTTTTTGACAACTTTTGAAATTTGGGGGACTAAAACTGCCAATTATGCAAACTTGATATGTTTTTCACCAGATTTTGATATTTTTGCATTTAAAACACATAAAACACTTATTTGTGATATTTTTATCATTTTGATGTATTTCTGAGTGTTTTCAGATGTTTTTGCAGTTTAATTGGTACAAAAATGATGAGTATTTAGACACTCATCAGGTACCTTACCGGCCGGACTATGCCGGCCTTGACCCATTCCTCCACTTCTCTGTTAATTACTTGGTTCTTTTCTCGTGAGAATATCCTCCTTTTTTGGGCCACCGGTGTGTCAGAGGTGTTCACGCAGAGAGAGTGCTGTATGAGGCGTCTTGGCACCCCGGTCATGTCTGCCGGCTCCCAGGCAAAAATATCTTTGTTCTTCCTCAAGATCTCGATGAGTTGTCTCCGGCATTCTCGTGAGAACTTGGTTCCTATGGTTACCCGTTGCTCTGGGTAGGCTGCGTTAACTAGGATGTCTTCCGTTTGTTCTTAGCCTTCTTGAGCTTCTTGATCCCAAGTTTCTATTTCCCTTTCGGAAGAGCAGCTTCTCCGGGGGTCTTGCCCTTCCTCGAATCTCCTACATTCCATGACTACCACTCGTTTGGCGTTCAGAGTGGCTATCCCTCCCGGAGTGGGGAATTTCATCATTGCATGGATAGTAGAGGGTATGGCCCTTAAACCTTTGAGACCCGTTCGGCCCAGTATTATATTGTAGGGGGAAGGCGATTTCACTACCGTGAACGTCATCATCACCGTCCGGAACAGACCATGATCCCCCATGCGTACCTCTAGTTCTATCTTACCCATCGGCCGGATGACTTCGCCGGAAAATCCTACCAGCGGAGAACTCGTTTCTTGCAGCCGGGATTGGATGGAAGGACAAAAGTTCCTGAAGCACTGTTCATACATGACTTGGACGGAGGCGCCTTCATCTACAAACACCCTTCTTACAAAATATCCTTCTATTTCGGCTTCTACGATTAGAGGCTCGTCGGACAGGTCATCCGTACTTATCTGGGGGAAGGATATAGGGATATTCATCCAGCTTTCATCATAGAACCTGCCCTTTATTTTACGATCCTCCGAGTATTGACGGACCATGTTGATCACTTTTCCTTTCCCATTGTGACCTCTCGGCCTTTCCTTTCCTTTTTGCTGGACATTCTTAACCAAGTGATCTAACTTCCCCGATTCAAGAGCCACTTCTAATTGCCTCTTTAAATGATAACAGTCATTGGTGAGATGGCCTCTTTCTCCATGGTACTCACAGAACCGATCCTCATTTTCTTTGCTTGGCTTCCCTTGTAACGGGGGAGGTGGGGGCAAATTTAGGTGGTGTTCGGTGGAAAGTATTTCTTTGGGATGTTTAGTAAGGCCGAAGAGAAGGATCCGAGAACCATCATGTTTATTGAAGTCGTTACGTCTGAATTCATTTCGGGGTCGTGCTTCGGCTTTTGGAGAGACATAAGGGGAAAAGACTTCTCTCTGTCGAGAATCATTCTTTTCCCAAGGCCGTCGGTCGCCCCTATTCCTGTCATTGAATCCTCCCCTGAGATTCCTATCTCTTGAGACCTGACTGCTTGGCTTTCGGGATGGGTCATGGGTTTCTCCCCTTGGCAGCTCGGTGTTCTTATAAGCCTCTTCTGCCCGGATATAATCGTCCACCTTGGTCATCATTTCTTTTACGGATTTCGGGATTTGATCGGAAAACTTCTTAGACAGGTCAGGGCACCGATGAGCACCCATGAATGCTGATATTTTCATGAGCTCCGGCACTCCCGGTATCCAGCTAGCCTCGTCGGTCCATCGTTCTTTGAATATCGGTAGTGTTTCATTGGCCTGCCTGACAATCCGAGTGATCTCTGTGGGATCCTTCAGGTTCTTTTGTCGCAGAGCAAACCTCGTAGTGAATTGTTCTCTTAGTTCGTCCCAACTGTCAATGCTCCCCGGTTCCAAATTGCTGAACCACCCTTGTGCTGCTCCATCCACGGTCTGTTGGAACATCCGGCACCACACCGGCATCGGCCATTCTCCTTGATTTGCTGCTCTAACGAAGCGGTTGATGTGATCATCAGGATCAGCCGAACCATCATACAGCTTCAAGTTAGCGGGCATGATGCATTTGGGGCCAGCGAACTCCACTATCCTCCTTGTAAAGGGTGATCGGGCCAATTCCTTATGTGGTTTGCTGAGATCATCTTTGGGGTTTGGTGAAGCGTCTTCCTCTTGCTCGTCTTCGTCTGTGAAAGCAAGTCGAACCGGCTTGACGACACCGGCCCTCGTTGCGTTGTATTTTCTAAAGAGGGCCTCTAAGGATGCCATCTGGGCTTGTATTTGTTCCGGAATTCTGGAGGTTTCAGTGTTGAAGACCCCGCTCCCGCCTATATGTTCCGGCGGGGAGGTAGGTTCTGGGGGAGGCCGTAACTCCGGACCTGTCATTCGGTTCTCTGGTAGAATGAATTAGGGTGCCACGGATGGCGCCAATTTGTTGAAGCAAATTCCCGCTATCCGGTTAGGCTGGAGGGCCCTACTTTAATCGACGATGCCGGAGGGAATAAGTCTTCCTTCCTGCACAATAAGCAACACGCGTTAGCCTCACCCTGGACGATGTCCAGGACCAAGCTCCGGCGTGAAAGTAAGCTGGAGGGTAAAGATGGTAATAAATGCAGTGGTTAATGTAAGTGTGTGTATTTATGTCTATGGAATCATTAAATGTGTTGGGGTATTTATACTACCCCAACTATGTACCTTCATTACTGTAGATATACTGTTCGTGCAGACCTATATTACATGTTTGCAAGCCTATAGCCACCCTAGTTGATAGGCCACGTGGTGAGAATCCCTTAAAAACTGGGATACTGTCATTTGTCGTCCGGACGGTTTAGACAATGCCGTCCGGCCAGCGATGTTGCCGGACTGCATGTCTTCCGGACATATACGCCAACAGTGTCTAAGAGCATTAGGTGTCATGATATACTCAACTTACTTATTGGAGGCTTACGGGATGCCACATTACTATAACAAACATCCGCAACTAACCCTCCTAACTCACAACTAAACTAGACTTACTCATTTGGGTCCAACCATTTAAAAACATTAAAAAAAAAAGAAAAAAAGAAAAAAAAGGGTACATTATACCCTCGTCGTGCAGACGACGAGGGTTGAGATGAAGAGCTATAACAAGAGGGAGGGGGGATGTTTGTCGTGAAGAGCTATGGCAAGGCTGACATGACACCTATGGCGAGATATAACGAATGGCACCTTGTGCTCTAAGTATGAATTTGCTTTACGAATTTGCCCAATACCCTATTAAAAAATAAATTAAAGGGTTTTAATAGATAAAAAAGAGAATACGTAAAATTGCGAAAAATATTAGTGACGACAATGTGGTGGCTAAGAGCATTAGGTGTGGGTTCGCCGTGGACCTCGCCGTACCCATGTGGCACTTCGCCTTCCCTCGTCGTGACACCGCCGTAGCGTGCCGTGGCTCACCGTTAGTCACCTCTTCGTCTGCACGACGAGAGGTTGGAGGTGTACGTTTTTTTTTTTTTTTTTTTTTTTTTTTTTTTTTTTTTTTTTTTTTTAACACGAAGATGAAATGTATTTTGTTGTAGTTTAACATGGAAGATGAAGATGAAATGTATTTTGTTTAAAAATGATACGTGGAAAAAATGCAAACATAAAATTAAACACACAAATTACATTGAACATTTAAATTAAAACACTAAATTAATTAAAAATTAAAGTGAAAACTGCAAATACATAATACTCTTAATACAAGCTACCACCAAACTAATTGAAAATACAAATTAAGAATACGAATCATCTGAGTTGTAACACTCGTCACTGGAAGAGGATCTAAACTCGCCATCATAATACTTTCCTTCCATGATGTCAAACCAGTTATGCCTAAGATATTCAGCTTCCCTGGCTTCCTGTTCCAAACGAGTAGCTTCCTCACGTGCCTCGTTTTCTCTAATCTCTCTAAGATTTTCCTCGTCGTGTTCAAATTCACGAAGATAAGCCTCACTAAACCCAAACAGATTTTGGAGGTCCACCTGTGGAGTGTTAACAGGTGGATTGTTAGGAGGTGGAGTGTTTACAAATACATTTTCCAGTTGGAAAACCGGAAAGACATCTTCTGGTGGAGTTGAATAAACTTCAACTTCTTGTGGAAAGATAGTTTCCGGTAGTTATGGTAGACTTGGGAATTGTGTTGTAGTTTCTGGCAGTTGTGGTGGACTTGGGAATTGTTGAGAGAAATCTTTGCGAGACATTTTTGTGTGTGTGAGTTGTGTGAAACTTCAACTTCTGGTAGAGTTGTATATATAGGCAGATATGATTTTGAATTTGAATTTGAATCTTCCCGCTCTAATTTGAATCTGATTTTGAATTTGAATTTAAATATGAATTTAAACAATCTCGCTCAAATTGTACTGTTTAAAAAAAGGGTATTTTGATTTTTATTTTTTTTAATTCAAAAGTGTAAAATTATTATTTTTATTTTACTTGTGTTTAAATTTGAAAGTACGTATGTTTTTTTTACCGTATATTTTACATTTCGTATATTTTTTATTGTATTGTATAATGTTTATTTTTAAATAAATGAATTTACTTTATTTGGAAAGTTGAATATAAAAAATAAAGTTGTAAGTGGTGGGCGTCAAATGATTAAGTTGAGGTTTGTTGTGGTGGGTTGGGGGGGGGGGGGGGGGGGGGGAGATTGGTTATGGATGTTTGTTATAGCGATGTGGAGGTGATATGGCGGTGATGAAGAGTTGAGGTTTGTCATGACATTTAATGCTCTAAGGCTAAACACAATGGCAACCTAGTTCACCTATGCCACATCAGCTTTTTCTCTCCGACGACATAGTTGCCACAGTGATGACATGAGATTTTTTTTAATTCAAATATTTTTAAAAATAAAATTAAACTTCATTAATAAAAATACTTAAACACTACAACAATAATTAAAAACTTAAACTAATAAAACGTAAACAATACAGTACTTATTAAAAACTAAAAACATCACAAAAAATTTTCATCGTCAGTTACGTCTTCGTCACTTTCGTCTTCGCCTTCAATTTCTTGATTGCCTGCATTTCCACGGTTTCTCCAAACGTGTTCGACCAAATCAGATTTTAAGTTTAGATGAGTTGATCGATCCATTATCTCCTGAGTAACTACTAAGGATTCTGCATGGGATCTTACCGGATCATAATCACGGTGGCCCTCTTGTGGAAACCATGTAGGACATATCGCCCGTTGCTTGTGTTTGATGATCATATTATGTAATATGGTGCATGTATACACAATATTTTCGAGATCCTGTTTGTGCAGCACTCGAGTCGGAACTTTAAGCATTTTCCACTTCTTCTTCAACACACCGAAAGCTCGTTCCACTTCTTTCCTTGCTGCTTCATGCTTCCTCTTGAACAGTATTCTTTTTTCATCACCCGTAGGAGGATTTGTAATGGACTTAATAAGAACAGACCATTCCGGATATATCCCGTCAATAAGATAATATCCCCTTTGGTAAGCAACATCGTTAGCCTCGAATTCAAGTTCCGCCGCTCCCCAGATTTGATATCATTGAAAACAGGGGAACGATGTAAAATGTTTATATCGTTATTCATCCCGGAGACACCAAAGAACGCATGTCAAATCCATAAATCTTGGGAGGCGACCGCTTCTAATAAAATGAATGGATGTGACCCGTGATCACCCCTATCATATTGACCTCTCAAACTATTTGGGCAATTCTCTCACTCCCAAACCTGTACAATCAATGCTTCCCATCATCCCAAGAAACCCATGCTTATGCTCGTGATGAGCATATAATCTTTCAATGTCAGAATACGTGAGCTTTCGAAAATACTCAGCACCATATAACTCCATGATAACCTTGCAAAAGTTACGAAGACAATCGCGTGCTGTTGTTGCACCCAATTGCAGATACTCGTCAAGAGAATCTAGAACGGCCGCGTATCCCAATTGACGAATTGCCGCAGTACACTTGACCAATGGGGAAATACTAAGTACGCCTCTACAATAAGGAGTTTGTTGAAAATAAGGAGAATAATTGGTTAACTCTTGCACAATTCGAGTGAATAGGTCTCGGCGCATCCGGAACCACCGACGGAATGTTTTTTCGTCATACAACGGTTCTTCGGAGAAGTAAGCGGCAACTAAACGATTATGAGCACCTTCACGATCCCTAGGCGTGTAGTTCCGTTGAGCCTTTGGCAGTGACGCTTGGTAAGCGTCCCAAGCATACTGCCTAAATTCCATAAACTCCGCAAACTCGCTTATAACTTCTTCCTCGTCGGAAGACGAAGAATTAAAAAATATCTCGTAAGACATAATTATCAAAATTTGTTTGAAAGTGTTTATGAGAAGCTTTTTGAATTGTGTGTTTAAAAATGTGTTTAAGATTGGTATTTATAATGTTGTAAAAGTGGTAAAGTTTTTAAATTTTATTTTATTTTATTTAATTATTATTATTATTATTATTATTTACAAAGGGTAACATTTTTGGCATTATGTGCCTTTGATACTCGGTTGAAAAGCCAACCTAGTTCATGCATGCCTTGCCCTCAACCTTGCTCAACCGATCACCCCACAATGGGGCAACCGAGGTCAACCGTCCACTCAACCGAGTGAGTTAACCGGCCATTGTGTTTAGCCTAAGAGTTGTGGGTCTCAGGTCAATATTTGAAAAAAAAATTAAGTCGAAAAAGTGGGCCTCATTGTCCGTTTCGTCAAAAAAAAAACAGCGTCACTGTTTTAATATTACATTTATAGTATTTACAACGTTTGGAATTTGAAATGACCATAGACATCATAAACGATAAAGTTTATTTGAGACATGTTATGGGTCAATTTTTTTATTTTTATTTTCAGCTAGCTTTCTTTGTTTTTAGTTTTATTTGTGAAAACATTGTAGTAACAAATTAAGAAAAACTTATCTATATTCATTTTAGGGTGAAAGCTAAAGGAACGCAACGTACTTTTTCAGAATTACACATCTAGCTAATATATTTTGTTAAGGGTCAAAGCTAGCTAACATACTTTCAAATTTCACTCGATCTAGCTAATATGACCTGTTGGTAATAGGTTACCAGGTCACCTTGGCGAAAAATTTGCACAGTTAGTCCTCTAGGACTAATGACCGTTAAAAAAAAAAAAAAAAAAAAAAAAAAAAAAAAAAAAAAAAAAAAACTTTTAAAATTTTTTTTAAAAAAAACGTAAACTTTTATAAAAAAAAAACATAAAAATATAAAAAAAAATATATAATTAATTTTTTTAAAAAAATTTTAAAAAAAATGTAATTTTTTTTTTAAAAAAAAAACGTAAAATTTTTTTTAAAAAAAAACGTAAAAAATTTTTAAAAAAAAGTAAAATTTAAAAAAAAAAAAAAAAAACGAAAACTTTAAAAAAAAAAAAAACGTAAAAATTTTTTTAATTTTTTTTTTAAATTAAATTTTTTTTTTAAAAAAACGTAAAAATTTTTAAATTTTTTTTTTTAAATTTAAAAAAAAAAACGTAAAATTTTTTGAAATTTTTTTAAAAAAAAGTAAGATTTTTTTTTAAAGTTTTTTTTTTTTTTTTTTTTTAAAGTTTTTTTTTTTTTTTTTTTTTTTTTTAACGGTCGTTATCATCTAGCTAACGGTCGTTAGTCCTAGAGGACTAACTGCGCAAATTTTTCGCCAAGGTGACCTGGTAACCTACTACCAACAGGTCATATTAGCTAGATCGAGTGAAATTTGAAAGTATGTTAGCTAGCTTTGACCCTTAACAAAATATATTAGCTAGATGTGTAATTCTGAAAAAGTACGTTGCGTACCTTTAGCTTTCACCCTTCATTTTATGTACAATGCTCTAAGCCACATACTTTGTGTGTGTGTATATATATATATATATATATATATAGGGAATATATTAGCTACAATTTATTGTAGCTAATTGGCTACAATTTTGTGTTATAAATGGTGGCAGCAAAGAACCTTACTCCAACCGATATTCTTACTAAGCACATATGGCATCCGTAACAATCACTAAGGCCTTATTTCCATCAATGATATTCTTACTTGTTACGATATTCTCAACTACCCAATATTTTGCTTCATGTTCTTCAGATGAAGTTGATGCTCTCTTAAAATGGAAAGCAACTCTCCATAGCCAAGATAACAACACTCTTTTACCTTCATGGGCAAATGATCAAAAAACAGTACTGTCTCCATGTAACTGGTATGGACTTTCATGCAATGAAAATGGTAGCATAAACAGACTGAACCTTTCGACTTCTGGTTTAAATGGTACACTTAATTATTTCTCTTTCAAGTCGTTTCCAAATCTTATGTATTTCGATCTTTTTTTCAACAACTTTTCTGGTATCATCCCATCTGACATTGGTCACCTTTCGAAACTAGTTTCTCTTGATTTCTCTTCTAATCAATTCACCGGAAAAATCCCTCCGGAAATTGGTACGTTGATGTCACTAGAACGGCTAGAGCTACAATTGAACAATCTAACTGGTCAGATACCACGATCTTTAGGTGAACTCAGATCCCTTTATCTACTTCGGCTCTTTGGAAACAAGCTTTCTGGTCCCATTCCAAAAGAGCTAGGAAACTTGGTATCCCTTTCTATTCTGGAGTTGGGCGAGAATCAACTCAATGGTTCGATGCCAAAATCATTTGGTAACTTAAAAAGTTTAGAAATATTGAATCTCATGGAAAATCAACTTGCGGGTCCTATTCCACAAGAGTTAGGAAAACTGAAATTGGTTCGAATAGACATTAGCTCAAACAGCTTTTCAGGTACTTTGCCGGACGGAATCTGCAATGGCGGTAAATTGGAGAAGCTAGTAGCTATCAATAATAATCTAATAGGTCAAATTCCGACGAGTTTATACAACTGCTCAAGTTTAAGGCGAGCACGGGTTGATGGAAACCAGCTCACAGGAGATATTTCCGAGAGCTTTGGTGTCTATTCGCACCTCGATATCATTAATCTCAATGATAACAACTTTTATGGGAAGATCTCAGACAAATGGAGTAAGTGCAAGAACTTAACGACAATACAAATGGGAGGGAATCAAATCAGTGGTAACATACCGAGTTCTTTTGGAAACTTGACTCGGTTAAAACTACTTAATCTTTCTTTTAATGAATTAGTTGGGAAAATACCGAAAGAATTTGGACGCATGACTGGCCTGTTGACCCTTTTTTTGAACAATAACCGACTTTCTGGTGTCGTGCCTCTAGATCTAGGATCGTTAGGTGAACTCTCGTGGCTAGATCTTTCCTTAAATAAGTTGAATGGGTCCATTCCATCTTCCCTTGGTGATTGCTCGAAACTCATCAACTTAAACTTGAGCAATAACAAGCTTAGTCATGAAATCCCAGCTCAAATAGGTAGATTGCTTCACCTATCCTATCTTGATTTGAGTCAAAATTCACTCACCAGTGCGATACCTTCAACACTTTCAAGTCTGAGCAGTTTAGAGATTCTCAATCTTTCGCACAATAAACTTTCTGGTAATATTCCAAAGACCTTCGAAATAATGAAGGCCCTGTGGAGCATTGACCTATCATGTAATCAGTTGGAAGGTCCCATTCCCAATAACAAAGTCTTTATAAATGTTTCCATAGAAGGACTGCAAGGGAACAAGGATTTGTGTGGAAATGTAATTGGGTTGAAACAGTGTGCATCTCAAAGGCATAAATCAAAGGTAAACCACAGACTTGCACTCATTATTTCCCTTCCACTCCTTGGAGCTCTTCTACTTGGTGGTCTCACGGGAATGTTGGCTATATATAGTAGGAGATTGAAGAAGGTGTCATCAACACAACTGGAGGATGAAGATAAACATAGTAAAGATTTCTTTTCAATCTCAACTTTTGATGGAAGGAAAACTTACCATGAAATCCTGAAGGTAACTGAGGAGTTTAAGGAAGCATATTGCATCGGAAAGGGAAGATGCGGAAGTGTGTACAAAGCAAGCTTGGCATCAGGTGACACAGTTGCTGTAAAGAGACTTCACTCGTCCTCCGAGGTGATCAACCACAATGATTTTCTTAACGAGGTCAGAGCATTGACAAGGATACGACACCGTAACATCGTGAAACTACATGGCTACTGTTCACATGCTAGAATCTCATTTTTGGTTTACGAGTATCTTGAAGGGGGTAGCTTAGCTGATATTTTGAGCAATGAAAACGCACATTATTTGGATTGGAAGAAAAGGGTGAACATAATCAAAGGTGTTGCACATGCTTTATCGTATATGCACCATGATTGTTCACCCCCTATCGTTCATCGTGACATATCAAGCAAGAATATCTTGCTTGATTCCGAGTATGAAGCATGTGTTTCGGATTTTGGCACGTCCAAAATTTTGAACAAAGACTCGTCGAACTGGAGTAATGTCGCAGGAACATATGGATACCTTGCACCAGGTAAATTTATTCTGTTTTCATTCATAATATTACAAACTAAGTTGTTATGTCCTTAAAGACAAGACTTGGCGCACTCATAACTTTTTTTTTTTTTTTTTTTTTTTCTTTCCAGAATTCGCTTATACAATGAAAGTAACTGAAAAGTGTGATGTCTATAGCTTCGGGGTTCTAGTGTTAGAAGTCATCAAAGGTGAGCATCCAGGTGATATGGTAACTTCGCTAACATCTTCATCAACCAACAAGGTAGAGCTTAAAGATTCAGTGGATCATCGTCTACCAGTTCCACTCCTGGAAATCAAAGAAGTTGTGACATCGATCTTGGTTCTAGCGATAAGATGTGTTAATTCAGACCCTGAGATAAGGCCTACAATGTATGATGTTTCACAGGAACTTGCTTCATTTCCTTAAAGACATCTCTAAGAGTAATAATTACTTTAAATAGATATAAAAGTATTTTCAGTTATCATATTTTATTTGGTTCCGGTCTTTAGAGTATTTATGGTATTTTCCGATGTAAGATGGTGTTGTTGTAATTACTTTATATAGACATAAAGTATTTTCAGTTATCAATAAATCACTTTAGTTTATGTTGTTTGAATACATATTCGTCACATGTAATCATAAACCACGCCAAGTAATTGTATATTTCTATTATGTTAGCTAGCACGCACCACGAGTGCTATAAGTCTGTAAAACTGCCCCTTAAACGTTGCTAACACGTTAATTATTGGAATTATATAACATGACAACTTATAAATATAAACAATAAACATCAGGTATACATAAGAAAGCGTATAGAAACATCTAATGAATAATTAATTAACTAAAACATAAATAGTATGCGTACATTTTGATTCTAGCCGAACAAGAATCAACTTCAAGCACTTATTCTTAAGATGAACCCTAATTAGGGTTTATAAGGATTATTGGAATTGCCCCTTACCAATTTTGCAATTAAATCTAAGATACTAACAATAATGTGTTAGTACCACGTTCTTGTACACACGTACTATTAACGAATTAAAGTAAATGCTAGTTTAGAAAACACAAAACGTTTTTATTTGAAAAATCAAACCAATCGACCCTATAAGGGTTATAATTGATCGATCACCAAAAGATAAGGAAAAGAAACCAATTTAGGGTTTAGTGTGTGTACAAAAGTCCATCAAACAATGACCCTTGTGTTTGTTTATATAGGATGACAAAACTTGGAGAACAAGTTGAGATATGGTTGGGTTTATCCCTAACCAATTGGATTTAGTAACCCACAAGGATTTATAGATCTTTCTTGTTTCCTATTTTTCATCTATAGTCCTTTCCTTATTTAACTTAACGACCGTTAGTCCATTACATTTAATTACTTAATGTACATTAATCGTTTTGTGTAATTAATAACTAAATATAACATTTTATATTTAATTATTAAAACTTTAATTCTCATACTTAAAGTGTGCAATCTCGTGGTCTCGAGTTCGATCCTAACACACATCTATTATTTTATGTCCATTAAACTAACATTAATTTCCGTAATGAAACTTATTTAACATTACCGGTGAACAATGAAGATGTTAAAAACTACTAACATTACCAATTTTAGAGTTTGGGTACTCAAAATAAAAATGCAATTCTTTGTGGCATTTCATGGAACAGCTGATGTCGATCGTGTTGAAAGTGGAAGAAGTGTTTGTGTGTTGGAACGGTTACAAATAATGGCCACCATTTATCTACGTTCTCCAGGCCGAACATACATCCAAAAAAGATTCAGCAAAACTATTTTTAAACCGGCAAACAAAATAATATATACAATAGAAAAAAGTAGCATGTGAGTTGTTGGTTTGGCTATGTTTTCCCTTTTGTATATTACGAGTGTATAGGCCTGCGCGTTGCCGCGAGATGTTTATATACGTTAGTTAGGCAAAACAAATAGGTCAAAAGTTGAAGGCAGTGTTATGAAAAGATGGTAGTATACTGAGAATAGGTACGGACCAGTTATCACGACATAAACTTTTGTTTAAAAACAGCAGTAACAGCAACAACTTCTGCCGGTGTTTCTTCTTCCTTGATGGGCTCTGCTTGCCTTTATCCACTGGTACCTCAGTCCCAGTGGTGGCAGCAATCTTTGTCGGCTTATTGTTGCAGATTGACCCAAATACCCTTTAAGCCATAAACTGCACATTGATCATTGGTAGCATCAGATTACAATACCATAGCCAGCATAAAGATATTAAATAAGCAATATCCCAAAGACCTCTAAAGTTTGCCCGTTAATCAAATTCAAATTCAAAATTAGTGTACCTAATAGTTACAAAACTACAAATTATACGAAAGTTACTGAATCGTATGAGCTGTATGAGTTATCTAACCTCGAAGTCTTTACTTTCATCTATCACAAACCCACTTCCTAATGCCAACTTCTAGTCAGTTAATTGGGTTCCGCATCTCTTCACACGAATTAACACATTCAACTTTGTGTGACTTATCTTCATATACTTAAATTACATCAGGTGTACCGCACATCATCAAGTAATTTAAAAAATAAGCACAAAGTTACCTCGAGTATGAACACCATGCCCGCCCTTTTGATACAATATGACAGTCATTCACAACATCACATGTAACCTAGAATCATTTAAAATTGACAAATCAAATAATGGCAATAACACAAAAACATTAAGTAACAAAAAATGTTTTAGACATGTTACCTTAAGTGAGAAACACCCTTTTTTTTCTTTGAACAATAGAATTCTGCAAGAACACATACAATAAACAATATGGACCGCCATGCCATGAAAACTCATTTCAGCAACTCCAAAAGACTTGATATATTCTCGATAATACGGATCGCCATTCCATTCTATCTGAATAAACAAAAGGTTATCTATGGAAAATGAAGCGGAAAATTGACCATATTAATGCAATAAGAGCTCGTTAGATAACTGTATGAACTTGCAGTTATCTAAGAGAAAAAAAAAAACTTTTGAGCTTATTACCTGGAGAAAAAGGCATCTGTCGATTTCCACAACCATATTTAAGTAAGATGACTCCAATCTATATTCAGGACATGATTTCTTGCACAATCGCGCTTTTAATCTGTAGAATATGAAATCATAATATATAAATTACCATCTTCAAAAGGTAAATACACTTTTGAGTATGCACAGAAATGGTACAAATGTTTGACCATTACAAACCTGGCTTCAAGCTCTTTCTGCAATTATATACCGGATCGAATACTTCATCTTGTTTCCTTTCTATTCTTAGTTACTGCACTCGCACAACAACCAAATAAATAAATTTCACTTGCTAAGCAAAATAACGCGGAAAAAGTGTAAAACAATCATAGCTTAAAGCTGTTGGTTTGTGGGAGTTATAAACACACGTAAACGACTAGAAGTGTGTGAGCCTTTGGGGGCACACACGTTAAACACGAGAGTACGTGTCGATCGTTTAATACTTGAATATATTGAACCCGTTTATTGCATGCATGTATACCCGATCCAATCAAAGACCCATGGATGTTTTATCATTTAAATTGGGTCGAATTTGATGTTTGCCTTGGGCCTAGTAACTGATCGGGGTTGTTTGGGTTTTGTAGCTTGTTCGACAAGTCTTGAGCCCAAAGTGTAATTGGTTTATAAGCATATATAAACAAACACACATGCGTTTGAGAAATACGATTTTATAATATCACTAACTCAATATAAATATGGTTCATTATTTTATCCCTAACAAAACCGAATATATATTATTCCTTTTACTCAGTCAAACGATTGAAAACATTCTACTACCTACTGATTGGTTACAACTCATAAGGTTTTAGTATGTTTTGTTCAAAATTCAAAGCTTGCATTAATTATTGATCCAAGTGTTTTAGAGTTTTGATGTTTGTGAGTTATTGTTATTTGTTCCTGGTTGAACATGGTATAGCAATAAAGGGGTTTCGTTTTGTTGTTCGTGGTGTTCAAGTAATTCAAGGTGTTGATTGTATTAAACGTTCTCGACTAGCTTCTTATCGAACGTACTTGGTTTAAGTATTTGTGTGTGATACTCGTAGAGGCATCTATTTTAGATGCTTAGTTTCGTATTGGTTTTATTGTCCGTTACTAGAGATCAATTGCCAAGCAAGGTTAGCTTTTCTATATCCCTTTTAATTAATTAATATTGTATTAATTAATTGTTTATTAATACGTGCTTAACATAATTGCGATTACTAGATCCTTATCCGCTGCGTACTCGTAGAGGTTACTGGTTAACTAGATCTAAAATCCCAACAGTGGTATCAGAGCCAACTCGTTTTTGCGATTATGGGTTACACGTTTCTTATTAATAAACATGTTTAAAAGGCTGCATGAAACCTAATTTAGTTATTTGTTTTATTTTAATTTTGACAATTACATGCAATACTTGTCAATTTTTAATAAATAATAACTAGTCACACACAAATTAAAATTATATTGATAATTAGAATTAATTGTTAATTGGAATTAATTTGTTAATTAGAATTTAATTTACATGTTAATTAAAATTACTTGCTAATTAGAATTAAAAGTTAATTTGAATTTATTAATTGTTAATTAGAATTATTATGATAATTAGAATTACATATTGGTTATTAAATACATAAATTGCGATATTACTTGTTAATTGAGATTGCCATGTTTTATGTGTTTTTCCGGCCACAAGACCCACTCAATTGCTTTTCTAAGTGATGTATGGGGCGATCTAGGTATTACATCCTAGTGACGGTCTTATGGTTCTCCGTTTGGGGAAGACTCGCAAGAGAACTCGGAACAATATGTGGTTATATATTGATGTTTATGTTTAATATGTTTGTGATTCCTATATGTGCATTATTACTTGCTTTGACACCTAATTGTATGCAATATGGAATAATACATATCGTAACCATAACATTAATATTGGTCTTTATTTACACGCCTAAATAACATGCTCATTGTGACGTGCTATTTGATTCGTGGAAAATCGTTTTTGTAAAATAAAGTGACCTAATATTATGAAACACGTTTTCAAGAATTTAAAAACTAGACGCTATGGACACTTGGGATGTACGGCTCACCCATTAGAACAAACTCAAAAGGGGGTTTAAAGAAGTGAGCATAGCCTCACTGAAAGGATGTCTAAGGTTATGCTTTAGCGCTTACCTGGTCCTCTGCCTCCCTGTGCGTTCGATTGGAGCTATCGTGAACCATGATGATCACTACAGTGTCATTACCAAAGTTTTTAAAATTAGTGTTACAAAGTTGTTTTGCATGCTTCTTTGTACACGACTTTTACCACATTTATATGTGCATACCTATTTGTTAATATTAAGTCTATGCCACCCAACTATGAACACGTGCACTTGGATTGACTTCTCTGGTCAGACCTAAGGGCCTTTCCAACCCATGGTAATTATTTCTCACTGGTCAGACCTCTGGTTATTTTTACACGTTCATACTTGGTCGACTTATATCGAGTTAACCTGGTCAGACCTCGGACCCGAGGCATAAGATGAGAACTAAACATGCTTTTGACATTATTACTTGATACTAATGCCTTAAACAGTCTCATAAATCTAAGAGTTGCATTTTGCAATTAACGCTCGTCGCTTACCTCTTGTCCTATTTTTTTACACACTGGTCAGACCTATGGTAATTAAGTGGGGTTGCAAGATGGATCTTAGTCTTATTAGTAATTAATTGGGTAGTTAATTCTTTTAAGAATGTAATTATCGAAAATACTAGATTTGAACTTTTTATGTTCTGATTAATTGTGTTATTGCAACATAATTCGTAAACAAATTTGTTTTTCTTTGAAAGACAAACTTAGTCTCTTTTCCTAGTAAGAAGAGTGAGACTTATACCTATCTTTTCTCCTTAGTTGACAAACTAAGATAGGATTCCTAAATTGATAAACTCTTATATGATCTTTCATTACCCTTTTCGTGGTCTAGAGTTAATTGAAAGATAAGAATATTTTGTGTAACTGGAAACATTGTGTTTAGAGCTACCAAAATAAATAACATCATGCACTTGTCACGATGTAAGAGTTTAAACTGCAAAGAGTAAAGGAATTACTAGCATATTTGCTGGGTAATTTTCTTGGACTCTTGTTTATTCCTAAAGTGCTAAATACCCTCGGGGCTTTGTAGACGATAAAGGAGGAATTGCATGCTAAAGATTTAAGTTAATTGAATGAAAGAATGGCTAGTCCATTATCTACATAAGTAGAACTTCATATACTCTGTTCAATACCTAAGTACATGCTACTCATAGGCAATTGAAGAGAATAGGAAAGTATATAAAACTGCTATATGCTTTCTACTGGAAATGTAACACTTACAATGTTGACAAATCCAGTGGGAGGTTGCATTTTATGACTGAAATATCATTCATGTAATGTTGTCAATTTCAGTGGGAGCTACGAGATTTATTTCCTGTTAGTCACCCATATCATTTCAAACTAGCTTTGAAATAATCCATTACTTTCCGAATATGAACAACCATTGCTTAAAGGAAAATTGTATTTTATTTTGTAAGATAACACGTTGCCTTCCTGCTGTCGCTTCCTGAAATGTTATCTATAGAATAATAATCCACAATTCCTTATTATAGGTTATGGTTCTAAACTACTTATGGTATATATGACATTAATCATATCGTTTGAACAATCAATCACGTGTTGTTTGTTTTCATAATATGATGTTGTACCTTTCACAAGTGGGAGAAATCTCAAAATGTGTGCAAGGAACAAAAATATTATTGGTATCTCTTGACCGCAAGGTAAAGGAAACTAATAATTCTACTAGGATTTAAACACGTTAGATGTTTAATGCCCTACTACATGTAAATAAGAATTCTACTAGGACTTAAACACATTGGATGTTTATTGCCCTAATACATTCTAATAATGATTCTACTAGGACGTGAACACGCTAGATGTTTGTTGCCCTACTACATTCTAATGTCATGATATAGTGTAAAGATACTTCGATATTTGACTACATGTATTAGTCAACATAATTATGGTTATATAATAATGATCATAATTTCGAAGTATAAAATTAACTTGAAATTACTATAGAACTCAAGAGTTTGCGTTCATGATTACTTTTGTTAGTATAAATATGCTTACATGTTAAAACATAATTATAAAGTCCTTGAATTTGTCAATGACTTATAACATAAAGTATATATAGTAAAACTGTTATGTCTTCTAGTCAACACATAAACATGAGGCCCTTGAATTATTCAAAGACTTATAATGTATTATTGAAATGTTCTGTTTTCTTGTTAACACATGAACATATAATCCTTGAACAATTCTGTCTTCTTGTGAACACGTGAACATAAGTTTCTTGTATTGTTCAATGAATATACATTATTGCATGCACTTGGTTAGTAAATACTTTATATGCAATTTGGCTCGACCCAATTGACAAGTATTTGGTCCAAAGAGAATTAAGTTATCTATTGAATTATGATATAGTTTCACAATTCTAATACTCATAGAATACCACTTCATTATGGTATGTCTGATGTGTTGGATCAAACCTTATTCATATTGTTTGATTCCTGATAGCTTTAATTGCTCTACCTCCAATACATATCAAGGTTAGAAATTGCGTGTGTCATGGATACACTCAATAGAGTTCAAACCTAGAAGGTATTCAAGACAACATATAACTGAAAACCCTAATTCATTAGGGATTTGAGGTTTTACCACTCAAACCAATTGAATCCTAAATCCTTTTGGATTTTTGATTTTCTACACTTCCTAGCTCGAAGATTGTAGTTTTGGTGTTCTTCCTAGCTTGACGAAACACAAAACTATTGCTAGAGCTTTTGGTTAACGAGTGATACTAAATTAGTGTTTTACTATAAATCCTAATTTGAGTTGTTGGAAGGAATTTCATTATGTCTTGATTTAAGTTCTGAATTTGTTAAAATCTTATGAAGCATTTTATTAACAAATCTTGAGATGAGAACTTAAAATGTATTTTGTGATTCTTCATAAAGGACAATTTATTGTTGCTTAAATACTTAGTATTTAGAGAATTGTCTCTACTTACAAAAGTAAGTGGGAGTATACACATATCTCAAAGTTTTTGAGAACAAAATACTTAACCTTCTAAAATACACTTATTAATGTCATACTAAGGTTAAACATGAAAATGTCGACCGAAGTATAATGATTACTCTCATTCATAAATCCGAAAGGATGACTCATCACTTGAGTGATATTTTATATCAATGCTGAGGGATATAAGTTAGAAGATTATTGTAAATCGGCTAACTACTAAAATACATTATCACATCTTGAATCTGATAAATATTTTAGAACTATGAATGACAAGATGCAGTCCTTAAAAGGCAAATCAAGTTTTGTGAGTGATTGTTATTTCGCCTAACAGTTAACCTATGAGGTTGGAATAAGTTTCTTTTGAAGAAAGACTCACAAGGACAAAATTGTATACATATTAATGTTTGACATTTAATAAGAAGTTTTTAATCATACTTGAGCAATTGACTGTGATTAAATTTTCTTATATAATACATGCATTAATTATATAAAGATACTTAATTGTCATACATGTGATTTGTATGTTGAATATGACAATTAGATTTTATAACTCTTTCTTTATGATTACCTTTTGCGAGGACGGTGTGTAATCAAAAGGGTTATCAATCTATATTATCTTTATGTAGTATACAAAATTTGAGCAATCCATGTTTTTGGATTGAATCATGCATCTAAGAGCTGAGATCTTGAATTTAATTACCATGTGATTCTGATTGAATTAAGATAACTCTTGAGTACATCTGACATTGAGTGGGAGCATTGTGTTTTTCTTTAAAATTTATATGTTGAAGATATCATTCTATTTAAGCTAGATATTGATCCTTAAGCTTGGAATGAAACTTCACTTGGAATTTAGGGAATAAAACAAACAACCTTGGAATAAATGTTTATCTGGAATAAACAAATGCGAAAAAAAAAATAAGTCTGACACAAATGCAATATATCATTCAAGCAAGTCTTCAATGATATATTTCACTTGGAATAATTTACATGGATGGAAACCTTGTGTTTTTAAACTAAGGGTTTATCATGTATATATATTATATTGTGTATAAGACTAGTTGTTGCTTTTGTACAAGAACAAAATGAGCTGACAACAACAATATCTAATTGAGAGAGTTTTGATTATTGTTTTATAAATGTTTACGAATTATAAAGCATAGTGTTGTATAAGTACAAATGATGCTAGAAGATTATTAATACTAGTTGTAATAGGATTTTATCATTTATGATAAATCTGCTAACTAGTTATGCTCAACATAGAGCATTGTTGCATTACACTTTAGTGAATGAGAATACTTTACACTTTTAGAAACTGTAAAGATGACTGTCAGTATGTTGTTGACTTTTACTACCTCATGCAAGGTAAGACAACATCTCCATACTATAAATCTTGCAATAGTATGAGAATATGAGATAAGACACTCATTTTATATTTCAATTCCCTCACTATAAGTGAAATTTGAAATAAGTATTCGGAAAGTTTACTCAGATGACTATTTAGTTTTTCTTTTAAAGAAAGGTTGAGAATGTTGGAAACATTAGGGTTCAACTTACTAAATGAGTTTCATGCATATCTGTTTTAGTATTTGGATAATTGGGATTGATAGACAATTTTTACTTTATGATGAATAAAGATACTTGGTATTTGTTATTCATTCATATAATAATTGTTATCCTATATTTGCATGTTTAATCATTGAATAATTTTATTATTCTAAATATGTCCATTGTCGGTTAACAATATGGGAATATTGTTATGATAAGGCAAATGTGAGTGTTGGTTATAATTCTAACGAGAATTCGGATTGTTCCCACCAAACTCATATGTATTCACTAGAGATGCATATTGGATTCCCCAACTTTCAAACATTTACTTTTGGATCCTTGTCATAAGTAAAATATTGAAAATGGTTTGTTATCTTCATCCTTAGACTTGAGATACAAGCAAGTTCTGTTATGTGTGGATATCATTTTTTGTAAGTATACGCAAAACGCTATCTGAACAAGGTAGTTATAAAAGCTATATTTCGGAGTGATGTAAAGCAGCATCCACAACACTTGTAGTCAATAAAGGATTTGTTACTCCACTTGATATGTGCAGAAAGATACCATGGCGCCTCTCCAGAATTAATAAGATAATTGTTCGGCCGAACCCAAAGGGTAATGCAAGATGATACTTGATTACATTTGGTATATCTAATTAAATTCTATAACGAGATTCTAAATGGTTAAACTATATGGAATGATTTAAGATCCATAATCCATGGTTTAATGGTATCTATAACAAAGGATGATTAGAGCAAGACATTGAATGACCATGCTACTGAGAAACTTTTACGAAACTATTCTCTCAGACACTTTTAGTTAAAAAGCGAGTGAGAGCGTTTGCTAGGCGTTTCCGTCGTTAGTTTTGTGTGCCATTCGACACACCAACTCCCAAGTGGGAGCTGTTGGTTTGTGGGAGTTATAAACACACGTAAACGACTAGAAGTGTGTGAGCCTTTGGGGGCACACACGTTAAACACGAGAGTACGTGTCGATCGTTTAATACTTGAATATATTGAACCCGTTTATTGCATGCATGTATACCCGATCCAATCAAAGACCCATGGATGTTTTATCATTTAAATTGGGTCGAATTTGATGTTTGCCTTGGGCCTAGTAACTGATCGGGGTTGTTTGGGTTTTGTAGCTTGTTCGACAAGTCTTGAGCCCAAAGTGTAATTGGTTTATAAGCATATATAAACAAACACACATGCGTTTGAGAAATACGATTTTATAATATCACTAACTCAATATAAATATGGTTCATTATTTTATCCCTAACAAAACCGAATATATATTATTCCTTTTACTCAGTCAAACGATTGAAAACATTCTACTACCTACTGATTGGTTACAACTCATAAGGTTTTAGTATGTTTTGTTCAAAATTCAAAGCTTGCATTAATTATTGATCCAAGTGTTTTAGAGTTTTGATGTTTGTGAGTTATTGTTATTTGTTCCTGGTTGAACATGGTATAGCAATAAAGGGGTTTCGTTTTCTTGTTCGTGGTGTTCAAGTAATTCAAGGTGTTGATTGTATTAAACGTTCTCGACTAGCTTCTTATCGAACGTACTTGGTTTAAGTATTTGTGTGTGATACTCGTAGAGGCATCTATTTTAGATGCTTAGTTTCGTATTGGTTTTATTGTCCGTTACTAGAGATCAATTGCCAAGCAAGGTTAGCTTTTCTATATCCCTTTTAATTAATTAATATTGTATTAATTAATTGTTTATTAATACGTGCTTAACATAATTGCGATTACTAGATCCTTATCCGCTGCGTACTCGTAGAGGTTACTGGTTAACTAGATCTAAAATCCCAACAAAAGCAACCTCCCTAACGCCAGCGGCCTCTTCTTCACAATGTCTTGTGCAATATCCTAAAAGTGTAAAACATTATTTTCTTGTAATGTAATTGTATCCTAAAAGCTTCATATACGTACCATGTATAAAATATATCAAGGTGAAGCACGATTTATTAAAATATGCAAATGAATACATGAGACAAATGTATTCAATTTTTAAAATGACACAATATTTATAATATTTTTATGAGATCTAATTAAGTTTTATATTTTTTTGTTGTAATCTGAAAGTAATAATCCAAAATAACAAATGATATTAAAAAATAAATACAAACATATATTTTTACTAATAATATTACTTTCGTCCCATAATATTTGTCCACGTTGCTATTTTGTAGGGGTGAGCATGCGGAGGTTTGGGGAGGTTTTTAAGAACTGTAAATTGTTTGGTGTAGGTTTTTTTTGGTTATGACTTTTTGGTTTTATAAATAGGAAAAAAGCCAAAAATACTCTATGTACTTCTCGTGAAAACTCATTGTGCTTTCTCAACTTTTTTTATTGTCATTATACTTAACGTTGTTTACATTTTCGACTCATTATGCTTAATTACTTCTTCTTTCTAACATTAAAAGACAATAGTACCCTTGTCTTCTTTACCAGCCATCACCACCACCTCTTCTTTACCTGTTAATAACAAGATATCATGAGAGCTGTTAGGATTGGTACGTTCCGCGAGTAAACAGTTAGGTGCTCATGGAATAAGAGTGAACTGTGTATCACCGTCTGCTGTTGTGACGGGGATATCGAATAGGTCTCCTGAGGAGATTGAGAAGACCATGAAGGTGTATGAAGGTTTATCAAGTTTGAAAGGAGTGCGATTGAGTGTGGTGGATGTAACGGAAGCTGTGATGTTCCTCGCATCGGATGGTTCTAAGTTTGTGACAGACATGAACTTGTGGTTGATGGTGGGTTGACGAAACTACCTGATGAAGATGATATTAAAATGTATAATTGTTGATGTATTTAACACGATGACTTACTGTTTTATAAACTATATATAGTTAATTGTCAACATTTACTTTTGTATTATTTTTTTTTTCACTTGAAAATTAAAGAGCAAAGTTATGTTTTAGGAAGGAAAGCCTTTGGTATGATCAAAGATGGATGTTTTAACATAATGTGTTGAGACATTAGCTAATTAATTACCCTATATAACATTTCTCTGGGGGAAATATTTATGTAGTTCTACGGTTGATGAGCAATAAATTTTATAACCAGTTAATTTTGTTCAATGTTATCCACACATTCTTCATTTGTCAAAATCTAATACAAAAGTCATACAATTATCACACATTCTTCATTCGACCACCAACTGCAGCCTATGTTAAAAATTATATAATGAGTCAAAAATGTAAACAACGTTAAGTATAATGACAATAAAAAAAGTTGAGAAAGCACAATGAGTTTTCACGAGAAGTACATAGAGTATTTTTGGCTTTTTTCCTTATAAATAAATTGGTATGGTTTCGGGTTTATTTTCGGGTTTGTTATGTTTCGTTATTATTTACCAATTTGTTACCTCGAAAGTTATGATCAGTCACACCTTTTAACTTGTTTCGTCAACCAATAAAACATACAATTAGTAAGTTTTTGTATAGTATATACAGGTAATTTATAACTAACATTGGTGGCCAATACTCCATATGGAATATTTATTTTCATGTGGATATTGGTTGTCACTGTTGGTTTGCTTGTCTTTTTGTAGAACTCATTGTGTATAAGTCTCATGTGAGGCTTAATGTTGGTATCGTTTCTAAGTAGTTTGTTAATTGGGATGACTTATATTGTCTTTTTGTCTTTAGGATCCCGTCCCTTTCTAAGTAGTTTGTTAATTGGGATGACTTATATTGCATTTTGGTTTCGTTTGTAGTTCTTAATATATGTTGCCTTTTTAAAAATATATAAAATCAAAGGTAGCATAATATTTAACAATCCAAAAGAATGTTTCTCTTCAAAAACATATTTATTTTCTAGAGATGGAGATGCTGAACATATATCGGGTATGCAAATTTAAAAAGTATAAGAACTTGTGAACCATAGTGTGTGAAAAAAAAGAAAGGTATACACAAATTTTGGGTGATTAAAGTATCAATTCTTATATAAAGATGAAATTATTATAAAATTTGAAAGAAAGATAATAGCGGCGCGTGGCTGTTTTTTGGTCTGGCTTTTCATATGCAACCAAAAACTGCGCCAATTAATCGGTTTTACTAAAAGTCAAAACCGCCATCATCGGTTTTTCAATTGGTTTGATTTTTTCGGTTCGGCTTATCGGCTTTTGTGCTCACCCTTACTATTTTGGTACGTCTCAAAATAAGTGTCCACTACTCAGAAGAGGTTCTAATGAGAAGAGATTATATTTGATTAGTGGGGAGTTTAGTTAGTGAAATTTATTAAAACTTTGTTTACATTTGAAGTGAACACTTATTGTGAGACGGAGGGAGTAATAAAAAATATCGTGTGTGCATGAAGTTTTACAACTAGTATATGTAAAAAAAAATAATAATAATGTGACGGTATGAAATTATAAAAAGGGTGATTAGTAATAAGTTGTATTTTCAGCGCTTGTTTAATATTTTCACTTTAAACTATAGTCTTTACTCTTTAGCTCATTCACCATCTTTCCAAACTCCACAATAATCAAATTTGACATATATAATATGATCTAGCTTTTACAACTTTAATAGATTTGAACACATATCTTACAAAGTATTGCATAACAAATAGCATAAAGTTTTATTGAACAATCTTTACTGCAACTAGCAACTATAAATTATGGTTCAAACACACATGATTCTAGAGAACATATATAATCATTACTATTGGGTATATATATTATACAGTGTATGATTATGGTTTAGGATGAGCACCTAATGATGATGAGGGTCATCTTGATCACCATAAGTAGGGGGTTATCACTACAAGAAAAAGGAGAACTGGCTACGAACAAAATCCCGACGACACCATGTCGTAGGGAAAAGACACTAAACGACAAAATAAGGGGTTGAACGAGACTAAAATGCGTTGAATTTTTTTGGCAATAAAATGCCTTATTGGTCAAATTTGACTTTTAATATTTCATCCATCTTTTGGGCGGCATTTTTTCCCACTTCTATATCCCTATGACATGTCGTCTGTAAAATAAAATCATGCAATCATTTGGGTGATTAACGTTTGATTAGTGTTGATTAATGTTGTGGTTTGTTATTTCCCTACGACATGTCGTAGGCATTATTAATCGCTTTGTATTTTAATAAATACCTACGACATGTCGTAGGCATATATTTGCACTTTTGGCGGTATTTTTCCCGCCTTTTTTTTCCCTACGACATGTCGTAGGCATATATTTCCCTAATTACTTTTACATTACAAGTCGATAAACGTCTAATATTAATGCGTACGATTTACATTTCAAACATCAAAACGCACGAAGTACATTACAAATCGATAAAAGTTTAAACATCAAAGCGTCAAATCAAACGACGTTTTACGGGAAGTATACCATAATTAAAGTTGAAAAGGGTCTAATATTAAAGCGCACAAATTACATTACAGATCGATAAAGGTTCAAACATCAAAGCGTACGAATTAAATTACAAACCGATACGAGTTTAACCATTAAAGCATACGAATTACTCTAAACCAAGTTTTTCCATGTCATCATAAAGGTCGTGAAGTAGTGCGGTTGAATGAAATGTGTGGTTCTCGGGATGCATATACATTTCAACTGTTTTCTCGAGTACTTTTATCTTTCCTTTCAATTTGATGCAGTTTGAGCACTCTGCATTTCCAGGACTCGATGTTGAAGGTCCTACAGAGTAAGTTGGAGTTCTCGAAGGTCCTGCGGAATGAGTAGTAGGCATTGAAGCTCCATGAGAACCGGTCATTAGACGGAGTCTTTCCTCCGTCCATAAGAAAAAATCACATCCATAATCCGTTGACCCCGCCTGTTAAAGAGCAACGAAAACTATTTTTAGCAACTAACATACTTATCTACATATTACACCAATGTTGCAAAAGTATTTAATTCTAAATAAAATTATTTAATTATAAAAGTATCCTCCTGATCTAATGCTCTTCGTCATCATAATCGCTACCATACTCCTGATCACCACTCCTGCCCGCGCCACTCTCAACCGCGCCGCTCCCGCTAGGGGTGTTCAAAAAATCCGAGAAACCGACGAACCGAGCCGAACCGGTCAATCCGAAACCGAAACCGAAAAAACCCGCTTATCATGGTTCGGTTTTGGTTCTTATTTTTTCATATCCGCGGTTAACCGAACCGAACCGTGCTTAATATATGAAGGTTTTTTTTTAACTAAATATTCAAATAATTGTACAAGTAATTTTATTGTATAACGCCCTTTTGCTCCTAATGTAAACATTTCAATACATTTATGTGTGAAAGTTGATAAATGTGATCGTAGTATATAAATTTCGAATAACTATTATTTTGTTAATTGATTATGTATGGATATTTGAATGTAATTATTCTAATGTGATAAGTTTTATATGATTATTATCAATTAAATGTCATTTAATTTTACTAAAATGACATTTTACGTTCTAAAACACATTATTGTTTAGAAGTTAAACTTGATTAAACTTCTAAAATGGTTAACCGTGACCCGAACCGCGGGTACCCGCTTGTCCGGTTACCCGCCTAGTATGGCTCGATTTCGGATAGTAAAATTAATTACCCGCCCCGCAATGGATAGTTTAAGTCTTCCAACTAACAGAACTGAACCGCCCCGCGAACACCCCTAGCTCCCGCTACCCGAGCCTACCTCAGCTACAGAAGACATCTGACTGATCATCTCGGCCCATTGCGGGTTACCCCGCATGATAGACATCAACTGTCGGAGCTCGTTCCGAGTCTCCTTAGCGTCTTCTTCAATTGACTTGATCTTCTTATCTTTCTCGGCTAACAGCTCGTCGATCTTCTTGTCTGTGTAAGTACCGGTAGGTGAAAGCGGGTCGTCGGGTAAGCTATTCTTGCCACATCCGGGTAACACAGGGCCCCTTCCAGCTATGTGGCCTCTCTGCTTGCCCTTCAGAACCATGGCAAGTATCTGCTCCTCTGTGTAGGCGACCCCAGTAAGCGTATTTGCTCCAAGATCGCGCAGGCGGATCATCTCTTCCTGTGTAGTTGAAAAAGAATGAGAAAAGCAATATATTAGTCGGGTTACTAGATTATATTTCAATAAATCATTAAAGTTCGTGTTTGAAAAAAAAATGCTTACGTATTGAACGCGGGCATCATCCTGCAACCATTCACCCCCTTGCAACGCGAGTCATAGAAGCTCTGTATGAGAGAAGGGAACTCGTGGGTCTCGCTGTTCTCAAACAGTACATACATATGCAAATAAAATGAAACAAATTAAAAACGAAAAATCAAATACCATATATATAATGAACAATATGTAATATAATCAAAATGTGTCTTACATATTCATGTCGACATATGGCCAACGAGCGAGATCCGTGGCAGCTATGGACCTTGTTCTTTTTCCTGTTCTCTGCATTCGTCTTGGCTCAAAGTTGGTTCCCTTCCTCGAGGTAGAACTGGATATGTTTCTCCCATTCAGACGGCTCTACGTTCGGAGGAGGGCATCTTCGAATCATCCACATAATTAACCCCACCTTGGCTCGTAAAGTAATCGCGCTTCCTGTCATGATTGTTGTTCCCGTAGCGCCTAACCAAAAGGCCTTTGCAATGAAATTATGTTATTCTTGTATGTATACAAGACTACATGGCAGATTAGCCGATTACACCTGATTGTGTTTAAGGGCTAATGTAATTATGACAGTTGGCCCGTCTTGTGTTATTTACTTATTTTGATAAGTGAACATGTTCAAGTTGTCTTTTGAGGGTTGAAATAAATAAAACAAACACCTTTCGGTGTGGGCTAACTAAACCAAACCCAACACCTTGTGGCGTGGGTTGGAAAAAAGCAAAACTAAACACCCTAAGTGGGTTGTGTTGGTAAACCATATAAGCAAACCTAAGCGCACCCTAAGTGCAGAAAATAAGCAAAGAATCGCACCCTTTAGGGGCTGAAATCAGCAGCTCCAAATGCAGTTTTTGGGCAGAAAAATCAGCAACAAAACGCCCCCTTTAGGGGCTGAAATCAACAGCTCAAAATGCAGTTTTTGTACAGAAAAATCAGCAACAAAACGCACCCTTTTTGGGGCTGAAATAAGCAGATATAAACGCCCATGTTGGGCTGAAAACATGCAGAACCAACACCCCCTGTTGGGGCTGCGTTACAGCAAACAAATGGCCATTGATGGGGCTGTGACACGCAAAAATAAACCCCCTATTTGGGTGGTATTTCCAGCCGAGGACCAAACAAACAAAACACCACTCTGGTGGTGTCTAGCTATTATACCATAAGCACAACAAAACCACCCTTGTTGGCTGCGTTGGCCTCGAACAAACACAAACAAGTCGTGCTTCTTATTTGACTTATTTGCGCAGCCTACTGGTGAAGGTGGTGCAAGTCGTGCACCTATTTGCATAGACTTAAAGAGGGGTGAGCATTTAACTAATTCAACAAACTACCTGAACTACTGTACTTGCAAAAATACCAACAATCCAAGAAACTTTGTAGAAGATAATTAGGAGGATGTTTGGGATTGCATATAACCTTAGTCTTTGTCTCGGCTTTTGGCTCTCGAGTTCTCAGCTCAGGTCCAACTGTGTCAAAAAAAAATCATAAGCTCAGGTCCAACTCTATTATTAAAAAAAAAAAAGACACCTCATATTAACCTGTCGGATCTTACCTTAGTCTTTGTCTCGGCTTTCGGATCTCGGGTTCTCAGCTCATCAAGTCCAATTCTGTCCAAAAAAAAAAAAAAAATGAAAGAAAGAAAAAATAAACACACAAACTCAGTAACATATAACATAAATCAAAAACATCAAAAATCAAAAAATAACAAAATCTGAAAAAATAAATAAATAAATAAATAAATAAATATATATATATATATATATATATATATATATATATATATATATATATATATATATATATATATATATATATATATATATATATATATATATAGTTAGGATCAAATAAGAAGAAAAATTAAAATGAGAATGATAAGAAGAAACCACAACCACACATTTCAGATGCACCTATTAAAATAGATGCATCTCCCCTTGAAAATCTCTTCCTTATTTGAAATGTGTGGCTAGAAATTCTTCTTATTCTTCCTATTTTAGTTTTTCTTCTTACCGGATCCCTTCCCGATATATATATATATATATATATATATATATATATATATATATATATATATATATATTAACATGTGCTCGAATTAAATGGGAGAATCAAATAAGAGAAGAGAATTAAATGGAAGAGGGATAGAGGATAGAATTAAATGGGAGAGGGGAAGAGGGAATGTGCACAGTGGTGCTCGTGTGTAGTGGTGGAGATGGTGGATCGATTGTGGTTGTGTAGTGGTGGTGCTGGTGGTGTAGTGGTGGAGATGGTGGTGTTGGTGTAGCGAGGAGATGGTGGTGTAGTGATGGAGATGGAGCTTTTCAATTTTTTTTTTGTTAAGTGTTAGGCCAGATCTGGTTTTTTGAGCTTTTCTAATATACGTACGACATTTCCCTACGACATGTCGTAGGTAACATATATTTTTTTTGTCGTTTTCTGTTTTTGTGGGGTAATGAAAATTTTGGGGGATGAACGAATATTTTTGTGGAAATAAATCCCTACGACTTGTCGTAGGCATTTAAAAATTTTATTTAATATAAAAACTTTTATTTAATATATAATTGAAAAAAAATAAATACTTCTATAGAATTAAAATTTTTAATTTAATATATTAATTTAATATATAATTAAAACTTAATACTTTTTTTATGAAAGTAACTAATTTAATTTAAACTTAATACATTTATAAAATTAATTGATTTATATTTAATAAAAATTTAAAATTAAATAATTCTATTTATAATTAAATAATTTTATTTAGAATTAAATACTTTTATTTAATATGTTATGGATATACATAACATGTTAAAATGGATGAGTCGATATGTTATGGATATACAAGACATGTTAAACGGATGAGTCGAGATGTTATGGATATCCATGACATGTTAAACGGATGAGTCAAGATATTATGGATATGCATGACCTGTTAAGCGGATGAGTCGATATGTTATGGATATGCATAACATGTTAAACGGATGAGTCGATATGTTATGGATATGCATAACATGTTAAACGGATGAGTCGAGATGTTTTGGATATACATGACATGTTAAACGAATGAGCCGAGATGTTATGGATATGCATGACATGTTAAGCGAATGAGTCGATAGGTTATGGATATTCATAACATGTTAAACGGATGAGTCGAGATGTTATTGGTATCCATGACATGTTAATTTGATGAGCCGAGATGTTATGGATATGCATGACATGTTAAACGGATGATTCGAGATGTTATAGATATACATAACATGTTAAATGGATGAGTCGAGTTGTTATGGATATCGATGACATGTTAAACAGATGAGTCGAGATGCTATGGATATGCATAACATGTTAAACGGATGAGACGGGATGTTATGGATATGCATGGCATGTTAAACGGATGATTCGAGATGTTATGGATATACATGAGATGTTAAATGGATGAGTCCAGTTGTTATGGATATCGATGACATGTTAAACAGATGAGTCGAGATGTTATGGATATGCATAACATGTTAAACGGATGAGTCGAGTTGTTATGGATATCCCTGACATGTTAAACGGATGAATCAAGATATTATGGATATGCATGACATGTTAAATGGATGAGTCGAGATGCTCTGGATGTACATGACATGTTAAACGGATGAGTCGATATGGTATGGACATACATGACATGTTAAACGGATGAGTCGAGATGCTATGGACATACATGACATGTTAAACGGATGAGTTGAGATGCTATAGATATACATGACATGTTAAACGGATGAGTCGAGATGCTATGGATATACATGACATGTTATGTACATGACACCAGGCTAAATCTTATCATCGCAAAATTGGCACCAAAATTTCCCGCTAGAAGGCTATTTTTTTTACAATAAAAGCAGATCTAATTCTCTTATAATCCTCACAAACACATTACTCTCTTGTCCTCACAATCACCAACACATTACTTACTCTTATCATCACAGCCACCGAAAGATAACACTGTTATCATGAAGATGGCACCATTTGAAGCTTTTGTGTGTCGTTGTGGAAAAGGAGATGTAGTTTTGCGAGAATCGCATCAACGTGACACCCGTGGTAAACTATACTATGCATGTCCTTCATCAAAGGTGAATAATTATATATTTTTTGTGTGTAATATGTAGATAAGTAGGTTAGTTGCTAAAAATAGTTTTCGTTACTCTTTAACAGCCGGGGTCAACGGATTATGGATGTGATTTTTTCTTATGGAAGGAGGAAAGACTCCGTCTAATGACCGGTTCTCATGGAGCTTCAACGCCTACTACTCATTCCGCAGGACCTTCGAGAACTCCAACTTACTCTGTAGGACCTTCAACATCGAGTCTTGAAAATGCAGAGTGCTCAAACTGCATCAAATTGAAAGGAAATATAAAAGTACTCGAGAAAACAGTTGAAATGTATATGCATCCCGAGAACCACACATTTCATTCTACCGCACTACTTCACGACCTTTATGATGACATGGAAAAACTTGGTTTAGAGTAATTCGTATGCTTTAATGGTTAAACTCGTATCGGTTTGTAATTTAATTCGTACGCTTTGATGTTTGAACCTTTATCGATCTGTAATGTAATTTGTGCGCTTTAATATTAGACGCTTTTCAACTTTAATTATGGTATACTTCCCGTAAAACGTCGTTTGATTTGACGCTTTGATGTTTAAACTTTTATCGATTTGTAATGTACTTCGTGCGTTTTGATGTTTGAAATGTAAATCGTACGCATTAATATTAGACGTTTATCGACTTGTAATGTAAAAGTAATTAGGGAAATATATGCCTACGACATGTCGTAGGGAAAAAAAAGGCGGGAAAAATACCGCCAAAAGTGCAAATATATGCCTACGACATGTCGTAGGTATTTATTAAAATACAAAGCGATTAATAATGCCTACGACATGTCGTAGGGAAATAACAAACCACAACATTAATCAACACTAATCAAACCTTAATTATCCAAATGATTGCATGATTTTATTTTACAGACGACATGTCGTAGGGATATAGAAGCGGGAAAAAATGCCACCCAAAAGATGGATGAAATATTAAAAGTCAAATTTGACCAATAAAATGCCTACGACATGTCGTAGGCATTTTATTGCCAAAAAAATTCAACACATTTTAGTCTCGTTCAACCCCTTATTTTGTCGTTTAGTGTCTTTTCCCTACGACATGGTGTCGTCGGGATTTTGTTCGTAGCCAGTTCTCCTTTTTCTTGTAGTGGTAGTCTTTCCTAGTTTATAATGTGAACATATCGTAAACCATTTTGGACGTTTCGTGTTGGTTTGTGGGAGTTATAAACACTACAAAACGACTAAGAGTGTGTGAGTCGATGGGGCATCGACTCACACGAGTAAACGTGTCAGACGTAATAATACTTGACTATTAATACCCGATATGTAATAACTTGACCCGATTATAGTTCCACCCATGGGTTGTTCTTGGACATGGACTTGGGTCAAATTGGTGTTGCCTTGGGCCTAGAAACATACCAAATGATCAGGAAAAGAAAAGGCATAGGTTGTTTGGGTTTTTTAACTTGTTGACCAAGTTGCTTGCTAGCTTGGGTTGATTTTGTTTAAAGCTATAAAAACAAACAAATCCTTCTTCCATATATTACGCATATTATTATAAAACTCTATACTTTAGTCAATTCAATCTCTGGTCCCCATTTCCTAGTCGGTTTTCTCAATAAACTGATTAGTGCATTGGTTGGTTTAATTTATCACTAAACTTGCATTGATTCAAGTGTTTAGGTTAATGATCAATTAGAGGTTTTATGTTCTTGTTCCTCCTGGTCGACAGCAGCAACGATAACATAGTGGGTTTTATGTTTCTGGCCGTGTAGTTATCTCGGACAGAAAAGAATATGTCGGACACTTGTTGTCCGATATCGGACATGAAAGAAAACTGCTCATCGGGCAGTTTTGTTATCGGGCAGAAAAGAAGAGACTTGGTCTTGGGGTTTTCTTGTTCATATAATATTCAAGTGGTATCAATTGTTGATTGGTTTTAATTACGTTCTCGACTAGCCATTAATCGAACGTATACGTTATCGGGTTTGTGTGTGATACTCATTGAGACATCTATTTTAGGTGCTTAGTTTATTGTCCGTTACTAAAGATCAATTGCCAAGCAAGGTTAGGGTTTCTTTTATCCCTTTTATTAATTAATTATTGTATTAATTAATAGTTTATTAATTACGTGTTTAACCTAATTGTGATAACTAGATCCATATCCGCTGCGTACTCGTAGAGGTTAATTGGTTAACTTGTTCTAAAATCCCAACATTGCGGTTTTAGGCCTTATTGCTGGAACTTCAAAAGGGAATGAAAAGAACAGGATACAAATAAGAGCAAACAAAACTCTGCTGTCCATTTTTTTCAATGAGAGCAATTCCTGTTTTTTGCAGTCTGTTTAATTCTATATAATGTTTTATAGACAAAAGAAGGAACCGAGGTGTCCATAGAAGCCGTCAACCGAATAAAGATTAACAAAATACTAATCTTTATTTCATATCATTTTATTAAGCAACAAAAGACTATAAAATTGACCAATAGGAAAAACATGATAAGATGTATGAATGTATGATATCAATTAAGTAGTAACTCACGAGTCGAGCTGCTCGTAAGCTACTCGGTAAAACTGTAAATGAGCCCGAGCCTCATGCATATGTGTATGTGAATCACTGCATATATAAATGAGTTAGATCCTAGTGTGCTTAACAAGCCGAGCTCGAATCGAGCATAATTATTTTAATTATTATAAGTCCATCATATAAATGAACCAGCCTGACAATCCCGGCCTTGTAGAATATTTCCCGGTCCAATTATAAGCTAGAAACACAAGGCTCGAAAGGAGCCGGCGACAAGCTCGAGCTTCATATATTTTTAACGACCCAGGCTATAACATTTGTTATAGACAGATTCGGCTCGTTTATATCCCTACGTGTGCATTTTGCATAGAGGTACGGGTATGTATGTGTTCTATCTAAGAATTGAAATTTTACAAATAAATATTATACACAATTTGCGATCGTTGATAGAAAAATTATGAATAAATAGGTGAGAACTAATTTTGCAACAAGGTTGCTCGAATTAATATTATTGTGGCATTATGTTCATGGACGGAACTAGGACCAAATATGACCGGGTGCACAAATGTTTTTGAATCGTAATATAGAAGCACATTTCGAAAGACCGGGTGCATTTAAGATGCGTTTAGGAAAAAGTGATGTTTTTTTCAAAAATTAACACTACCGTAAAAATCCACAGAGGTCCCGGGCACCAGCGGGAACCTCTGGTTCCGTCCCAGATTATGTTATAACAAGTCTTATACGACTTAGTAAACGTCGGTCAAGTTAGAATAACCGTCTACTTATGATTATGGAAACGTCGGTCAAGTTAGTAAAACTGAGAGTGTGACAAATGTTAAAATATATCATTTGGACTAAATCTTGATTAAATTTACATGATAAGATTGTGACTAAATGTTGGACTTAGTCTTATATGATAATGACTATATGCATGTTAATGTTATTCTAATCGGTAGGATATATTCTTATGTGCAAATTTTGACTCAATCATAAGGGTGTTTGGGATTGCGTTTGCTAGTAGATTATCTGATTATCACAACTCGAAAACGCAAAAAAAATCATAATCTAGTGTTTGGATAGGACAAGCTAAAAATTGCTTTTCGGTGTTTTGAAGAATCCAAAACGCCATTTTAGAGAAGCAGGTAGGGGTTGCTGCTGCAAAACGCAATTCTTAGAATGCAATAACCCGCATGTCAAATGATCAAAGTACCCTCAAAACATAGCTTTATCTTGTTTCCTCCTCTACTTCTGTTGTGATGCTTTTAAGAAGTCATTCTTAATCAACACTAATAAAACCATGAAATTGTTAATTTTTCTTTTTAGGAATCGAGTTAGTCTAGACGATTTGTCGAACGAATGGCGAATCTTATGATGGGAGGATGCAACGTAGATGAGGGCAGCGATGATGATGGTGCAGTGGTTGCAGAAGATGAGGAGGGGGGTGGCGGTTACTGGTAATTACAATGGCGCATCGGTAATGACTAGATGCATGTTAATATTATTCTAGTCGGTAGGATATTATGACTAAATGTTAATATTCTTATGTTCAAATTTTGACTCAATCTTCCTTATGTGCAAATTTAATAAACAATAAGGTCTCGAAAACAATATATCATTGTTAATATAAAAAACCAGTACTTTTTGCCCACGCGTTGCAAAGGCATTAACCAACATATGATTTCAGGCCCGAGATTATATTCCTTCTTAGCAACTATAATAATTTCTTTTATTGATTTTGTTTAGTGTGAGCTCCAATATATGTTACAAACAATGGTGATATGGCTTGCAGAGCGTTATAGATTTTCTTTAAAACAAAAGCCATTGATGAACATAACCTATTGAGAAGAATGTGATGAAGCAGTATGCATGTACAACAGCATAGACGACAGGGTAAGTATTCAGGATTCGAGAAAAAGTTTAGTTGAACCACCGGATAATTGAAGTTGGGTCTGAATTTGAGTTGAAGGAGCTTTTCCTATTCACACAGACTTGAAAGCTGAAAGAAGAAGACATGCTATATATTCAGTACTTGAATAGGAACTTACTTATCTCACTTTATCTCACATGTCCCTTTTGCTAATTGAATCGTTTTAGTAAATTATACTAGTTGTTATGGTAACTTAGTCAATACATAATTAGCTTAACCGGTCACGTAGCAGTTGCTTATTACCAAAATAATACATCAAAGCATACTCTGATTAGTCGAACAAAAATAAATAAATAAATAAAATAAAAAGTTGTAGTTACTCTAACGGACCTGTGAGTGTGACCCAAGGAGATTGCTATATATATTAGATTAGAACTTAGTAGGTCTTCAACTCATCTTAAAACAGCAAGTCTACCTCCAATAATTACAAACATAAATGTAGCATAAGTTCTGAATAGTACTTTTAGCTGGATTATTTCCTTTTAATTTGGCACTTCCCTTTCAAGGAGACTGCAAAGGGCAAGTCTTCCGATCATTACAAAGAAATTACCTTTTTAAGCGCTAATTTTTTGAAATGCTTCAGTAAGTTTCGTCACTCAAACAAAAGTTACTTTTTCGGCGCAAGTTATTTTAAGTTTCGTACAGTACTGCAACTGGCCGGTTGCAGACCGACCGGTAAATATGGCCTTCCCTTCCACCATTTCGTTACTTGTAACTATTTTATGTACCCTAGATGCTGCTTCATGTTCTTTACATGAAGCTGATGCTCTCATTAAATGGAAAAAAACCCTTCTTACCCAAAACAAGAGCATCCTTTTGCTATCTTCATGGACACATGGCCAAAAAACAGTGCCCCCATGCAGCAATTGGTATGGAGTTTCATGCAATGAACAAGGCAGCATAAACAAATTGAACCTTTCATCGTCTGGTTTAAACGGTACACTTGATCACTTCTCATTCTCTTCATTTCCGAATCTGGCTTATTTGAGTCTTGGTTCAAATTACTTATCTGGGAGCATCCCATCTGAAATTGGTCAATTGTCAAAACTACTTTATCTTGATCTTTCTACGGATCTTTTCACGGGAACAGTCCCTCCAGAGACTGGTGAACTAAGAATTCTTGAAACCCTTTATCTGGCTGAAAATCAGTTTAATGGTTCGATTCCGAAAGGCTTATGCCAATGGAGGTTTCTCTCTCAGCTTGCGTTGAGTGATAACAATATTTATGGTTCGGTTCCTAGCTGTTTTGGGCAGTTATCAAAATTGGGTTATCTTTATCTGAGTTCTAACAATATTTCTGGTTTAATTCCTCCTGAATTGGGGAATCTTCTCGATCTAAAGTCGCTCTATATGGCCAATAACTCTTTAACTGGATCTATCCCAAAATCTTTTGTCAATCTGAAGAAGCTAACAGTCTTGTCTCTATCGAAGAATAAGTTGAGCAGATCAATACCGAAAGAAATAGGTCATTTGACGTCACTCACATGCATCGATCTACAATATAATGATCTAAATAGTCAGATACCTTCATCCCTAGGTGATCTCAAATCCCTTAATAATCTTCGTCTTTACTCAAACAAACTTTCTGGTCCCATTCCACAAGAGTTAGGAACCTTGATATCTCTTACTACTCTACAACTAAACAACAACCAACTCAATGGTTCCATTCCGAGTTCATTGGGTAACCTACAATACTTGAAAGTTTTGTTTCTAAATGACAACGAGCTAATAGGTCCTATTCCACAAGAATTAGGAAAACTGAAGTTGGTAAGAATAGAGCTTAGCAACAATAGGCTTTCTGGTATTTTGCCTGATGAAATTTGCAGTGGAAAGAAACTTGAATTTCTTCTCACTGGCAACAATACTCTAAGGGGTCCAATTCCGAAGAGTTTGTACAACTGTTCGAGCTTGAATCGAGTACGTTTGGAAGGAAACCAGCTCACAGGAGATATCTCCGAGAGCTTTGGTATCTATCCACACCTCGATTACATCAGCCTGAATTACAACAAGCTTTATGGGGAGATCTCGGACAACTGGAGTAAGTGCACGAACTTAACGAGAATAGAGATGGTAGGGAACCGAATCAACGGTAGCATACCTCCATCTCTTGGAAAGTCGACTCAGTTACACGTACTTAATCTTTCTTCCAATGATTTGGTTGGGCAGATACCATGTGAATTTGGAAAGATGACTAGCCTACTGATCCTTTCCTTGAGCAACAATCGCCTTTCTGGTCTCGTACCTCTAGATCTAGGACTGCTATCTGAACTGTCGGCCCTTGATCTGTCCATGAATAAGTTAAGTGGGTCTATTCCTTCTTCAATCGGGGACTGCTCAAAACTCTTCAACCTAAATTTGAGTAACAACGAACTTACTCATGAAATCCCAGCTCGGATAGGTAAATTGCCTCACCTATCTTATCTTGATCTAAGTCGCAATTCACTCACTGGTGAGATCCCTTCGGCAATTTCTAGTCTGAATAGTTTTGAGATGCTCAATCTTTCACACAATATTATTTCTGGTTCTATTCCAAAGACATTCGAATCAATGAATGCCCTGATGATCATTGATCTATCATTTAATCAGTTAGAAGGTCCCATTCCCAACAGCAGAGCTTTTATGAATGTTTCGATAGAAGCATTGCAGGGGAACAAACATTTGTGCGGAAATGTTACCGGATTGAAGCCATGTGCTTCAGAAAGGCATACCTTGAACAATAATAGACCCCACAAACTAGCACTTGTGATTTCTCTTCCACTTAGTGGAGCACTTCTACTTGGTGGTTTTATGGGAACTTTAGCTTTCTATAAGCGGAGATCGAAAAAGATGTCATCGACACAACTTGTGGACGAAGAGAAACCGTGTCCAGATTTTTTCTCAATTTCAACTTTTGATGGAAAGGAGACTTACCTCGAAATCCTAAAGGTAACTGAGGAATTTAATGAGTCATACTGCATTGGAAAGGGAGGATGCGGAAGTGTGTACAAAGCAAGCTTGGCTTCAGGTGACATAGTTGTTGTAAAGAGACTTCCACTACAACAGTCATCGCTTTCGCAGGTGAAATTTCAAGGCTTTCGCCGGGGACATGTCCCCTGCGAAACCCTTTCCCGGGGACATGTCCCCGGCGAAAGTGCCCCGGCAATACGTTCTCGGGAATACTTTTCCCGGGGACTGTTTACACCTTTTACCGGGGACATGTGGGCCCCGCAGCCAATTGTCGCCGGTCAAACATGTCCGACGTGGCATCTATTTTTTCCGGGGACACGTCCCCGGGGAAACTATTTTTGGACTATAATTTAAGTACCGTAATTACGTTATTAGTCCGACGTGGCACACGTTTTGCCGGGGACATGTCCCCGGGGAAGTATGTAACCACTGTTGACTTAAACTCTTTCGCCGGGGACATGTCCCCGGGAAAGTATGTAACCACTGTTGAGTTAAACTCTTTCGCCGGGGACATGTCCCCGGGGAAGTATGTAACCACTGTTAAACGCTTTCGCCGGGGACATGTCCCCGGGGAAAGTTGTAAATTGAAATATGCTTTTGAACCTTCGCCGGGGACATGTCCCCGGCAAAACTAGTTGACCCATTATGCAGAATATTGCTGAAAAAGGGTAATTTCCATATTTTTTCCGGAAATTTTCCGGAAAAAATCTACAACCTGTTTTAATATGCCACAACCTGGTTTACCAATGTCACAACCTGTTTTAATATGCCAATCATAACACAAATTCGCTAAACATAATATCATATATACCCATCAATCGCTAACATAGTTATCCTTTTCCAAAATCGCCAAAACGGTTCCTAAACCGTTAACGCATGATCATCTACAAAACTATCCAAAACTACCTATCCGCAAATGGTCCAAAACTATACGTATAATCCTTTTACGGGAATCCTAACACATAATGCACATAAACGACATAATAATCCATGTTATTCTCTACAAACATATCCAAAACGTGTTAAAGTAACATAAATCGGCATCTCAAACCCCACTACCCCCATTACCGTCCCCGGTATCTCTAGACTCACCGGATGGAGTAGCACCAGATCCCGACCCACCTTCTCCAGATCCCGACCCACCTGGTGGAGTAGCACTTGATCCCGGGGCGGACTGTATTCGCTCCTGCCAACCCGGCAATGTCCTCACAAACTCCATGACCTGGTCCATCTGACTCCTTTGTGTAGCGAGCTCATCGGTCTGTTTCTGCACTGTTTCCCGGAGTGAGGACACATCCGCTGCATCACGAGGTCGGGAGGCGCTAAAGGTCTTCTTCACTCCACCGCCGGGTAAGACCTGACCTACACCAGGAATATGACTGCGTTGCTTACCACCAATCACGGTACGCAAAATCTCACGGTCAGTCATGCGGGTCCCATCGGAGGTGCTATCTTCCCGCATCCGCATCATCTCGTTCTGTTTAGTTACAAAAAAACAAGAAAAGTACTATATAAGTCGTGATGCATCATATTTCATCAAAAATGGGTAACTTTGAAAATAAATTATACTTACATATCTAGCCTCAGATACCGGGGACTCAAAGACATCGCCCCTCATATGGTTTCGACGGTAAAGCTCTATCAAGTCTTCTCCAATCGCTGCCCCAGTCTCGCTGCTCAACTGTTTAGAAATAAAATCAATAACGACACACCCAACACCATGTATATATATAAATAAAATGATTAAATAGTTTCTTACAAAGTTATGGCGAATAGCAGCATACGACTGAGATCCATGAAGGCTAGAGCTCATGTTCGCCATTCGGTTTTGTCGGTTCACCTCTGAGATCTTCTGCTTCTTGGGGTTTGTCCAAAGCTTAACCTGCGTATTTTAAATTATAAAAACTATTATATAAATGAATTATTATTATTATTATAAAGTGTCGATCCAGAAATTTACCAACGCATCCCAATCCTCTTGCGTCTTGTTCTCTGGACGCTTTCTTTTGATCTCCTCAATTTTCTCCACCCCACCTGCTGCCGTAAAGTTATCTTTTTTGTATCTATATTTGTTGTCTTCGTATCGTTTTTGGAGATAATACTCGATACTGTCAACAATCTGCTCTCCATTCGGGCCAGTAAGGTGTCTGTCGAGATCAAAGTAGTGCTGCAATAAAATATAAATAAAAAAATATACAAATTTAAATAAACAAACAAGTTTGAATAAATATACAAATTTAAATAAATAAACACAATAATTAAAAAAATAAAGGTTAAAAAAACTTACGTGTAGATGCTCATGGATGTGGGCCTTGGCCGTTTCGGGAACCTTAGCCCATGAATCGCGAAACATGGGAATCGAGTCCCGTAACACCTCCCCAACATAGTTGGAGAACCAAGAAGAGTGAGGGCCCACGTGTGTCCAAAACTCCTCCTAGTTGACCCGAAAATCGATCGACACAGGACGACCATCCAGTGCCCTCTTCACCTTGAGTGCCGTGTTCTTAGTGGGACCACGCACCACCTTCCCGCCTTTCCCAATTTTGGCGTTGGGGTTGGCAGCTTTGGATTTAGAGCCTACAAGTAATCAAATTCAAGTGATGATGACATAAAATAACATTTTATCAATTTAAAATAACATGTAATCAAATACACTTTATTGAAAAATAATTCAGAAATTCTTACGCTGGCAATTGGTGCCTATCCTCCTCGAGGGACCACGAGGTGGCGAATTACCTCCATCGCCACCGTGAGACCTAGCTACAACATCTGTCATCTGTTAAACGAACATAAAAATTAGTGAAGAAACATATATATAATTAAATAAATAAACAAATAATTAAATAAATAAATAAATAAATAAATAAACAAACAAACAAATAAACACATTTAACAGTATATATCAACAAGATAATTATAATAAATAAATAAACAAACAAATAAACACATTTAACCAATAACAATTTCATTCAAATAATTAAGTGTTGTTCTACAAATTACAATTCAAGATTAATCTCCCACATCATCAACATAAAATTCAACATTATTAGTACTGTCATCTTCATCATCTTCATTCTCGTGGTCATCATCATCATCAAATGCTAAATCATGAGGAACGTGATCATCATAATCAATATCATCTTCGTCTTCCACAATAGTGATAATTGGTGGTGGTGCCTCAACTTCCGTTGGTTGAACATCTATATTTATAATGTTATAATCCAACTGATCCAACTCAGCAGAGAGTGTGATATGTGATGAGTTGTTGTCATGTACAACATCCTGGTTGTCTTCTACCACAATGATATCCGGGTTCCAAATCTTTCGATGATAAGAATCTTAGACGACCTTCCAATTACCATGTTTACCCGGGAAATCAAGGTAAAAGACTTGTGTTGTTTGTGTTGCAAGAATGAATGGTTCATTTTGAAACGATACACGATCGGTCATAATTTGCGTAATGTTGTTTCTATAGGTACAACGTTTTAGGCGATTACTGTTATTAGTGTCGAACCATTTGACTTTGAACAACACAACATTGAATGAAATATATGAAAACTCAAGAATTTCTTCAAGCTGGACATAATGCATTCCTCCATCAGGGTTAGGAGTTGAAATTCCGCTGTTTTGAGTTGAACGACGTAAATCACGGTCGTGTACAGTAAACTTCACACCGTTGACTACGCAAGAGTTGACTGAGACTGCAGTACATGATGGTCCACAAGCCAAAGCGAATAAGTCGGCGGTACAACTTAGGTCCTTCTGTACTTTTAATTCACGAATCTATGAAAAAGTTAAGAATAGATAGATATGAGTAATAGTCATTATTTTTACAGGGTAATACATACAATAAGTCTACCTTCATCTCAAACCAGCGAGGAAACCCTTCTTGCAAGTCTCTGCCAGGAAATGCCCTGTAAATGTTCATGATATTAGAATAAGTCGTCGAATAACAACTTACGTGAAACAAATTTTGAAATAAAACGCGTACCTCTTGTACGCGTTCATGTACGGGTCGATTTCATGACTGTTGTGTAGTACGTACCATACTACTTGCTTCATTGTGTCTGCTTTAAACTGAAATAATGATTGTTTACCATTCTTTTTGCAGACTGATCGAAACACCTCAAATCGACTTGTTGGCCTTGGACCGTCCTCATTCCGGTCAGGACGATTAAATCTCGTCTCAACACCCCGAAAAATAATGCGAACAGAAAGTTAATGCTTCATCAGCAATATAACCCTCCGCTATTGAACCTTCAGGTTTGGCTTTATTTCTGACATAATTTTTGAGCTTTTTCATGTATCTTTCAAATGGATACATCCACCTCATGTAAACAAGACCGCCTTCAATAGCCTCTTCCGGTAGATGAATAACCAAGTGAATCATAATGTCAAAAAAAGCTGGAGGATATATTTGCTCGAAACTGCAAAAAATATTGATCAGTTGTTCTCTAGCTTTCAACATGTCATCCACCATCAAAATTCGAGCGCATATTTGTTTGAAGAATGAAAAAAGCTCGATTATTGGTGTTGCGGTGGTTTGGTCCTTCAAGTAATTTTGAAGTCCAGCAGGAAGCAACCGTTGCATCATTATGTGACAGTCATGAGCCTTCAAGCATGTTATGTTGCTATCGTTGTCGGTCACTTTATGCTTGAAGTTAGATCCAAACCCATCAGGTAGTTTAACACCTTTGATGAATTAAGAAAAAAAATCAGGATATTAGAATAAGTTTTCGAAATGAATATGCGAATTAATTCGAACAAAGAAATTTTCAAATAAAACGCGTTTTAATGAATTGACAAAAAAGTTTTCTTTCTTCGGTTGTGAAAGAGTACGTAGGATGAGGCTTAGAGCACTTCCCGTTTCCTTTGTTGACGAGCCACAAGTTAGTACGAATATTCAAATTTTGTAAGTCTTGTCTTGCTTTGTTGGTGTCTTTTGATTTGTCATTCATTAACAAAGTACCCAACACACTCTCACACACATTTTTTTCGATATGCATGAAATCTAAATTGTGTTTTAGTGTAAGAAAAGACCAATACTCTAGCTCGTAGAAAACAGAGTTTTTTGTCCAATTCAATTCGCGATCCTGATCACATTTTTTTTCGCACCCCATATCTTGGATGTTTCCCCGGGACACGTTTAGGAAATATTCTTAGTTGATCCAAGATGTCATCACTGGTAAATTTTCTAGGAGGGTCTGTATCGTCTACCTCTGTATAGAATGCCCTTCTGTTCTTCCGCCATTTATTGGTCATGCTTAAGAATCTTCTGTGACCAACATAAGCGGTTTTGTTTAACACGCGCATAGCTGGAGTGTCTACATTACATGTCGGAAATGCCATGTAACCTTGCCCACTCCACCCAGACAAACTACTTCGAGCGGGAAAGTCATTGATAGTCCATAAAAGCGCTGCTTTCATACAGAATTCGGTGCCTGTAACAGCATCCTTAGTCATGACTCCATCTTTCCATAAAGTATTTAGGTCATCAATCAAAGGCCTCAGGTAAATATCAATATCCTTCCCTGGTGATTTGGGGCCCAGAATTAGCAATGTCAACATAAGAGAAGTCTCTCTCATACATATCCAGGGAGGCGTATTGTATGTGGTTAATATGACCGGCCACATGTTGTATGACTGACTAAGGTTGCCATACGGAATGAAACCATCAGCAGCCAACCCTAACCGGATGTTTCTTTTTTCTTTAGCAAATTCCTTCGAATACTTGATGTCAAATTTCTTCCATGCTTGACCATCAACCGGGTGTTGCATCTTACCGTTCTCCCTAGACTGCCCAGACGCATGCCAAATCATATGTTTTGCAGTGTCTTTAGACTTGTACAAACGTTGTAGTCTAGGAATGATAGGAAAGTAACACAATACATTGTTAGGAACTTTCTTCCCCAGTGTTCTTTTCTTTCCATCTACTAGCGCCGCAGATCGGACAAGTCTGGAAATCTTCGTTACCCGCCCCCCGATATAAAAAGCAATCATTTACACAAGCATGTATCGATTCATATCCTAACACGATAGTTTAAATGTCTTCTTTATTTCATACTATGACGATGGCATGTTGTATCCTAGAACGGGCGGGAAAACTTCCTTGAATAAAGTTAGTATCTTAAACGACCAAGTATAGGTGCATTGGTATACGTATCATGTTAAATGACCAAGTATAGGTGCATTGGTATACGTATCATGTTAAACGAGCGAGTATAGGTGCATTGGTATACGTATCATGTTAAACGACCAAGTATAGGTGCATTGGTATACGTATCATGTTAAACGACCAAGTATAGGTGCATTGGTATACGTATCATGTTAAACGACCAAGTATAGGTGCATTGGTATACGTATCATGTTAAACAACCAAGTATAGGTGCATTGGTATACGTATCATGTTAAACGACCAAGTATAGGTGCATTGGTATACGTATCATGTTAAACGACCAAGTATAGGTGCATTGGTATACGTATCATGTTAAACAACCAAGTATAGGTGCATTGGTATACGTATCATGTTAAACGAGCGAGTATAGGTGCATTGGTATACGTATTATTATTATTATTATTATTATTATTATTATTATTATTATTATTATTATTATTATTATTATTATTATTATTATTATTATTATTATTATTATTATTATTATTATTATTATTATTATTATTATTATTATTATTATTATTATTATTATTATTACTGGTCTCAACTTCCCACAAAAAAAATGGCGCCAAGAATTCCCACAAAAAACATGGCGCCAAAACTTCCCACCAAAAGCTACCATATCTGCTCTATATATCACATAAAGAAAACTTGAGATCTTATCCCACAAAAACTACCAAATCTTATCCTCAAAACCACTCAACCTCTTATCTTCACACAAATTTCAAAACCAGAGATGGAGTCATTTAATCCTTTTATGTGTTCTTGTGGAGCAGGAAATATAAAATTAAGAACATCACATAGAGAACATTCATCTGGACGACAATATTATTCATGTCCTCTGTCAAAGGTGAACAATCATACATTTCTTATTTATGTAAATATACAAATAATTGGGTTGTAATCTCTTATAATTTTCTTATTATGTAACAGCCCAGAAAAGATAATGGGTGCGGATATTTTATGTGGAAGGATGCATTTGACGAGTACTTAAGAACAATCTCTTCTCAAGGTTCTGGATCTGCACCAACAGAGTGTTCGAGCTGCCATGAAAAACATCTTAGGATAAACTTGCTGGAATCACAAAAACATGTGTTAGAGACAAGAGTAAGGTTGCTGGAGGCAAGACTTCAAATGGCAAGGATTCCTGACGACCACGCATGTCAGTCGGATGCATTACTTCGTGAGCTGTTAGGTGACATGGAAAATCTTCGTATGTTGTAGTAGTAGTAGTAGTTGTTGTTGCTGCTGTTGGTGTTGTTGTTGTTGTTGTTGTTGTTGTTGTTGTTGTTGTTGTTGTTCTTGTTGTTGCTGATCAAAGTAGTAGTTGTTCTTGTAGTTGCTGTTGTTGATGTTGTTGTTGTTCTTGTAGTATGTATATGTCAAGTATTTTTATTTTTATAAATCAAAGCACATGCTGGATTTGTAAAGCTGACCATGTTCTTAGTTAACCAGATTATGGTGTCCAAACACCCATTTTCCAATACTAAATTACATATGCTCAAAGAATGAAACTGAAGAAACAATATCACATTTAACAAACACGAATTAAGAACCATATTAATTCGTCATAAATTTAATATTTTTGTTTTTCCGTAGCTATGTATCTACTCTGTTTCGTCAAGTCTCATCAATAAATCCCAAGCGTTGGATAACCTAGAGATACAACCCAGCTGCTCTGTAAGGTCACTAGTTTTACAACACAAGCATCAAGAGAAGAGATAGAGAAGAGAGATCGGTTGAACCCTTATCCAAACACACGAAATATAGAGAGAAAGGTTAAAGGAAAGAGTGAAATAGAAAAGAGAACAACCAACCTTCAAATGAAGGTTTACATAAGGTATTTATAGGAGGAAAGCTAGGGCAACACTCCTAGTTTCCATCCTTTCCTTAATGGACTAAGGCCTAGGCTTATGGGCCTTCTACATAAGCCTAAGGCTAATTGCAAACATAAAGGCCATAATAAAGCTAACTATTACATATTAATTACAAACACTTGATTATGGTTTAGGAGTGATTCCAACAATCTCCCCCTCAAGTGTTGGTGATGAACGGTGAAGGCGTTGATGTAATAGTAGCTCTGACGTCTTCTGACATTCTTCTTTCTTGTCAGAAGAATTGCCTCGATTCGAACAATCTCCCCAGTGTAGAGAAATTGTTATCTTTAAGCGGTTCTGTTTTGACGTCATCATTAATCTTTGTTCTTTGATCATTGTTCTCTGTGATGAAAGTGATAGTATGTCGTAGTCTGCATCTAGTCTGCCTCAGGTCAGCTTAGCTGCTCCAGTGTCTCCACGTCATTCTTCAACATGCTCACACGCTTTTTGACGTTGGAATTCAGTACTGATGAAGTTCTTTAAGTCTTTAACTTTGTAGATTCTTTGGTTTGACGAAGAATCATTCTGACTGTTGTGTTGCTTTTGAGTAGAACTTCCATTAGTGATGATGTTGGCGTGAGCTTGAGAAGAATCTGCACGATCATTCCGCTCCAGAACTTCCATAAGAAGAAAACATTAAAACGGTTAGTAATAAGCGGATTCCGGCACTTACAAGTTTGAACTTCGAGAGTGTTAACAGCATAGTGTGAAAACACAACTCTAATTCTCACAAAGGCCGTTCCTGAACCGGAGTCCCACAAGTGAGATAACACGATGTACCGAAGTACACCTACGGTTCAGATGAGTCGCTGAGGTACACCGAAGCATCACCTCACGACTGTAGACCGTTTGAGACACACTCCGCGTAATCCACGGGGAGTTACCGAAGTGACCTGCTGTCAGGGCTGTTTGATGTTGACCCTGGCAGGAGTTTCCATTCAATCACTGAGGAACACAATTGTGAACCTCTCATAAATGTTCTCGACAGATTGCTAAGATCTGTGAAGGACTCGATATGAACCACTGATGATCTTATTTGGTGATCAACAAGTGATGAAATGTCAAGTGTTCCTAAGAGATCTTTTGATGAATCTCGTGGCTCTAGACTCAATAGTGCATTTTGGTTTTCCTGAGCGGAGACTAGGGAGAGGGTCTCCTTCTTTAATATCAGCAATCTCTAAGAGAAAGCCGATAGATTATGTAGGGTTCCCTGTGAGAATGAAACAAGCTTCTGTTGAGAGAAACTTGAGTGGCTAAGAAGGTTTAGTGCATGCGTCACTGGGTCCATGACGACTTTTAATCTTCAATACTGGTGTCATCAAATGACAACCAGTAGCACATGAATTGAACCCGGTGTCTGCCCTAAGTTGAATAATCTGGAGGGCTATTTGTTTTCTCCCTTCACTTTGCATTTCTTTTTGATTCTTCAACTCCTTCTTTCTCCGATTCTCATTTTCTCCTTTTTATAATCATACCTAAAGACTTCTAAATTCTAATTGTTTGTGGTGTCCTTGGGTAGATCCCTCCGGCTCTGGCGGATCATAGGATGGTTATTCCTAACCTTAGTCACCTTATAACTCCATGACTAACCTATGTTGCCATTAAAACCACTGTTGTGAAGAATCTCTCAAAGGGTTTGTAAATGAAAAAACATGTTTGAACCACTGTGAGAGTTTTATCTTTTAGCAGAAATACTCCCCCTCCACATGTGCTTTAGAGTTTTGATGGAAATCTGCACTGTGTAGGAAGAGTGCGCACTTTTGAATTGATCAACTCAAGATAGACAATCTCCCGCGAGACACGGTTACGTTGCATAGTTAAAGAGTTACATTGACAGCTTTTAGGTGACAACTAGCTCTAATAACTACCTTGAAGGTGTAGACAATCCTCAAAAGGTTGTCATACCCGTCAGAGTTCATGTCTACCAAGAGTTTATCGAATGGTACTTTCTACTCGGACAAGTCCTTTGCGAGACACGTTTACATTACTAACGAACTAGCTTGAAATTATTACCCGTCCAGGACAAGTCTTTTCGAGTTACTAACAGTTTAGTACCGTCAATTCGTTGGTTAAGTCTGAAGTACACAGATTCATTTGCATTTTGCACAACATATTTCTTATCACACAATTTTCTCCCCCTCAAAAATGGCATATAAAAATGTTATTTTTGAACGGTTGAGAATAAATATGACCATTTCGAGTGTTGCGGGAAGAGTGATCACTGTGAACAATTTGTGAACAAAGTTTTAATTCAAATACTCCCCCTCAACAAGTGATATAAACGGTTGAGGTTTTGAAAATCATACGGGGAAGTACTTGTTCTTTTGAGCAAAACCTTGAATAATGAAAGGTTTGATAGGTTTTACTCAAAAGTAAGAAGCTTTCACTCCTTTTATAAGGATTGTGGCACTGAAGCGTACCACAGGGTCCTTTCTTGACAATTACGGGTTGTACACTGTTATGTGTGCACAAGCCATAGTGAATAATCAAACAAACAAAATCACACTCAAGAATGTTAAGATAGTACCCAATGATTGCAGACAATCAGCTACTTTCTGAGGACGTTGGAAAGTCATAATCGGAAAGTTTGGTCATCCTCCCACATAGCTCTCCAACCGTTGCATATGATCCCGATGAATCAAACATTCATCAATCCTAGTGAATAATCAATGAACATCCTTGCGATCCTTTGAATTCCATCTCTTTGTCAGAATTATACCCACTCAATGTCCTTCAATCGATATGACAATCCATATCGAACCATCTCCAGGGTGGCGTCGTAGAACTTAGTGAATTTCATCGAAAGCCATGAAGCAAGTATGATGATTTTCACTTTGGTAGACAAACCCAAACTTTTTTTTATGAACGATTTTGTACTGAGGTTCTTGATTGATTCCGATGAAGTGTAGAATTTAGGTAAGATTCGACCCCGAGGAGGAGAACTTCAACACGCTCTTTGATTTGAAGCGTATGAAAACAAGGAGTGCAGTAATGTACTTGATCTAAATTTCGGTTGAGGTTGTGGTTGGGGCTCAGGTGTGTCGTGATCCTCACCACCAGTGTATGTAAAGTGATCGACGGTTTTCTCCATTGGTGGTGTGGTTTCTGAATCCCTTGGTTGATCAGATGGTGGTGGCTGTGTAGCATGTTGTGTAGTGGTGATAACCTACTTAACCATTTATCGAATCATTGGATGGAGTTGCCTTCTTAACAGATTTTGTTGTTGACATAGGTGTTTCTTATGTTGATGGAGGTGATGATTGAGATGTTGATTTGGGTTTGGTGGAAGTGTCAAGAGGTGTTACAGAAGACTGTTGAGGTTTGTGTATAGGATTGTCAACTATGTAGTTGTCTGATTCCTTCTTTAACTTTTCCTCCTCAGCTCTCTAGCAGCTTCTTTTGCCTATTTTCGAATCATTTCCTCTTCAGCCACCAAATTATCATCATCAGAGACTCTTTCATCCTTATCATGATCGTAATCTCCTTCGTCAGATATTTCCACATCTTCACCATGCTTTTCTACTTGCGGTTGTTTTAGTTGTTGTTGTGGTTGCTTCATTTCAACAGTTGTAGAGACAGTGACACCCTGATCCTTACCGGGTTGATTAACCGGATCGGATGGGGTAAGAGATGTTTAAAATGGATCTTCCATAAGTGGAGGACTACTGCTTGACCCTCCTGCTCCACCGGGTTGATTAACCGAAAAGGTTGAAGCATGGTATTCCATCCTTTTCTGCTTTAATGACTTACGAAATTGTATTTCCTCATCCATTGAATCTTACTCATCATCAGGATGACTTTGTGAGCATGAATTTGAATGGATGTAGCAGAAGGATGTCCACAGCAATTCAGCAAGATGATTATGAGCATATGAAGTTGTTGAAGATGACACGAAGATTGTTCATGCCAATTGTTTTGTCGTATCCAGCTGGGAATGTGTTTGCCATCGAGAGCTCTGCTGGGGCATTGATGATTGCTTGATTTGCAGCCATTTTGTGATCTGAAAGACATTAGACAAAAAGACAGACATATTGAAACACGATGTGTTTGATTTAGTCTGATTTATTATCTAATTCCTTATTTGATGGTAACATGTTTATGTTAGTTACAAGTCCTAAGTCACATTATTCCAATTGATTGAAGTTGATGTGATAAGTTACGTGAACATTTTAATTTTGAAATTTCAATGTCCAAATTTTCACTTAGCACACAACATATAAACTTTTGCAAGCATAAACGTAACATTAGAGTAGTGACTTATGAGTAACATTTAACAAGTAACATATGCGGAATAGGCCAAAATGTAGTGAACAGTGGGTAATGTGTAACAAGGATCCTTAGGCGTAAGAAAGGAGCTTATGCGTAGAGTATGCTAAAGCGTAAGACCAAGCTTAGGCGTAAGAGTTTCTTACGCGTAAGACAAGTTCAAAGGTTTTAGGCATACGCGTAGGAATAAGCTTGATGATACGCGTAAAGTTTACTCGTAAGAGTAAAGCTTATGCGTAGCAAGCCTTGTTTACGAATATTTTTCCAAGATACGCGTACTCCACTGTAGACCTCTTATGCGTAACATGTTAAACATAAACATGAAAACTTGATAGCAGTTAATTCCAAATATCTTATAGATCACAAAACAAGGACAAGAACATATCAGATACACACACAAAGACTTAGGCGTAAAATTACTTAAACCCTAAACCCTTAATCTATGCGTAAGAGATATAGCTTCACAAATCAAACAAGAATGTTTCTGGAGTGTCCTAGATGTCATGTGAGTGCAATGGAACAAGATTTAATACATTTCCACCACAGAATCAGAAGATTCATGGGAGGTGAACCGTAAAAAACCTAAAACTTAATTTCTTACAGTTTAGATGTTTCTGGGCTAATTTAAAGGTTCAAAAACATGCATGTCAACTTATTCTAACACTTTCTTGACTACCTAATAACGAATCACAGAATAGAAAAGCCCTAGATGAGCGCAAGAACCCTAGAATTCAAATTAATGAAATTTAAGATTCAGGATGGTTTTGGACAATTGAAACAAGTTTAATAGACACTAAGAAAGGTTTTAACACAACTCATTTCAATCCAAACACTTTAATGCATAAACACCCAGTTCGTTCGAGTGAACAATTTTCCAAAATCAGTTTAAAGAGTTTTAACCGTTGGATTTGAAAGAATTTTAGAAATCCTTGTTTATCATCTTGATTAAAACAATTTAGAACTTATAGATTATGAAAAAACTTGAACGGATTTAGAAGATTTGATTTGGGCCGTTTGATCTTGGTGGTTTAGGAGTAAATGATTTTGTTAAAATTAATTTGCCAAGTTGACACATTCAGTCCCTCAACCTTAAAGAGGTTCCAACCAAGATCCTTTAACTTCTGTTTAGGTTAGACAAAACACATGTAAGGCAAGAAACTTAACGATACTCCCCCTCGACTTTTGAAATACTGAATTTTGAAAAAACATTTGAGTCCGAGGAGAGTATTTGACAAGAAACGTATCCACCATTCTATAAGAAACAACATATTTTAGGTAACATGCAAGTACAAGGTTTTATGAAACTGCAAAATATTTACTTTCTCCCCCTCAACACTTGTTCGGGAAAATAATGAAAGGTTTGATAGAACAACGTGTTGACTGAAGATTTGTACTTGCCATGTTAAAAGAAATATAGATAGAAGAATATTTTTTTGTTGTTTTATAAGATTTTATATTTTTGTATTTTGTTTTTGAAAGATATTTACAAAAGAGATTTTGGTGTTTGACAGGTTTTTTAAGACTGTTTTAGGAGGTCATCCAATTCCTCTTGTGTCAAACACCTCATACCAATCCGGTGGACCAACTCATTAAACCTAGCGGGAGGCAGGGCTTTGGTGAGCAGATCTGCCAATTGGTATTCTGTACCCACGAAGTATAATTCAACTATACCCTGTTCCACGTGGTCCTTGATGAAATGATAACGAAGATCGATGTGCTTTGATTTCGAGTGCTGAACTGAGTTGCACTAGATCACAATGGCACTCCGATTGTCGCAGTACATCGGGATTCTGTCAAATACGTAACCATAGTCTTTGAGTTGTGTTCTCATCCAGATGACTTGAGCACAACACGCGGACATGGCTACATATTCTGCTTCGGTTGATGACAACGATGTACAATCCTGCTTCTTTGATTGCCAAGACACCAGTTTATCACCAAGAAATTGTAGTGCTCCTGAAGTAATTTTTCGTGAGTCTAAGCATCCTGCGTGGTCAGCGTCTGAAAAAGCGATTAGTTCAAAACCAGAATCCTTCGGATACCAGATCCCCAAGTTAATGGTTCCCTTGATGTATCGGAGGATTCGTTTTGCCTCAGAGAGGTGGGTTTCAGTTGGTCGCGACTGATAACGGGAGCATAGATAAACGGCAAAGACAATATCAGGCCTACTAGCTGTTAGGTACATTAGAGACCCAATAATACTACGGTATTTTGTAGAATCAACTAATTTCCCATTTAAGTCAGCATCTAGCTTCTTGGTATGAGCCATTGGTGTTGCATAAGTGTCACAGGTTTTCATTCCAAATTTGTTTAACAATTCAAGGGCATATTTGGACTGACTCAAGAAAATACCACGGGGTGATTGATGAACTTGCAGTACTAGAAAGAACGTGAGTTCACCCATCATGGACATTTCAAAATTTTGCTTCATTAGTTTTGCAAAAGCGATTGAAAACTTTTTATGTGTAGACCCAAAAATGATGTCATCCACGTAAATTTGAACAATTAAGATATGTGCCCCGTGATATTGTATAAAAAGAGTTGGGTCAACCGAACCTTTGGTGAAATTATTAGCAATGAGGAAAGATGATAGCTTATCGTACCATGCCCGAGGGGCTTGTTTGAGACTATAAAGAGCTTTGTTTAGTTTGTAGACATGGTACGGGCACTCTGGATCAACGAATCCTTCGGGTTGGCTGACATAAACCGTTTCTTTCAGTTGTCCGTTGAGAAACGCAGTTTTGACATCCATTTGAAAGACCGTCATATTCATATGAGCCGCGAACGCGAGAAATATCCGAACAGCCTCAAGACGAGCAACCCGAGCAAAAGATTCTTCAAAGTCTATTCCCTCTTCCTGACGATAACCCTTAGCAACTAGACGTGACTTGTTTCGGATTACATTCCCTTCAGCATCCAATTTGTTTTTCCAAATCCATTTGATACCAATGACGTAAACCCCTGTTGGTCTTTCAACCAGTTCCCATATTTCAAGACGTTTGAATTGGTTGAGTTCTTCTTGCATGGATTCAATCCAGGTGTCTTTTGTCATTGCGTCTTTGATGTTTTTGGGCTCAGATTGGTAGACGGTGAGTGCATAAATGCAATGTTCACCATCTGAGTGAAGACGTTGTCTCGTAACGACTGGTTGGTTTGGGTTGCCAATAATATTTTCCAGAGGATGGTCTTTTGTCCATCTATGGGTAGAGGGTTGATGTTGGTATACATTGTGCAAATTTTGAGGGTTCAAATGGTTTGTGGAAGATTCCGCGACATCTGGTGCAGCAGACTCATTAGCAAACGGGTTAAAGAATGCATTTGGATCAAAATCCGCAGGTGGGGGTACTTCATTCAGAATATCATCAGCCGGTTCATCACTGTTGGAAGCGGTTTGTTCAACTGTTGTGGTGGAGTCAACTGGTGTAGGTGCATCTTCAACCGTAGTTGTTGTAGCAGGTGTATCAGGTATAAGAGTAGTATCAGGTTGAGCAGCGGAAACAGCGGATACACCTGGAGCACGTTCATCAATTTCGTCAATGAACAGAGGAGCAAATAACCTTTCCATTTGTTGACGAGTGAGCTGGGGGCTTTGTTCAGCTGATGATGGGGGTTGAGGGAAGTTTAAGCGGTTGTGACCGGGTTCTAAGCTGTTATACTCAGAAGCCATTATGAAGAAGTTTCAGAATCAGCTTCCCCCCAAACTGACAACTGTCTTTAGCAGATTTGAAACTTTGATGAAGTCTACATTTCCTCTAACTATTGAAGGTTTCAGTATGCAGCGGAATTTGTAGATGAGCAGTAAACCACACAAAGAAAATCTGAGTAATTGCGGAAGATCCGTTCGAGGGTAAAATGCCAGAAATCAACAAGATCTTCTCACGTATGTAGACGCATCACACCAAACAAACCACGAGAGACGAAATGATACGACTTTCCCCTGAATGTTGTGGTATTTTGGAATACTAATCACCTGTGAATATGCAGTAATTCGATGCCAAGACCGTGTGTGAGGCATCTTAACATCATATTTGGGTAACTTCACACAAGATCACCCTTGAAATTGAGATGATAACACCAAAGTGAGACTTTTGAGCCGCAGATCGTCTTATTTCTTCCCCCTAATTGAAGAAATTCAAGAAGGCATTGGGTTTTTGCAAAGAAGCATGTAGCAGAACAAGGAAGCAATGACCACCTACACACTCTCTCCCCCTCGATGTTTTCAATGATTCAGAATCATACACCACGTATGTTGATGATGAATTGAAGACAGCGAAACCATGTATAAGGAGACAGCGAAACCATGTATGTCCAATTGATCGAACAAGTGTGAAGTACCAAAAATATTTCGAGAGAGTCAACTGCTGATAAAACATCTCTGTTCATTATGTTGATCATTAGCTGTGTCATTGTTGTTGGAAGCAGTTTGATCTTCTGTTATAGAAGATTTGGTTGTTGTTGTAGATTCAGGTGTATTTGAAATTAGAGTATTATCGGTTGTGCAGCGGAAACATTCGATACATCTGAAGCACGACTTTTGGCAGAATCTTTAACCAGAGGAGCAAGCAATGTTTCCAATTCATGACGATTAAGTACAATGGTGGAACAGCTGATGGATCATGATATTTTTGACGGTGAGAAACGGGTCCTACGCTGTATTGCAGTAGAAGCCATTGCTATTGTACCTGCATAGAAAAATAGAAGGGGGGCAAAGAAGAAACATGGATCCCCAAGTGTAACTGGGTTCCAGATGTTAGAGGCATAAAGATGTAGTGTCAATTATAGTCTTGACACCTGAACATGCTATTTTGATGATTTCCTTTCCTGCCTCACGGATGGATGTAGAGGGTTTCACACTTGTTATGGTGCAACTACTTAGTATCTTGCCTGTAGGAATCCACCTAAGACCAACAGTGTTGAAAACTTTACCCGTTGGTATCCATCTAAGGTTAGATCTAAGGGATGTTGAAACTTCTTTTGGGAAGAATTTGCGTCCTATATTGATCCACCTATTAGGTTTCTGAAATTTCACGTCTAGAGCAACGGGTTTATTTCTAACTGTTTGAGTTAACTTAGGTTTTGGTTTGCTACTACAAGCAGTGTTCAGTAATACACTCGAAGGTGATACACTAGGTCGTGAACCTAAGATTCCATCCTTTTGGAGTAGTGCCCTTTTCCTAGCCTTTTCTAGATGATAGTTCTTGTATGCGTCATTTGAATCATATGAATTTTTTCTTTTAATGCTCGGTTTAGACACAGTGTTCGAACTAATCCTAGATTGGCAAGAAGCAGCCACTTGTACAGATATAAGAGAAACAGGTTTAACAGAAACAGAAGCATTATTGTTGGGCCAAGAATGTGGAGTGACTGGATTTGACAAATGAGTATTCTCAACAACTTGGGAGGCAAACCGTGGTTTTGACGATTTTGATCGTTCAGATTTAAAAGCAGTTGGTTGTCTAACTACTGATTGGTTTCTGATTAGTTGAAGAGACGATTTCCCCAAGATTGTTGGTTTTGTAAACTTAGTATCCACACTCTTTGTAAAACCCTAAAAATACGAAAAAGGTTAAAAGACTATTTTACCCTTTAAAATCAAAATTATAAAATACGTAAAATATATTAACGTACATTAAACGAAAATTAAAATCTAATTTATATATGTTTAAAAACCTAACGTGCATATTAGACGATCGACTTTTGGTACGACGAAAAATATAAGTCACGCATGGAAATCATTGGGCCTCGTTTGTTTTTTTTTTGTAAGTAGAATACCCAACTTGAGCTTTGGGTCGTTTTTATTCTTGGTGCAAGCCGAGTATACACTTGAGCCCTTTGGGTCCGGTTTGGTTTGTGATCCGACCCCCTTTAGGCCAGGTCGGGCCTTGTTCTTTTCTTTTCTTGCAAGCCGATCCACACACCAAAAGCCCACCCATTAGGACCGATCGGGTAGTATATATACAAACACAACATCAAATTTTGAAACCCTAGTTATACAAAGTTACGACACACATAAAAGTTCCAGCTTCTCTTTTCTTTTTCCGATCGACCGGCTGCCATCCCTTTGTGTTCGTGTGTGTTTGAGCCGAGCACTAGCCAAGGTATAACCATTTTCTTCCCTCTCAATTATACGTCGCATGCTAACTTTGAAACTGTGAGATATATAATAAACCATACGAATGAACATGAATAAATCAAGCCCTAAAAATCAGTTATGATGGCCATTAATATGTAATCACAAAGGTAGAAACCCTAAGTCGTTATAATCATGGGTGTTTATGATTTTATATGAAGAGTTGTGTGCGTGTTGGCTCATTAATTAGTATAAAGGGTGTGCATAATCTTTGTAAGACTGAATTATGAAATTTTAGGCATGCTAAGATGATATAAAAACAGGTTGTGTGGCTTACATGGGTCATGGGTGCATTTGGGTAGGTTAAACACGTGCTTATATTGGTTTTAATAAACCCTAAAACTGGACAGCATCATATGTCGAACTTGTGTGTGTCATCGATCGAATTTTACAAGTGCAATAATATGGGTTTTGTTGGAAAAGTTTATTTTATGTCTTAGTTAAGTTTTCCAAGTGGTTTGGTCGAATTTGGAGTTGTCTAAGTCGTATTTTTGAATTTTACAAGATTAAGTGTCAAAGCTGAGAAAACGGGTCTGAAATTTAGGTTGGATTCATCTAAGTGTTATCTGATGATACTTGCATGTTTTTGGGTGATTCTTGAGCCTAAATTGTAGTACTTTGAAATAGCTTTCTGGAAAAATAAGTCTTGTATCATTTGCAAACGTGGAAGTATGATTTTTATATTTTTGGAGTTAGGGTGTCTGAATCTGAATTGCTGAGTTGAAATTTATGATGTAGTAAATGATTTTTAGTATTTAATCTATGAGGTTCTGGAACTTTTCCTTTGGTGGATATGATATTTATATATGATGTGACACATGTAGCTTTTGGTTTGATGTGTTGAGTAGGGTAAGTGTGTTTGTTGGGGCCATACTTTCGGTGTGTGTAAATCTGGGTGAGTTCTGGACCGGTCTGGACTTATGATTTTCCGTAGGCCATTTAGCATGGAAATAGAACCCACCAATTTTTGTAGAGTCTCTTAACTCATATGGGAACCCTTGGGATTTTGCTTGATTTCATTTGAGCTAAGTAAGTATTTTATAAAAATCGCTAAAGTCTGGTCCGAATATGAGTTTAAGAAACTGAAAGATAAAATATGATATCAATAGGTAACACACTTACAAATGCATAAGAAGCTTATAAAATGAGAATATACTTATAAATCTAAGAATGTTAATGCGATAAATCCGTTATAACTTAAAGGATGCTAATAAGTATTAAATAAATCATAATCCGTGTAGATTCGTTGAAGGAGACGCGACGTTATATCTTCGTGATTCACTCATTCGTTTGCTTTTCTCTCATTTGCGTTAAGGTATAGATATTCTGACCTTTTTAGTAAAGGTTTTCTCATGATCTTCTTTTCTTGTCATTTCCTTATGCTTAGTAGGATTCCCTATGCCATTGCTATGATTCCCTTCTGTTTATGTGAATCTCTGTTTGTCTGAACTTCTGTTTGTTGAACCTTGCTATGTTTGAGTATGAATTTCTGATTATGAACCTCTGATTATGAACGTATGATATGTGACTGTGATATGAACCTTTGATTTCTGAACATTTGATATGAACCCTTTCTGATTTGTTTGATCCGTTGCTTATCTGAAATCTCTGTTTATTGAACCATGAAACATCTGATTTGAACTTATGATATGAAAACTCTGATTTGTAAATCTGTTTGACGTTTATGATAAATTTTGATCTGTGTCATTTATGACAATCTGTTTGACCTAAGTTAGTTTGACACCCGAGCCAATATTTCACTAGTCATGGGGGTTCCATGTCCGTGTCAGTGATGCACCTCTGACATGACTCTAGGGCAGTAGAGTGATGTTCTGCCACGTCCCTTTCCGTTATCTGTTTATTGATAGTATGGCCACTATCTGTCTGTTGGGGCGTATGGATGCATCCTAGATCTGATCTGTTATCCGATATGATTTGTCTGGTGAATGATGCCGTGTGCAATACGCGTCTTCACAAAATTCTGGGAGCTAGCTACTCCATTTGTTATTGAGGTCTCCCCTCATATTATATAAGGTATTCCGAGGTCACCCCTCCGAATAAGAAAGTTACTTCTGATATGATATGTGTTGGGCTCGTGGTAGATAACTAAATCTGTATCTGTTATTTCTGTGTTAGATATTCTGTTTATGATTCCGTATTTGTCAATGTTTCCATTTACATACTGAATTATTATATGTTTATTGAATGTGTTTATGCTTTGACATGTTTATGTGACTACTGTTTGCCATGCTAGGATATGATTAATATGCTTAAATGTGATTCGCATGTTGTCATCTGATTATATGTTATTTTACCATTATGTGACCTTGTTGATCTGTATGATGATTATGCTAGTGTATAATTGATTGTTCTGTAAGTTCATTATGTATAATTGTTCAGATAATTCGTGAACTTTGATTATCCGTTGGTGTTCGTATCTGGTTATGTTTGATCTGTCATGTTTAAATTCTGTCTATACTAAAGTTTGATCTGGGAAATGGTTTAACTTATGATATCTGACTTGATAACTTGCTAGTTGCTATGCTATGTCTTTTGCTTATTTAGTTATAGTTTTCCTACTGTGTTTTCTATTTGTATGTATGACTGCCACGTTTGACTGCTATTGTTCCGCTGCTACGATATTGGATAAGTGTGTTAAATGTAGATTAATTGACTTGTGTAAAGGACATGTTTACTTCTAGTAGTTGTTCTACTAGCTTTCGGTATTTCGTTTGACTTATATGTACTTAAATTGCCTGATTCATTAATTGCCTGTTGATTATGATGTGCTTCAGTTTGTGTCATCAATATGCTATGTGTTTGTTCTTATTTGTTGTTTGTTCTTCCGGATTTCTGTGTGTCTGTGTTTCCGCAGAATCCTCAGTGATTCATTATCCTCATTCCGCTGTGACTTCGTTATTCGTTTCTTTATTTCATTTCGTATTTCTGTTTTGTTTAGTTTTCGTTTTGTTATATCTGTTCACTGGGCTTTGTAAGCTCAGCCGCATTTCTTTTCCTGCGGCAGGTATTAAGCGTTCAAGATGAGCTTATGGGATAGCTGATCTGGGTCGAGAGTAGAGATGAGAGCAAGATTTGAAATTAGGGATCTTAGATTTATTTTGATTATTAAGATATTTATGTTTTCTTTTGTAAGTTTTGTACAGGCTTTCGTTTTTGTATAGTACTTTAAGTTCTGATATGAAACCGTATTGTGATATCTTTGCCCTTGTCGGGTTGGGGTGTTACACTCTTGCCAGTTAATTTTCTCAGTTTGTTTTGTAAAGCAACATGTGCAAGCCCCTTTGCTTGCAGTTGAGCCTTTAAATGCTCATTTTCTTTTACTAATGTATCCACACGATTACTTTGTTCATTTGAATACTGACCATTGTGTTCTGAAGAAAAAAATTTGTTTTGTAATTTAAGTTCAAGAGAGATGCAATGTGCCTCTAGTTTTGAAAAATCTTTATGAAACTGAGCAATGGTCTTTTTGAGAAGAATGATTTCAGATTCAAGAGTTTGATTTGACGATTTAGTTGAATTGTTAACAAGTAAGGGCTCAGACATGAGAAAGTTGTCTGGACATTGTGCAACACACTGGTCAACCTCTCCTTCATTACTGAATTCAGGTTGCTCAGTATGTTGTATCGCATTTGCAGGCAAAATATGATCAACAGTAGATTGTACCTCAACCATCTGTTATGTGTCAGTGTCATAGGTGGGTAAGATATCTTCCTCAACCATTTGTTCTTCGTCACAGTTAGGCTTGGTGTCGTAGTTAAGTATGATATCTTCTCCAGATCTGCTGTTGTCATGCTGCTTTTCCAATGCTACAACCTCATTGTCCGCATTACCGACAGATGCAGTACTCACAACATTCTCAACGTCCATTTGAGCATTCCTTTCATGTACAGCAACTCTTGCACCTTGTACGACTGAGGGATATTGGGAATGCCAGAGATATAGTCATGAATCCTTCTTGCAATGCCACAAATGGATCTTTATGATCATAATCCAGTTCACTCTCCTGCAGAAGAATTAAAGAGAAGAAAAGGTGCGAAGACGATATAGCACACAGAAGGCTGATATAGTAAATTTCAATTTCCCTCCAAAAATAATTTTGAAAATTTTTGACACTCAAAATTTGAAATTCACTATAAAATTCAATTCTAAGGTGGAAAGAAAAAATTGAGTTATGACAATTTTGACGCCAAATTTTACCCGAAAAATTTGAATTTGAGCTCAAAAATTTGAATTTTTGACCAAAATTTGAATCTCGCGTAAAAATTGAACGTTTAGTCTCCTCGAATTTTTTTTTTTTTTTTTTTTAATTTTTTTGATAACTTGTGTTGATGGATCTTTGTAGTCGAATGAACCTTTGTTGATGAAGTCTCCTTAGGCGTAGAAATCACAATAAAGCAAGTAGAACTTATGCGTAGAAAACACCAAAGTTACGCGTAACAGAAGTAGTTACGCGTAGGTTTTAGCTTACGCGTAAGCAGGGAAAAAAGACTAAAGTTATGCGTAAATAGTAAGTTAGGTGTAGAAAGTTATGCGTAGGATTCCCTTATGCGTAAGACTAGGTTTACGCGTAAGATGAATCTTAGGCGTAGGATTTTCTACGCGTAAGTTTAGGGTTTTATCCCAAGTGATCTTTTACACTATCACAGTGCAAAGGATATCCAAAGTCGACGTATTTTCAGGCTTATCCAAGCAAGAAAACACGGAGTAAACCACGAAAACGAAGATCAAACCAAGGATAAAGTTACGCGTAGAATTAGGGTTTTGATACGCGTAGTTCTACTCGTAAAATGACTTTTACCCAAAGATGTTTATAAACCAGATTTTTGTGATGAAATAGCTTCAATATCACCAAAATAACACAAAAGTGTGAAACTTGATGATCCAAAGCTTCTAAAACAGTTACGCGTAGGTTTACACCCTCGTTCAAAAACTAGTTGAAAAACAATGATCCACGCATAAAGTTCGAAACTTTTTGCCAAAAACAGTAAGTTTAACACCTTATAACATTGAAAGTACAAGAATCTTGGAATAAAAAGTGTAAAAAATGCGTTTTTAAGCAAGCCAAAGTTATGGAACCGTAAGTTAAGCGTGAGACCAAAACTCACTTCAAACAATACGTTCACCCAACTATTAGGCGATTGATACCACTGTAAGGTCACTAGTTTTACAACACAAGCATCAAGAGAAGAGATAGAGAAGAGAGATCGGTTGAACCCTTATCCAAACACATGAAATATAGAGAGAAAGGTTAAAGGAAAGAGTGAAATAGAAAAGAGAACAACCAAACTTCAAATGAAGGTTTACATAAGGTATTTATAGGAGAAAAACTAGGGCAACACTCCTAGTTTCCATCCTTTCCTTAATGGACTAAGGCCTAGGCTTATGGGCCTTCTACATAAGCCTAAGGCTAATTGCAAACATAAAGGCCATAATAAAGCTAACTATTACATATTAATTACAAACACTTGATTATGGTTTAAGAGTGATTCCAACATGCTCAAAATTCAAGTCTTCATTTATTTTGACCAGATATTTTGTAACGACAGACGATGGAACTAAAGATATGCCGTTTTAATTTTAAAATAATTTAGGGTTTTTACGTAATGAAAAGACTATCCAAGCATCGGGGTTTTAGTTATGTATTAATAGTTGCAATAAAGTGAATTTTTTATAAATACCAAGTTTTGCCGGAGACATGTCCCCGGGAAAAGGTTTGGCGGGAATTTTCCCGCGAACAATTAGCATGCTTTTGACTTTGGTAAAAGTGGAATATACCTTTGGCGGGGACACGTCCCCAGAGAAACTTTACGTTGAATTTTGACTATCCGGTCAAAGTTTGATAAAAATCAAACTTACTTTCGCCGGGGACATGTCCCCGCAGAAAGTATCCGTTGAATTTTCAGTAACAAGTCATCGTATTTATGTACCACGTCAGATTTTATTTTGTCGTTTAGTGACTTTCGCCGGGGACATGGTGTCCCCGGCGAAAGGCTCCTCACCCGTCCATCCGATTGTTGTAGTGTTCATTCATCGGCTGAAGTGATCAATCACGATGATTTTCTAAACGAGATCAGAGCATTGACAAGGATACGACACCGTAACATCGTGAAGCTACATGGCTACTGTTTACATGCTAAAATCTCATTTTTGGTTTATGAGTATCTTGAAGGGGGTAGTCTAGCTGATATTTTGAGCAATGAAACTGCACGTTATTTGGATTGGAAGAAGAGGGTGAACATAATCAAAGGTGTTGCACATGCTTTATCATATATTAACCATGATTGTTCACCCCCTATCGTTCATCGTGACATATCAAGAAAAAATATCTTGCTTGATTCAGAGCATGAAGCATGTGTTTCGGATTTTGGCACGTCCAAGATTTTGAACAAAGACTCGTCGAATTGGAGTAATGTCGCAGGAACATATGGATACCTTGCACCAGGTAAATTTATTCTGTTATCATTCATAATCATAATATCACAAACTAAGTTGTTATCTCCTAAAAGACAAGACTCGGCGTACTCATAACTTTTTTTGCTTTCCAGAATTCGCTTACACAATGAAAGTAACTGAAAAGTGTGATGTCTATAGCTTCGGGGTTCTAGTGTTAGAAGTCATCAAAAGGGAGCATCCAGGTGATATAGTAACTTCTCTAACATCTTCATCAACCAACGAGGTTGACCTTAAAGATTTACTGGATCATCGTCTACCAGTTCCACTCCTGGAAATCAAAGAAGTTGTGACATCGATCTTGGTTCTAGCGATAAGATGTGTTAATTCAGATCCCGAGATAAGGCCTACAATGTACGATGTTTCACATGAACTTGCTTCATTTCCTTAAAGACATCTCTAAGAGTAATAATTACTTTATATAGACATAAAGTATTATCATATTTCCTTAAAGACATCTCTATGTTTTTTGGGCTATAGTCATAAGGGAAGGATTCTGGAACCCGCAGAAAAGTTGAAGGGGTGGTCAGGGAGTCGAAGTCCCAGGCCAAGGTAAAAGATCTTTATATGCAAACACGCTTATTTGGATGGAATAAAAAAATTCTTACCTCTTCCAAATGAGGTACGCTGGTTTTTTTTAGACACTACTAAACCATGATACTGTTACGATCCCACATCGCCCAAGTATGGGATTGAGTGGTGGTTTATAATGTCTAAGTATCCCCTCCTCATCAAGCTAGGTTTTTTGAGTGAGTTCTACATTTGGACTTATGAACATCGATACGAGCCTAGTATGGGATAGGTTCGTATCAATTGGTATCAAAGCCAGCCCAACCTTTCGAGGTTCAAACACTCGGAGTGGTGGCCTATGGAGTGGTGGCTTGGACCCGAAAGAAGGGTGCCAACCGTGACCAACACAGCCGTGACCAACGAGCTTGGAGTGGTGGCCTATGGAGTGGTGGCTTGGACCCAAAGAGGGGTGCCAACCGTGACCAACATAGCCGTGACCAACGAGGACATTGGTTCTTCAAAGGGTGGGGTATTGTTACGATCCCACATCGCCCAAATATGGGATTGGGCGGTGGTTTATAATGTCTAAGTGTCCCCTCCTCATCAAGCTAGCTTTTTTGAGTGAGTTCTACATTTGGACTTATGAACATCGATACGAGCCTAGTATGGGATAGGTTCGTATCAGATACCCAAGCATGGGTATGAATGCCAAGTCATTTGAGGCATATGCAATGTTAACACTGCAAAAGATTTTTTTTTTCAGCAGTGGTGTTGGACCCATTTAATGTCTTGGACGCCAAAAGCCTGCAAGATTTCTTGGATGGGCCTGCAACAAACCCATTAGACAGAAAAACAAAGGCAGTTAGTTTTATAAATGGTTATTAGGTTTTAGATTCTAGGGTCACAACGTTTACTTTATATGAAACGACAGCAGTGAGGTTGTGCGTGTTAATCCCGTTTGAATGGCTGTTGCTTTCAGCGAATGGTTTGGCTAAATGTGCGGTATCATAGCTGTATTACAACAGTTGCAGTAGAGGTTTTAGTTATGAAAATCTAATAAATCTTTAGAGTCACTTCATTTTGTATACTTTTATTTTGGTGCTTACCAAGGTACAAATCTCTACCATTCATTTAATTTGATCTAATGATGGGATAAACCTAAGATTTAATATGGAAACTTAAGTTCATGTTTTTCCCCATTTTTCTTTGTCTTTCTTATTTATTACCTTTTTATTTTTTTATTTTTATTTTTTTGTAATTCACGTTTTTTTATGAAAATTTACGTTTTTTTTTAAATTATTTTTTTTTAAATCACGTTCTTTTATTCAACTGTTTTAAAAAAAAATTAATTCAAGTTTTTTTCTTTGCTTTCATAAGTTTCGTCTGTTTTCGTCCGTTTTCACACGTTTTTTATACGTTTTTGTCTGTTTTTAGACGTTTTTATAGGTTTTCAGACGTTTTGCACGTTTTCAAACGTTTTTGTCCGTTTCCATACGTTTATATACGTTATCATCCGTTTCAGACGTTTTTATACGTTTTCGTCTCTTTTCTTACGTTTTTGCCCGGTTATGTCCGTTTTCATACGTTTTCATCTGTCTTCTTACGTTTTCATCCGTTTTCTTGGGTTTTCATTTCTGTTCATATGTTTTCGTCCGTTTAATTTCATTTGCGTCCATTTTTCATACGTTTTCGTCTGTTTTCAGACTTGTTTTTACGCTTTCATACGTTTTCGTCTGTTTTCCTATGTTTTCGTCCGTTTTTGTTCGTTTTCTTACGTTTTCTCCCATTTTCGTCCATTTTCATACGTTTTCTTTCGTTTTCTTAGGTTTTCGTTTGTTTTCATACGTTTTTGTTCATTTTCATACGTTTTCGTCCATTTTCATCCGTTTTTGTCCGTTTTTACGCTTTCAAATGTTTTCGTCCGTTTTCACACATATTCGTCCATTTTCTTACGTTTTCGTCTATTTTCATTCATTTTCGTCCATTTTTAAATTTTTTGGCCATTTTTAGATGTTTCTGAATATCACAATTGATTATGAATATTATAAGTGATATTCTGTGATATTCAGAATATCACAAGCTATATTCTGTGATGTTCAGAATATCACAAGTGATATTATAAATATCAAAAGTGATTTTCTGAATATTACAAGTGATTTTCAACTAATGTTTTGTAACATGAAAATAACAAGTGATATTTTGAATATCATTGAAACGTATAAAAATGGATGAAAACGTAAGAAAACAGACAAAAACGTAAGAAAAATGACGAATACGTATAAAAACGGACGAAAACGTAAGAAAATCACAGTGATATTCAGAATATCGCAGGTGATATTAAGAAAGTCACAAGTGATCTTCTGAATATCACATGTGATATTCAGAAAATCACAAGTAGTATTCCGAATATCAAAAGTGATATTAGAATGTCACAAGTGATATTAAGAAAATCAAAAGTGATATTCTAAATATCACTGAATATCACTTGTGATATTCAGAAACGTATGAAAACGGATGAAAACGGATGAAAACGTAAGAAAATAAACGAAAACATAAGTAAACAGACGAATACGTATGAAAACGGACAAAAAAAGTATGAAAAATGGACGAAAACAAAAGAAAATGGATGAAAACGGACGAAACATATGAAAACGAACAAAAACGTAAGAAAACGGACGAAAACGTATGAAAATGGACGAAAATGTTCGAAAACGTAAGAAAACAGAAAAAAAACATAAGAAAACAGACGAAAACGTATGAAATCGTAAAAACACGTCTGAAAACATATGAAAAATGGACGAAAACGAAAGAAAACGAAAGAAAACGGATGAAAACGTTTGAAAACGTATGAAAACAGACGAAAACGTAAGAAAACAGACGAAAACATATGAAAACGAGCGCAAACGTAAGAAAACGAACGAAAACGTATAAAAATAGACGAAAACAGATGAAAATGTCTAAAAATGGACGAAAACGTAAAAAACGGACGAAAATTTATGAAAACGACAAAAGCATCTGAAAACGGACGAAAACGTATGAAAACATACAAAAACGTATGAAAACGTCAGAAAACGGACGAAAATAGACGAAAACGTAAAAAAACGGACAAAAACGAACGAAAAAGTATGAATACAGATGTAAACGTATAAAAGCGAAAAAAAAACGTTAATTTAAAATTAAAAAATAAAACTGAATAAAAGAACGTAAATTCAAAAAAAAAAAAAAAAAAAAAAAAAAAAAAAACAAAAAAACGTTAATCGCCAAAAAAGTAATAATAATAAAGAAAAAAGAAAAAGAAGTTAATAAGTAAGAAAGAAAAAAAGAAAAAGAAAAAAGGGAAAAAAAAGTCATGAACTTAGTTTTTCATATTAAATTTTAGGTTTATCTTCATCATTAGATCAAACTAGATGGATAGTAGCGATTTGTCCCTTGATAAGCACCAAAATAACAGTAAGAATTTGAAATTTTCTCTAAATCTACAATGCTGAAAGTTATTTGGTAGTATATCTATACTTCTTGTGTCATTACTTCTGTTTTTTAGGCGTTTAATATGTTGTGTTTATTTATCGGTCAAAATGCAAATATATGTCTACTTCTGATTGGGCTATGTTTACGAGACTTAATTATTTGGTTGTAAGAATTTGTTTTGTCCAATTTCAATCCAAAGGTGTTTGTTATGATCCACTTTTTTCTGACGCCACCACCCAGTCACATATTTAGGTGCCCGGCTGTTATGGATCTTCAACATTAAATGCTTTTCCTTCAAGAATCTTACAGTCTGTTTGTAAGCGGTAGAGTGTAAATCTTATCTTGTTTATGTGCTTGGCCGTTCTTTTTCTAAGACATCCTAGCATGGTCGATATGTTTTTTGATCCGAGGCTGGTGAAACACTTTGAAAAGAATTAAGCATCATGATTATTGTAGTTCAGGAAAGAAAATAATAAAAACTTGGGGGTGTGTTTAGTTGCAAAAAGTAGAGGTGAGAAAAAAGCCAAAAAAAAAAGAAAAAAAAGAAAGAACTGAATCTGAACCGAAACCGGAAAGTATAGAACCGGAACTGAAATACTAATTGATGGTTCGGTCTTAATGATACAAGAAACCGACTATTTTGGTTTGGTTTTATTATTATTATTTATTAAAACTGAACTATAATAACCGAGCCGAGATACCCAGTCATAATAACAATTAGTAATCATACAAATTTACGAAAATGGTTCACTTCGCAAAAGCTATTGTCATTTATAATAGTCGACACATGTTCGTTCAGTTTTGGTTTTGGTTTTGGTTTTGGTTTTGCCAGAAACAAGCCAAACTGAACCGTGTTTACCCCTTTATTTTTCCATCTCTATTCTTGTTCAACACGGTTCAGTAATGAAAATTTAGAAAAATGTGTCATGATGATGTCTTCTAGAGAAGTAAAACAATAAATTCTCCTTTCCAAAGTTGAAGTCACTTTTACATATTCAGGAAAACTTCTCCAGAAAACAGAACTATTATAAGCAAAATGCAGAAACAAACCATGGAAAGTTTGGAACATTTACTTTAACAAACTGATTTGTCATATTTGTGTCAAGTAGATTCGCATTCTGCTGTGTACTGCTGGGTTTATCTACAATAAGCAAATTGTCTGTTTCAATTTGCACCTCGGTAAAGTTACTTGAGGTCGCAAGAACAAGCAACAATAATTGAATTAACAAAACTCAAGAAGCACTAAATTTTAGCACAATCCAAAAGAATACAGTCACCTGTTCTTATGGTTAAAAAGAGCATAAAGGATAAACATGATGATAAATCCATAGCAAGTTTGATCATTTTAGTACGACGACATATATTCACATACAAGCCAACAGAGAACTAAATGTCCGTCTTAATTAAGGTAAATATATTCTCTTCGAGTCTTGAGATGATTGTGCCGTTCACTCTCTTCATCACAGTATTTTGGAATACTCCTTTCGAGATCAGGGCATCTTGGATTCTCTCGCGCTACACCAATATTTTAAGACAGATGATTATAATCAAGTCAATATATTAACAACTGAGAACATGAGAGATATACATATATACATGCCTGGAGACGTTGTGGTTGTAAGCTTACGAGTGGCAAAGACAAATGTTGTGGTATGCATATGAGTGGCAGGTGCTAAATCGCTTAAAATTAATATGATGCAACAAAGAAGGGTGGTGAAACAAATTAGAGTGGCAAGTTTGTTTTCCATTTCTTCAACTATAGAGTACTTTTGGTGTTCTTGAGTTTGTTTAAACCTTCAATTTGTAAAGTGTGTGCGTGTATATATATATATAACGATATTATACCAAAAAGCATTTATATAGAGAATCAAACCATTGAATGATTTTGGCCAACAATTTTATTGATAAGAAATTCAAAAGCAAGTCGATATCCCGCTTGCCAAACCATTGATATTCATTAGGTTCCCAAACATCACCAACAATGGAAAAAAGTTGATTGGAAGAATTGACATGCACCAAGAATGGAAAGAAATGGCCGAAATAGTAGACTTGCCAACCAATGATATGATAATCATTATGTGTTCTGGTTTGAAACCATGATTTTGGCATTATCGTGCTTGTCTGTCAACTCCATCGTATGAAGTATGAACATACTGCGCCAAGGATCTTCCAATACCATAATACCATTGAGAATAATACTTTTCATTGTCGGTTAGAAAAATATTTCGAAGACTAGCTAGTTTTAGTTATTCATCTTTTATCATATCTATTTTAAAATAGCGACTCATTTCACCTATTCTTGTATTGAAATTGGCTTACCAGTTGAATTGCTTTTCACGAATACTTGAAATACCGAGCTTCTCTAAACCCAATTGCAGATCTTTTCTTGACGTCTTACTTTTGTGACGCCCTTTTTAAAGTGCAATGGAATAGTAGAAGCCGTTAAAACTTGCTAATGTCCTAGTCTTACGAGTTAAATGTAGCTGGTTGGTAACAAACTGTAAAGAATGCCATATTCGATATAATAAAGTGGTTATGATAGAAACCGGATTCGATTAAGGGATATAAGAACAATAAAGATATGTGATCGACTTTCGAGAGACCGATCTCTCTCCCAATAATGATATCAAATCACTAAACCATTCATAATATTCTGCACAACCACAGTTACAACCCTAATACCCCATTTATGATAAAGATGTCATAGACCTAACTTGGTCCCTAAGATAATACTGAAAAGAAAACTAATAATAATAAGGAAAATACTTATAAATGATAAAATACTAGGAAGGTTTGTTTCATTACTCCGCCCCCCAAAAACACCTTGTCCTCAAGGTGTTGCTTTAAAATCTTGAGGCACGTGATACCAGGATCCCATGTTCTTCTTTGTGCACAAACGAGTTCTTGTCTCAACCCAACATTCGTACAAATATGTTCATGAGAGATCATGCACGCCCACTTTGACTTCCTAATCTGCCATCTCAATGTGTTATGATATGGCTTACTTTCGTCTGCCGAATGTTTTCCATCAAGTTCATTAGAAAAGTCTTTCTAAATAACGTTTGGATATGATCTTAGCTCCATACGAGGCTCATCTTCTACTGCCATAATTGGTCATGTAATATCAGCTTCGTCCATGGTAAAAACATCAAAAAACTCCTCCAAATTACTACCATCTTCTCCACTTATTTTAGTTGTGGCATATTGTATTGGATAATTTACAATTTCCTCATCAGAACATGCAACCACCTGGTTTTCTTTTCGTGTTGATCCATCATCACAATCTTTAGTGACAAAGATTTCTGATTTAGGATTTGATATTATATTTTCGGATGCTTCCTGAGCTCTTTTAAGATCACGCCACTTCTCCCATTCTTCAACCTCCTTAGCACGGCTCATTGAAATCGCCAATTTTTTCAATAGATCTACTATCTCTTCATGTTTACGGGCTGATTCAGTTCTCATAGCCTCCAATCTTTTCTCGAAGTTATAAATTCGTTCTTCCGTCTGTGTATGATATTCATTGTTACTCATGACTAATCTGATGATGAGCAGTAACTTCGGGGATGAACAGTAAGATCCGGTGAACAACAACTTCAGTTTTTTTTTTTTTTTAATTTTCTTTTTGAATAACCCTAGAATCGAACAGGTTTGATACCAATTGATACGAACCGGATTCGATTAAGAGATATAAGAACAATAAAGATAGGTGATCAACTTTCGAGAGGCCGATCTCTCTCCCAATAATGATATCAAATCACTAAACCATTCATAATATTCTGCATAACCACAACTACAACCCTAATACCTTATTTATGATAAAAGATGCCCTAGAATTAACTTGGTCTCTAAGATAATACCGAAAAAGAAACAAATAATAATAAGGAAAATACTTATAAATAATAAAATACTAAGAGGGTTCGTATTAGGTTATAATTATTAAGGGGATGTTTGTTTAGGATTATTATGAGTTAATGAGCTTATTTGACTTAGCTTATGTTTCATAAACTCATTTTTTTCCGACTTATTTTTCGTCTTATGAACTTATTATGACTTAAATAGGGAAAATAAGCCCATAAACTATGCCAAAAAATGAGTTTATGAAATATAAGCGAGTCAATAAGCTTATAAGCCCAGGAATAATCTTAGGCAAACACCGGCCCTAAACGTATAAGATGTGGTGTAACTATATGTACACTGCAGTTAAATAACACAAATGAATAGATTTAACCATATTACAATTCAGAGAAGACTGCAAAACTGCAAGTTTCTCAATTCATTCACGGCTTTCTAATAGCAGGGAGACAACAAAAAGCAAGTCTTCCCATTCATATCTGGGAACATTTGAATCAATTATTGAAAAATCATAAACGACCAGTTTCCAAAACATGTGAATCAATTATTGAAACTAGCAGGGTACCCGCGCGTTGCAGCGGCGGGTACTCTGAAATAAAAAATTTCGATATCAAGAATAAATTTACGGATATCAAGAATTTCGTTTATTATTTTAGTTTATTATGTTTTTCTTAACAATAAATTTACGGATATCAAGAATTTCGTATAGCCCGTGCCCATTCGGGCTCGAACCCGTTGGCCCGTGTCTGCTCGGGCTCGAGCACGTTTGGTCCGCGCCCGTTCGGGCTCAAGCCCATTTGGCCCCGTTGCCCGTTCAGGCTTGAATATTTGTCTGTGCTTTATTATTTGTAGTGGTGAAATTTAATGCAGGAATTGTGTTAATTTGGTTGTACAATATGCTTGATAATTTGTATTTTTTATGTAAGGGATGTTCTAATAACTGTATTAACTGTATTTATTGACTAGTTAAATAATTGACTACATTAAATAGCATTAATGTGGTGTTTTGTTGTAAACGATGCTTCTTGTCTTGCACGTCTGAAAATTATGTGCATTAAAGTGTTGTACACTATGTTTCTTTTCTTGTAAATAGTAGTCATTATAGTCATTAATAACATTGATCACTTTAATAGCATTAATGTTGTAAGTCTGAAAATTACATCATGCTTATTTTGTTGTAAACTATGCTTATTTTGTTGTAAATCTGAAAATTGGTTGCAGCTATTGTATATTGTGTTTAAATGGTTGTAATTTTTGGTGAATGAGTGTTTTTAATAGCATTAATGTTGTTTGATATAATTTTGGTCTTAAAATGACATCACGCTTTATTTTGTTGTACAATATGTTTACTTTGTTGTAATTCTGAAAATTGGGTGCATTAAAGTGTTATAAACCATGCATATTGTCTTGTACGTCTTAAAATTAAGAGTGAGGTGCCTTCGTGCATTATATGTAGTATAGATATAGATACCGTTTAACAAACGCGTAAGAAAGGGCACTTTCATATGTGTGAGTGTTAGTCAACATAATTTTGTATGGGCTTAATAATTATGTCGACAAAAAACAAAAAACAAAAAAAATAATTATGTCGACTGATAAGATGTATGTAATTAAATTTTACTTCATTTTTATTTTTTTACTATTTTTTTTTAACTTATTTTTTTACTATTTAGTTATTGATAATTTCATGTAACTTAACTGAAGTGTACTTTATATATATGGATGTATGGATGGATGGTTATTGGTTAATATTGATGACTGATGAGTATCAATATGTTTGGAGTGTAAAAAATACTGATTATTGTAAAATGCATCTTGTCCAAACTTTTTTGTTATAACAGTGAGAACATACATAAAGTTGATAAAGATTTCGCTTTGATAACTATAGAAAACATTGTCTGCACATGAGAACATTATCATATTATATGCATGAGAAATTTTCAAATGCTTTATTTTGATGCTTTTACCAAGGGATAAATCCTCATAATCCATCGAGTTTGATCCAATGGTAAAAAATTAACTTAAAATTTAATATGTCTAAACCTAATTCCATGTTTTTTTCTTATCTTTTTATTTTTTTATACATATTTTTTTTTGTCTTTCTTTCTTTCTTTTTTTGTTTTTTTTTAATTATTCACGTTTTTTGTTATAATCACGTTTTTTTTTTTTTTTTTTTTTTTTTTTTTTTTTTTTTTTTTTTTTTTTAATATTCACGTTTTTTTTAAGTTCACATTTTTTATATTCACGTTTTCTTTTGTTTGTTTTTTTTAATTCACGTTATTTACGTTTTTTTTAATTCGCGTTTTTTTCTTCCCTTTCATATGTTTTCATACATTTTCATCCGTTTCCATACATTTTCATCTATTTTTCGTCCGTTTTCATACGTTTTCGTCCATTTTCATACGTTTTTGTCCGTTTTCATATATTTTTGTCCGTTTTCATACGTTTTTGCCCGTTTTCTTACGTTTTCGGCCATTATTCATACGTTTTCGTCCGTTTTCATACGTGTTTTTACGTTTTCATACATATTCGTCCGTTTTCGTCCGTTTTCATACGTTTCGTCCGTTATTAAATGTTTTCGGCCGTTTTTAAACGTTTTCATACGTTTCCGAATATCATGAATAACATAAGTGATATTCTGTGATATTCAGAATATCCTTTTGATATTCTGAATATCACAAATGATACTATGAATATGGCAAGTGATATTATGTGATATTCTAAATATCACAAGTGATATTCAGAATATCACTTTCGATATTCTGAATATCACAAGTGATTTTTTGAATATCACAAGTGATTTTCAACTAATGTTTAGTAACATGAAAATCACACGTGATATTCAAAATATCAAACAGTGGTATCCAAAAAATCACAAGTGATATTTATAATATCACAAAGTGATATTCAGAATATCACAA